>OZ025293.1:1898604-2223604 GCA_964019185.1 Maratus speculifer | reverse complement strand
GCTTAAAAATTTTATTTCAATATCTTAAAAGCATTTGAAGAAATATTTCTCGTAAATGTACATAGTAAAAAAAAAAAATGCAATTTTCCAGAAAACACAATTTAAGATTTTCATACATCACAAAATATATGCATTGTATTTAAAATCAACCATATTTGTAGGTGTTTATATATATTTTTTACATGTTATATATTTTATATTTGTGTATTAAGATGCATTATTTACCTTTCTGATTCTGTTTAAATGGTCATAGACTGGGGGGGGGGGGGGGGGGGGCAGAAGCACAATCAACTCATTGAGTTCACAGATGAAAATCTAGGATTAGTTAAATCTCGATTCACATATTACAATGCAGTTGGTCTGCCAAGTCATTTCTTAATGGAAAACACTTAAAAACCCAATTTTAGCAGTTGACTCGTACATTTACCATTATGTTTTCCTGCTCCCAATCCTCCATGTTTTCATACTTTTGGATGCAGGAAAGTATAATAGTAAACCTATGAGTTAACCGTCAAAATCTGGTTAAGTTAAGATGCCAATTTTCCGCGGAAACGCGGATTTCCGTGTTTTGCTTATTTTCAAAATCCGCGGATTTCCGCTTTTTATTTATTTTCAAAACCCGCGGATCTCCACAATTTTTCTTATTTTTTGCGGCCGCGCCGCCATTTTTTACCACGACGAAATTGGTCAAAAATGGCGATCAAACGGGTAAGTGAACTTTCGTTATGGCATCTGCTTGGTTGCCTTAGTGATAAGGTAAGTAAAATGACGTGTTTCGAAACTGCGGCCAATCGGATCATTGGTTCGTTTTTACGAAATCAAACCTCTGATCACGTGACCTTTGTACCTAC
This sequence comes from Maratus speculifer, assembly GCA_964019185.1. Taxonomy (NCBI): domain Eukaryota; kingdom Metazoa; phylum Arthropoda; class Arachnida; order Araneae; family Salticidae; genus Maratus; species Maratus speculifer. The sequence continues at coordinate 2,222,753 of OZ025293.1, read as the reverse complement.
TAACGTCGGCAATCGACTTGTCCGCATCGCATTTTTTTTCTTTGTTATCGGCAGACTTGTATAAAACCAAAAACTTTCTGGGCACATAAAAATATTGGGTCAAAACTTTCTGCAAATTTAATGTTTAGTAAAATTACGTATTATATTATTAGACATGGAAGAAATTAGCGTTTTTTGCACAATTCACGGACGGAATTACCGTTTTTACGCAATTCACGGGCGTAATTCCCGTTTTTTACTCAATTTGCGGAGAGATTTCCCGTTTTTACACAATTCGCGGTGAGATTTCCCGTTTTTAAAGAAATTCACGGACGGATTGCCTGTTTTTTATACAATTCATGGTCCAAATTCCCGTTTTTTACGCGATTCATGGACGGATTTTCCGTTTTTTACGCAATTCAGGGGTGTAATTCCAGGTTTTTACGCAATTCGCGGATAGATTTCCCGTTTTTTACGCAATTTGCGGACCGATTTCCTGTTTTTTACGCAATTCACCGAAGGAATCCCCGTTTTAAAAGTAATTCACGGACGGATTTCTTGTTTTTTTATACAATTCGCGGACCGATTTCCCGTTTTTTACGCGATTCACGGACGGATTTCCCTTTTATTACGCAAATCACGGACCGATTTCCCGTTTTTTACTTGATTCACGGACGGATTTCCATTTTTTTACACAATTCACGGACAAATTTCCCGTTTTTTACGCGATTCATGGACGAAATTCTCGTTTTTTACGCGATTCATGGACGAAATTCCCGTTTTTTACGCTATTCACGAACGTAAATACCGTTTTTTATGCGATTCACGGACGAAATTCCCGTTTTTTGCGCAGTGTTTGGACAAAATTCGCGTGTTTCTTTGTTGAAATAAGAGGTTTTTAATGAAAATTAAATATTTAATATTAATGAAAAATTAAATATTTCAGTACAATTTTTAATTTTTCTCGGGGTTAAATAAAAAAATATATATTTTATATATATATGAAAATTGACAGTCACCACATGGCGATTAAAAAAACGCGATCGATCGCCATTCGCCTAGTGGGGATTATAAATTCTGTTACCAATCGCCAAGTGCAATACAGCTTTTTTCAGGGAATTATGCACTTCTGCTTTGCTTAAATTCTAATTATACACTTATTAATTCTTTTCCCTACGGATGCAAACAGATGTAAAACAAATTTGGAGTTTTATGACTGTGCCATAAGTTATTTTGAAGGTAGATTTTTAAATGAATTTGCTTATAAAAGTTTTAAAGAATAATTGTGCATTTTTGAAAATTTTTCATATTGATATATTTTATATATCAAAATTATTGAATAAAATTTCATTACCCATTCTTATATTTGTGTTCTTATTTTATTTTAATGTATTTTTGTATTATATGTGTGTGGGTGCTTCAATTCAAATAATGACAATCTATATTTAATGTACCATTTTCACTTTGTTTAACTTTTTTAACACACATCGGTTTAAATTATTTTGTTCTATTTTTACTTTGCTCGTTATATCAACTTTTTTTCTCAATTTTTACCTCATGCGTTATTTCAATGTTTTTGCTCAATTTTTACTTCGCACATAATTTCCTCTTTTTCGTTTTTTTCTCACTCTCATCCCTGTTAAGTATTTTCCACAAGGATATGTCTTGGTAGACTGATTGTGTTCTAATGTGTAGATTGAGGTTTAACCAATTCTAGATTTTCATCTGCAAACTTGATGAGATGATTGAAGGCTGTGCAAATATAACATTATCAACTTTTTCATAATTCTGGACCCTCTCCTTCCCCTCCCCTTTCTGATAACATATGTATCATCTCTTGACCATCCCCCTCCCCTCTGGGTAATGATATTGTTATCAAAGTGTAAAAAATTTTTGATCTTCTGAATTTATTTCTTTTGCCTGGAGTGATATGCAAAAATGGTTACATTAATTTTTTTTTGCACTTTATTGATTCAAATGAAGAGAAGTCAAATAACACTTAAAAGAAATGATTATTATTTAAAAATATTTTATAATAGCTTTTTGTTACTAGTATTGTGCAAAAGGGGGACAAAGGGGCCTGTTGCCCCAAGCGCAGAAATTTAGGGAGCGCCAAATTTATACTACCAACATAATTTTTATGGCCTATCACAAGAAAAAGTTGGGGTGGGGGGGAATTGATACTTTGCCCTGGGCACAATTTTTTCTTTGCACACCTCTGTTTGTTACATAATGCATTCAACAATTATAAAGTCTTGTTGCAGTTGCCCTGAATGGAAGAGGGATGGGATGCAGATAAAAATTCTTATCAACAAAACAAGTGAACAACATTCTTTCTCTTTTTGTTGTATTTGTTAGTATAACCAAGTTTCATTTCAAATACATTTCACATATGGTTTCTCTAACCATGATTATATATGTGTACACATATGAAGAAGAATAAAAATGTCATAAGTTGGGGTATTCTATGCTTCAGAATAAAATATAACAATTTAGGGATTTTAATAATTACTTGGTATTTTCATAAAAATCGATAACAGACTAAAAAAAGGATAACATACTGTTTTCAACCGAAGGTCATGTCACAAATAAAAAGAGGAAATTTTTATTGGATCAGAAATGATATCAATATGAGAAGACAAATTCCCCCCCCCCTCCCTCTATCAATACCTTACGATACCATTTGCCAGACCCACCCACCCCTTAAAATGATAATGTTATATATCCACTGACCCTTGTCTGTGCTGACACCTTCTTGTCCATCACTTCCAGTTTCAGAGAGTTCATTTCTGGTTTATATTTTGGGCTATAACTTTGCTTCTAATTATCACGGAACCAAAAGTAAGGCATATTTACAGAGTTTTAAGTATTTGATCTTTAATTTAAAACAATAACAAAAAATCTAAAATTTTCATAAAAACAGCAACTTTTGGGTATGCACATAGCCTAAACTCTGATTCCTTTACAGGGGACAAAAAAGAAGTGTAAAGATGAGAATTGCTTGGTGAAGCATTTTTATCATACTGATTGCTCTTTTGTGAATTGTTTTGAAAGTTTATCCATAATTCGTGCACTGCTGTCAATTTCATTTTCTTAAAATCTTATATAGTTAACATTTTAAACAATGTGTTTTTTCATTTAGCAATCTTAATTTCTGATACTGTTTTTATAATCTGATTTTAGTGAATTTATCTCTTTAAAATATTTCTTTTATCTTCCTCTTCCTATTATTCTTTTTGATCAAATTAGTAAGTTGATTTTAACTATAACATTTTTACAGTTCCCCCCCCCCCCCCCCAAAAAAAAAAAGTTGAGAATTTTTTTTAAAAAAATTAGTCTAAAAGACTAGTTTATTCAGAAATTTGCTGAAAGTTGTTGAATATGTTAAAATTCTCAAAGAAATTTTAAATGTAGTTTATTGAAATTTATTATTTAGGTGCCTGAATTCATGAACCATTTTAATTTTTACACCAATTTATAGTGTTTTACCGATGATTTTGGGTGTCCCTTTTATGTAGCCACATGCCTACATATATAAATTAAAAGATGAAAGGATGTATATTTGAGAATGTGAGTTTCAAAACTCGCTTTATCCAGAAAAAATAAATTAGGTAAATTGTGATACACCTCTGTCCTGTATCCATTAATTTTCATTATAAACCAAGATTTTATTATGCCAAAAATACGTGATAAAACTGTTTTTTCAATGCAGGTTCTAAGATAGAATAGAATAATAGAGAAAATTCATTTTTTTTTTAAATTATGGATAAGATGAGTTTTGAAACTGACAGTTGCATTTACCTAAGTCAATAGTTAATAATAACAACTGCTGTGAAAATTTTATCTATCTGTATATGATTAAATTATGTTCAAATATTAATTTTTAAAAGTTATTACATTTACACCTTCTCGTGCTTAGATAATTATTATTATAGATTTGGTCATACTTTGAAATATTTTCTGGGATGAGCTGCCAATGCTAGAAACTTTGCAGAAAACTGGATAAATAATAACTGATAAGTTGTTTCGACAATTAAGAAAGACCCTAAATAGCTCTATAGTTTTATTGATGTCAGGTGAATGTTTAGCTTAGATATGGTAAAATGTCTTGAGTGTTTCTATTATTTAAGTTGATTTTTTCATTTTCAACTACTGTTTTCAGTTTGTGAATTTTACTCATTACATTTGTGTGTAATGATACTAATATCAATTTATAATTTCATAAGTATTTTATACACATGCAGAGTGGCTAGCCAACCTTGGAGGAAAAATCTGTAAAAGTTAAGGAATTTAACAACACATGAGATTTTAGATTAAAATTTAGAAATGTTACTGAATTTTGATTTAAACATGTAAATTTCAATACAGTTTTAAAATAGATTGATAACAATACAGTTTTATAGAAAAGAAAGTCATTTTTATTAGGATGAGCGAAGCGAATCCTCTACTAGGCCACTCAAATTACATTTTGTCATACGCTTTATAAAAAAACTATTCAATATTTTGACTTCAAATTAAACACAAAAATAAAATATGATCTGTAGATTTGCAGAATATAATTTTTTTACAGTAAAACGTTAAAAAAAAATTATTTAAATTAATTTATTTTACATGCATTTCCAATACGGATGCATTTTAGCAAATGAATAAAAAATGAAAAGCGTATATTTTCAGAAAAAAAAATATAAATCATGGAGTATATAGAATCATGATCAATTTAATAAATAAAATATGTTTTCATTATTCAGCAAAATCGTATGCACAGATGACACTTAAACATTTAAAAAAAAAAATGTATTATGGATTTTTTTTTTTTTTTTTTGTAAAGTGGCAACAAAAGAATTGTAAACAAATAAAATTAATTGGTAAATTTGTTATATAAATGAAAAATTAAAAGAATTGCGTGAACTTGTTGCCTCGATTCAAGCTCTTTATAAATGTACTAAAGCAAAGTTGGCCGATTCAGAAATGACAAATGGACTTCAACCATTTCGTACTTTATCATTTGTATCGAAAGTAATGTTACGTTGTTACATTCTTATTTGTGGACTGAAAAAGGTTTAGTGAACGGAACTTTAGACATTGTTGCACGTATTAAAGAAAATCACAAGCCACCAGACCAGATATCGCGAATAATCATGGATAAATTTGAATAAGGAAAGGGCATGTTTACAAACAAACACTTCTGTTAACCAATCTACCGCTACATTTTTGTCATAGCGATCATTGTAGGAATCATCTTGACGACGTAGCCCAATCATAGCAAGCAAACAACCATCATAAAATTTGTAGACCAATCAGAATGACTGATTTCATATGTAGCGTCGGTGCTATAACGAAGCACGGGCGAAAACAGCTTGCCCACATTAATAAGAGCCCATAGTGACGTCAGCTGCCCTTTCCTTATACCACAGTAATTTAACTTACAAGAATTGGTGCGTGCCGATTCCCCCAATAATTGAATTCTGGAAAAATGGAAGCATAAATTGCTCAAGGAAAGAATTTCTTCTGCAGTTAGCTTTTGCTGTTACAATTCATACATCCCAAGGTTTAACATTAGATGAAGCAGTTGTAGATATTGAGGCTATATGGGCACCAGTTGGATTAAAAACGTACGTAACGTTGTCAAGAGTGAAAATCCTTCAAAATTAAGCATTCAATAGAAATTTTCCCTACGAAAAATTCTACAATATCAAAAATTCTTATGCGCTAACATGTATAAAAAAGAAGAAATTAGAATAAAAAGTTTTACAGTTAAAATTTATAGTATCGACGAAAACAAATTTCAAATGCTTTTCCAGAAAATAGGATTTTGAAGAAGTAACTTCTTCAAGCTCTCTTCAAATATATTATTCTAAAATAGCTATCAAAGATTTTTTGATGTTAATTACAAAGATTGGAAACATGCATATTTCAAACAACTTTAAAAAACACCAGTGGCTACTAGAAATTGTAAAAACATCTTTAAAAGAATTTTTAATTGGAAATTTTAAAATATTTTGTAAAAGTTTGCTTGGAAAATATTTCTTTATTCCAGTCTTACATCATAAATAAAAAATTCCTAGGAAATTGATATTTATTTGGCTGAATTTGTAGAATTAAAACATAAAATAACGTTTTTGTTTAATAAAGATGCAAAAATAATATTAAAAAATGTTACTTTCAAATATTTATCTTATGAAAAAAATGCTTCGCGAATCCAAACAAAGCACGGCTTTTGCTAGTCATAATAAAATAATTCTATTCAAATAATAAAGAAACTTAATTTAATTAGCAATTTTATATATAGTTACTGATCATGCTTGTTGAATCTTAATAAAATACATACTTTTTCTTTCATCATAATAAAAAATTTCATTGTTTTTGATATTTTAACCTCTTTGGTTCATTACACATTCTTTTCTTTCTTCTTTTTTGTAAATTAGTAATTTTTGTTAAAGTGCCTTTTTCAAGACAAAATGTTTTTACACTCCCCTATACCATACAAATTATTTCTTGTAAACATTATTTTTTAAGATCAAACTATTTACTCTTGGTCTAGTACAAAAAAAGTTAATCATAATTTGTATAATACTTATTTTAAAACCGGTCCCATACTTTAATATTGATTGGAAAATTAAAAATTAGTGCTAAATAATCCCCCCCCCTCTCTCCTCCCCAAAAAATTGTTGATTTTAAGGAACCACCCATTTCCATTTTTTATCTCTTAAATTGTATTTTCTTTTCTTCCTACCCGTTTTTGCATTTAACAAAATTTTGTGATTATGTTTTTTATGTACACTGCTTCATTTTGATTTGAAAAAACATTTATGTCTATAGGTTTGGTTGACCCATCTGAGAAACCTGATGAAACTGCTATCAGAGAGCTAAAGGAAGAAACTGGTTATATGACTGCTGCTGTTAAACACACTAGCCCTTGTAAGAGTTATAAGATTGCAAATTATTATTTTATTTTTATGAAAGTACAATAGATATTACTTATTGAAATTGTTGCTTAATAAAATAAACTATTTTTGTGATTCAAAGGATGACAAATAGTTACAAATAATGTTATTTTTGTGACATTAGAATCAAATCTCATGTTCAAACTATATTCATGTAAGAGGCCTTCTTCCTATCTTGCCTGAATGACTTTTAAAATATTTTTAAAACCTTGTTTCACACACAAGAAAAGAAATTTATAATAAAATACTCTGGCGTAAAGATCCAGAATCCCACAATCATTATTTTTCTAAGTTCATACTATTTGCTTATACTACCTGTATGTCATTTTAACTTAAGAATACATTGGTGTCATTTTCAAAATAAGTACAATTCTGTCTTACTATTTTAAAATTTATAATATTAAAAGTAGATAAAAATTTCAAACCCTTAATTGTTCTTCATTTCTTTTTTTTTTAATAATCAGAATATTAAACTAAGTAATTTATATAAAAATAAATTAAATTGGGCAAAAAATAAAAATGAACTATTGCCTTTTCAATGGGAATCATTTTTGTCTCAAACCCAAACTTTGATTTTCAACATGTTATAATTTCTAATTCATAATTGCTATTTTCGTTGATTTGGGCAATTTTATTTTGAGAACAATATAAATTTTGTGTACTTATTACAATTCTGTCTGAAAATTGATTTTAATATGGATTAATTAAATTAAATAAGACTGTCTTACGTGTTTTGTGTCACTGGTCTAACAACTATTATTTTTCAATTTTAAATATTATTCTGATGATAAAAATTGATTGAATTGGCTTTTTTATGTTAGCAACACTGTTTGTAAACAAAATAGTGGAAAAACTAACTGTCTTCATGTGATCTACTGCTTAAAAAAAGAAAAAAATATTCCTAAGTTAGCCAAGTTCTTTTATTATGTGTCACTGGTCTAACAAGTATTCTATTAAACTGATAACAGTTAAATCAATTTAATAAAAAGATTATAATAATACAGCATATAAAGTTGTGTTTAACACCCTAAACCATAATATTACAATTTTTAAATAAGGAATAAGAATTTATTTTTAAAGAAATGTCACTGGTCTGACAGTCACTGGCCTAACAATACATCTGTTATGCTAGTGACAAATCCTGTTATACCAGTGACACAATGCTAAGCAATGAAACAATTTCATGTAGAAAAATTGTTTTTTAAAAGTTACAATAATATTATGATTATTCACTGCTTTAATAAAGAATGTCTTTGGATTAGTAGAAAAATGTTACCTATCTAATGCAAAATGTCACTGGCCTAACGCATGTCATTGGTTTAACTAATGCTTACTTTTAAGTAATTACTGTATTTGTGTTAATGAGCCAATTAAGCTCAGTCATTGCATTATTTGAGTTACAGTTACCATTTTATTAAATATAATAAAATATTTTGTGAAAAAACCATACTTTAAAATTTTGAAAAAAAAATTGCTGAAAATGTACCTTATTTTGAAAATGACCCATTGGTATTATGATTATTAGTAACTATTATGAGAACACTAAATAAAATTATAAAAAATCCTTTTGCTAATCTTTGTCAAAATAAGGAATGAAATTATGGGTTATAATTCTACTTATGAATACAATAAATTTTGATGCAAACATTGCCCTCTTTTTCTTTCTTACTTCTGCTTTTCTCTTTCTTTTACAAGAGCTGAATATTGTTTAATTTTAATTATTATGGTTTTTTTTTTTTTTGTATAGTTATTTGTATTAATCTTTCAACTGAAACAACTTAAGTAACATTACTTAAAATAATATCAGTAAATAAATAATTTGTCCAAGAAATATTTGAAATAATTTTATCAAAATATTTTTCAATGTTCTCTCTTTTTTAAACAGTGACAGCTCTTGATCCTGGAATGTCTAGCTGCTTAATGAAACTTGTAACACTTGAGGTAACTTTCAGATTTTGTCATTTGATTACATTTTGTTGCTGCTTCATTATACATTTTTTTTTCACTAATTCAATGTTATGTTCATAGGTTAATGGTGATGATACTGAAAACCACGTTCCAAAGCAATGCCCAGAAGATGGTAAATATTTGTTTTTCTGTTTGATGAAAATTAACTGTTTTGATGTCCTAACCCATGAGAAGGAATTTGTTCTTCAATATGCAGGATTCTGTTCCTTTTTGTTCATTTTAAAAGTTAATTGCATTATATGAATCTTGTATTTCCAACTGAATATTATCATCTTTACTAATAAAAGCAAGATGTTTGTGTGTCTGCCTAAGGAAAACCTGTCACTTATAGAGGTATGAAAATTTGGATGGGTCCAAGGCAAGTCTTTGATGCTCAGATTTTTCATTTTTTTTGTTAATTTGCTGTGATATTAATGAAAATCCACTGTTATAATAGATGCTACTGAAAAAAGTCACATGGTGTGTCCCAGAAATGCCATTCTGGGAAGAGAAGATTGAAAAGTGCAAGATCCACTCCTTTCCTCCCCCCCCCCACATGTTTTTCTAAATGTACATTGGCTGAATTGTTTGAGTTATCAAAAATCAGTTATCAACCAAATTGAAGATCACACTTTTACATTTAAATTGATAAAATCCTTTTAGAAAATGTTATTGTTAACACTTAAAAAAATAATCTAAAAGTAATCTAAAAAATTAGTTTTGTGGGATTTTATTCCCTTTTTCTAAGCTTTCAGCTCAAATTTAGAGAGATAGGAAAGTTAAAAGTAATTGTTCAAAGTGAAGACCTTCTCTATGATCGTGCAATCCATTTTCTAAAATATAAATATTAACTCTTTAAAAAATTTTGTAACTTGGAGCTATTTTGTACCTATTACTCTTTTTTTTTTAAAGTTAAAAGTAACTAAACGTTGCTATTTTGGCACAATCTTTTTACACCTTCTTTGTACACTTGATTTGCATTACCTGTAAAAATCTCAAAACATTTAGAAAATTAGAAGTATTTAAAAAATTATGATAAAAATCTGATAAATTTTTAATACCAGAATGTGGACATGCAGGTGGTAATTGCTCATGATTTTATAAATAAATGTGCATATTTTTGCATAAAAATTATATTCAGGCTTCCTGAAAGTTTTATATATATAATTGGGAAAAATTTTAGAGTTCAAATGATCAGATTGATTTTGTTTTTAATGTTGAAAAACAGATGCAGGGGAAAAAAAGAAAAGAAAAGGAGATAAAAAAAAACGTCCTTTTTACAACTAAATATCAATATTTCTTCACAGGCTTCAAAAAACTATTTTTAACAGATAAAACTTTAAAGGATTTGGATGATAAAAACTATTTTTATAAGTATTAAATGACCCAGTGTGAAAGTCTTTTTTTACAAAAACCTTTATCACTATATATCAATATTTTTTCATGTGTTTTTTACAGGCTACAGAAATTTTGGTTTTGACTAATAAGAACTTCAAAGAGATTGTTGGATAACATTTTTTTAAAAATCATATAATGTACTTGATGACCTCTCTCCTTTTTTTTTTTGGCATACTTTAAAATTATTGATTGGGAAATCAAAATATTAAAACAAGAAAAATACTAAACCACATGTAAATTCATTTTTTTCAATTATACAGTCCATTTAAGAAAAAAATATTAATATTAATCTTTTGAAATAAATTCTATTTGGAACATTGCTTTTGGCAAATTTCTTTTTTTACAAGATTTTTGCATAAAATAAATAAAAGGTAGAAGAGGAAAACACTATTTTTTACAACTAAATATCAACATTTTAGCATGAAAATTATACACAAGCTTCTGAAGCGTTATATTTATAACGCACAAAATTTTCAGTCTTTGGATAATAAGAAATGTATGTATATTTTTAGTTTAAATTATTTAAGACTTATCACATGCTGAGTAATTCTGGGTAGGTCAGTTTATACAAAATAATACACAGCTGATATAGTCCTTTAACTTAAAGTGCTTCATTTTTAAGAGAATCTAAAAACCTTGAAAATGCTTTAATTTTAATGAAGGCACTCCATTTTGCTTGTTTTTTGTTTTCTATGTTCAGATGTTAAAATATAAAGGCTGATAAAAAAGCCACTGTGCAGTAAACATTTCACTAAATTTAAGCCAACTGAGCACTGCAGAAACAATGTTCCTTCAGCAGCTATTTAATACTGCAGTATCCTTTCTTTTTAAAAGTTCAAGAAATGGGTATTTCAAAAGTGGTGAACTGCATCCTAAATTGTAACAAAGATTTATCTCTCCAAAAAATTTTTCTTTGTGCTTATGTAGTCATGTATCCAGCAGCTTGCAAAAATCATTGAAGCTCCCTAATTCTTTTAGTAAAATTTCAAAGATTATACAAGCATGTTGTAGTTTAAATGTATATTTTTAATGTATAATTTATTTAATTATTTGAAATTAATGTTAGTTTATTTCTTATATCCTAATTTACCTATATATGTTTAACTAGTGCTAAACACAACAGTGGAGCCAACTTTTGAAAAATATTGGGTTGGTTAAAAAATATTTTTGTAAAAGGGTGCGGCCTGTTAAGTTTTTCTCTGAAGGGTTGACAGATGATGAAAGATGAGAATTTTAAGTCAAGCTATCATGTTTTAATAAAGTTTCAATTTTATTAAATTATATTTTCATGCGTTTTTCCTTATAAAGACACTTAAATTTATAGAAATGTCATGATATCGTGAACATGACTAGAAATTGAATTAGAAGAAAGTTAAAATGGAAGCAAAACATTTCAGTCATTTAGAATTTATGGGTGTTCGTTGGAGAATTAAAACACATAGTCATTCTCAAATTTAATTTTATTCTAAGGAGAAAAATGAATATTAAAACGAATAACTTGAACAATGAAAATTAGGTACGCAATGATTCAAAATTATTGGGTGGACTCGGGCCACTGAAACACAATATATTTCCAGTTAAGGTAAACCTCTTTCTGCTGAATGAGTATCTTTGTAATGATTAGCAGCCTGTCCCTTTTCCTTCTAGAATGAACATTAAAAGAAGTGTTCTTGGGCATGCCTTTTACATAAAGCATATTATGAAGAGTTGTCCACACTCTGGATTTTTTTGCAATATTTTTTTTTTTCAAATTGTAATTTTTGTCTTCTTTAACACATAATTTCTGCATTAAATAAAGAAAAAAAAATCTATTTTTAAATAGTGGTATTAAAAAATATGAGTTGTCAGTTGTGATTATATTTTCTTTCCTTCCATCATAATGTTCACAAAGTGAGATTGCTGTATCTGTAGTTTTATTCAAACTTCATTTTGCCTCCCCCCCTTTCTTTTTCCTCAATTAAGTTGTCCAGAAGTTGATTGTAAGTAAAGTGTAATAGCACAAGTCTTATTCTTAAATGGCATTAAACCTGTTGTTATTAGTATTAACATGTGCTGGATCACAGAAACATCCATAGATTAAACTGAAAGGAATTGAGATTGGGCTATGATAGTATAAAAAAAATACATTAAAAGTGAGAGAAACATGGTGCTCAAAGTGTACAGATGTGGAGTGTATATGTTACACAATACTTAAAATGTTCGCGACTCTTTAGCTGGCATATGTTTTTAAAAATGAATTTGTGTACAATATTAAATTGTCATGTAAAAATTGAAGATTGTAACATGTAAAATTCCATTAAAATTTTATAGTTTGGTAGACCATTTACTAGCTGAAATTGAAATTCTTGGAGATGACCATCTTGTTTGAGGCAGGTGCATCCTTTGAACTATCACAATGGACAATTATAAGCACTGATGAAAAATGAAACATTTAAAAAACAAAAGCTGAACTTGTTAGTTTTTTATATTTTCAAAACTAATTTCTTGTTGATGGTTCTACTGAAGATCTACAGTATTTTTTAGAAATTCTCTCATTGAGGCTATTGTATTTGATAAGTTGTGTAAAAATTTACTTAGGATGTTAACCATATGAAATAGCTTTTTAATAACATGTTTACATGACCACTTTTTAGACTCCTTAATTGCACTAACACAACTAGGATCAGCTTTTATCTGATCGTTAGAAATAATTAGGCCCATATATTAATGTTGCTTACTCTGAACTGAAATTTATCAAAACAGTACAGAGTCTAATGTTCGGAATCCTAAAGTTCACAATTGTCCAAAGTTCAGACTTTCCAGAAGAAGTATTCAAGAAAAGAGTGAAAAAACAAATTTTTTGAAAAAAAGGGTCTAAAATCTAAAGCAAAGAAGCTTTATTAATGAATCTTAACTCATGCCCATGTGCAGAATAAAACAAATACTTTTTGATGATAAATCTAAGTTCATAAAAAAGCCCATATTAATTCAAAGATTCAATATTTAAGCAAGTTACAATTTGTTTGTAAATTGTATATTTTCACTTAAATAAATGTTTTTATTTTGTTATGATTTATTTAATGAAAATGATCATTTAATTATTTACTAAGGCTGATCTCAACTGCTCTGCTCAACAAGTGCAAAACATTTTGACACACTTACAAATTCATTTTTTAATGAAAAGATATAAAATTGGAAAACTTGACTGTGTATTCAATTTAGAATCAAAATGAATTTTCCATTATTTGATCAATAAATTACCTAACAAGTTATAGGCATTTTCAATCATGTGACAAACATGTTTTTTTACCCCTGTTTAATGGTTATTCTTCTCTTACGCAGACACCTATTTTGACATGATTTTCTTAAGTCTATTGCATTTGCAAAAAAACCTTAGAAAAATGAGTGTAATTAGATAGTTTCTGAACAACACTTGCTAGTTTCATACATTTCTGAACAAAAATGAAACTTATGTCATAAAGTTCTTTTTTTGTTTAAGAACAGCCTTTTAAGTTAATATATGTAATTTTTAATATACGAATGCCATAGTTTACCTTTTTAAATAATGAAGTTTATATTTATTTTATTAGGAAAACAATAGTTATGATGATGCCCCGAGGACTCCAAAGTTTAGACTTTGTACTGCATTATATTTTATGTTATTTGATTTGCTTTCTCTAAAACTTTAAAAAGAATTTGGTTATACCCCTATTTAGTATTTCCTCCTGTAATAAAATCACTGAAATATATTTCAACACCTTATTAACCAAATAATTTATAAAAAATTCTTAAAGACTTCAGGTGTGGAGCAGATTCCAAAAGGCAACCTATTAAAACAACTGCCAAAAGGAGAATTAAAAGTATACAATTCCAAACTTGTTTAATCTAATACAGTTTGCCAGAATTCCCATGTTAGGTCAAGTACTGATTATTATTTTTTAAAGTTAAAGTTTACTAATGATTTCAGTGTACAGAAGAAATGACATGGTGTTCATTCTTAATGGCTTACAAATAATCAATAAAATCAGATATGCTTTTTAATTAAAAAAAAGGCAACTACTCAAGACTTTTTAAATATAATTGTGCCAATTTACTGTGTTGTGTATGACTTACTCCTTTTGTTAAATAAAACTTTTTATATTTCTATGGTGATTTATGCAAAAAAACCACAGAATGGAAATTTTAACAGCCCATCATAAATCATCCTGTATATATTTTATATTTTTATGGTGATTTATACAAAGTTTTATTTTATTGTGACTTATCGTCAGTTTTTCTGTGCTGTTTAATCTATCATTGCTCCTTTTATATTTGATTTTATCTGCTTCTGCATGTTTCCTTTCTCATTAAATATATGTACATGTTTATTTAAAAAATTTTAATATGCTGCTATAGTTATCTCTTAAAGCTATAATTTTCATTTCACTTAGAACTTCTTTCACAGTATAATCACACTAATAAATTGACTTTTTATAAAGAATATATTGTCTACTCAAAATAATAAATTCACCTTTGTTTTTTGGAAATTCAGTGTTGATGAAAAAAAAATACTTATCAAAAGGAATTTCAAGATACTTCTATTGTATTTACATAGCTGTAAAAATATGATGTCATAAATATATCTGGCTCCTTGATTTAAAAATCTCCTTGATAATAGCTTAATTTCATCCAAAAGAGGCTGTTCAAATATTACATAAGCATGTTTTTGGCAATTTTTGACCCCCCTCCCCCCTTGCCAACACAAATAAGCAAATCGCAAACCTCCCTTAATAATTACATAAGCAAATTGCAACCCCCCCCCCACTTCTTTTACAGTAATAAATCAATTTGAAAAAATTAGGACTTAATTCAAATTTTTTAAAAAATGCTATTCAGCTTAATAATAAAAAAAATGCTTGTTTTATATTTAACCTCCTCAATCCTAATGTCACCTGGAGGCGACACTAGAAAACACCCGCTAAATTAATTAAAATGCTTCTAGAAGTGTTAAAATTACATCTAGACTTTTTTAAATAGATGTGTGCATGTTAGAAGTAACAGTGTGTAGACTTGTGTATCTTTGGAGATGTTTTATAATAATTTTAAAATGGATTTTGTCGTGCCAGGCAAAATTTTCCTCAGGACTGAGGAAGTTAAGAAAATTTCTTAGACCACAATTTTAATAGAACTTAGCCATTTATAAAATTTAAATTTGAGCATGCTCATATCTAGTCTGATGCTGATCACGGCTGTTCAAGACATTTTTCCATACCTGTTATGATATTGGTCTCCAGTTTTATTTGATTACTTCATCGCTTTCTTTTCGGATGCAATTTTGATCAACTTCATCTTCATAGATCAATTCAACATCTTCCATATCTTCCTTGAATTTTATGATGCACATAAATTCATTTGCTCGACAAGCAGCAATTCTCAATGGTCATATAAGGCAGGCCTTTTCACATTTTTCACTGTGTTGAATTTTCTTGTATCTGTTTGCTGTCTTCTAAGATTACATGATATTGGCCACAACTTCCACAAGTACTTGCAGATAATTGCAACTTTATGGAAAGGCAAAAATAATCATAAGGCATCTTTTAAAAATTCCTTTGCTGTAATATTCAGATTTAACGCCAGACGGTGACTTAAGTTCCCTCTCCCATTTGTAATGTATATTGATGATTATATCATTCAAATTGGAGGAGGAATGAATCGTCCTTTTTAATATATGAAATAATCCACTGCATGCAAGAGAGTAACAATTCTTTTTTTAGCCTCTGATGCTATTTCTTTCAGACAAGCTAAAAAATGTCGTGTCATCAGCCCTGAATTTTCTACACAACCGATTTTGATAATTATTTTTTTAAATGAAAGCTATTTATTTGTAATTGTGCCCATTTTAGTTATTTTTTAATTTATTTCCATTTTTATACTTTATTTTTAATTTTAAATGCTTTTTACGATATTTCTTAAATGGTGGCAACTTAGTTTAGCTTTTCTCTCGATAATAAAAATTTATTTTCCAAAATGATTGCGTATAATTATGCACTAATTGAAGTAAAAAAAATATATTTACTGAGAAATAATATTAATAGCGTAAATAAAATAACAGAAAATAATTTATGATAAAAATTAATGTCTAAAGCAAAATAAGAAAAATTACAAATGAGGAAAATGATGTCATTCAGCAACCAGATAAATGGGAATTACAATATTATTACGGATGCCTTTTTCATATTACTAATAACGGTAACTTTTAAAAAACATTTGAAGAGAAAATGACGTCACTATTTAAAAAATCGCATTTTTACTCATAACGATATTAGGTACTACTCTGTTATCCCGTCGACCAATTTCGCCAAATTATACAAATCACCAAACTAATAGCCAAGTTATACAAATTGACATAATTTTTATTTTAAATAATGAAAAAACAAATAATTAGTAGAATATTAATAAAAAGTTGAAATAAAAAACAATGACATTTTAAACACATGAATCGTATTTAATGTCATTGAATGTGACATTCACGATCATACATTATTGGCATTTAATCTTATAGTTTGGCGATAATTTTTTGGTCGACGGGATAACCTAGTAGTACCCTATATTACATTTCAATATTTCTTTTCATTATGGACACTGAGATTGAGATTTTATTATCAGATGACTTCAGTTAGTGAAAATATTGTCACAGTAAAAATGAAATAACTTTTTTTTTTAATAAAACTATTTTTCTGTGAGTGTATTATAAAATAAAATTTCTAGATTTTGCTGGCACTCAGATTACAATTTTAACTGAAGATGTGCGAATATTTGCATGCAAAATTGTAATCGGCAAATTTGACATTTAGTTTGTAAATATATTTATTATATATTGATTCAATAATGTAATTACTTTTGTTTTTTTTTAAAACCAAATCGATCGGGTCTTTTAAACATTTCATTCGTCGAATTCGACGGGATTCCACTCGTTTTATTGTTAAATTGCATTTCCTTTTATTCAGAGTCCATAAAAAAGCGTTTAAACTAAAGAAAAAATCCGTTTTTGATGAATCTAGTCAATGAAGAAGCAGCACATCAAATTGCATCTCTTTATTATTAAGCAATTCCAATGTCTCAGAGAGAAATTGCTATTCAATTGTGTATTTTATGCCGTTCTGTTTGCTATTATATTGATAAACACAAGAAAAATGAAGTTGGTTCATTGCAATCTAAACGGGGTCGCCCTTCTAAAAAACCTCTATCGATTTTTTTTTTTTTTTTAATCGGAGGCGAAACTGAATTCTGCAATGTCAGAATCTACATTCAACTTGTTTTTTTTTTTTTTTTTTTTTTTTTGCATTTTACAATTTGCAACAAGTATTGACTTTCTTGTACCTGCTTCGTATACCAATCCAAGACATAACCAATAGAGTCTGGTTTGCTTGAATAAAGTTGCAGTAACAGGATAATTGTCAATGTTTGATGAATTCCAAATTTCTGCAAAAGTTTTATCAGCATATGGAAAGTTATTTTGCTTCTTCATCAATAGTGCAACAGTATTCATCAAGATGGGAACCATAATGGTCTTGAGGGAGCTATAAGACCAGACAGTTCTTGACTGAGTGGTGCCATTTGTCTTTCTACTCGATTACATGCACTTCTTCCAGGAGCATTGCATGCTTTTAAAATTCCATTTAAACCATGCTTTTTAAAATGATTAATAGCTAACAATATAACTACTGATTCCCTCAAAGCTAATTTTTTTTTTTTATGTCTGGTTTATCAGGGCAGATTTCTACAAGCTTTGTTCGTTTGGTGGTTTGATGTTTTCTTTCGTATTCAGTAGTAATTATTCATTCATATTCAGTGCCGAAACTAGAGGGGGGGCAGAGGGCGCACGTGCCCCGGGCGCCAACAGAAAAGAAGGTGAAGGGGGGCGCCAAATTAAGATTTTCTTTGGTGTGTTTGTTTTAAAGAATGCATATATGTGGGGGTGGGGGGGGGGCTCCAAAATCCATGTTTGCCCCGGGCGCAAAAAAGGCTAGTTTCGGCGCTGTTCATATTTATTAAAAGTATTCAGCATTTTGTCCTTTCCTTTTTAAGGATTGTTTTTCCTTTTTTAGATCCTCTAGATAAAAGAGATTGTTTTATGTTTTCTTTGTGCGGTCAAAATAGCTGACATCAGAACTTCAAGTTTAATATTCTTTTGCTATTTCTTTTTTTCAATTTGAAATTTTTAATAGCTTTTTTTTTTTTTTTTTTTACAAGTTAAGAGATTTTGAAAATGTCTTACGTAAGCATCATCCAAACTCCCCCATCCCCCTTCTAAGTGCTTATGTTATAAATGAATCATTTATAAATTTTTATTAATGTTTCCATATGTAATTTAGTAATATTCATGGTATATTTATTGTATGATATACATTAAAATCAAACTTATATGTATTAGTAAGCTAACTATATTTGCTTGAAAATGATACTATTTTAGTATAATTTATGCATACATGTTATATAAAATTTGTGTAATTTCATATAGTTATTCAATATTGTATTTTTTTTTTTTTTTTTTTTTTTTTTGTGACTGAAATAGTTTTGAGATACATTTAAAAATGAGAACTTTTGTTATTTACATGACATTTATGTGTAAATTAAATTTCAGGAAATATTGAAGTTATTCACATTCCTATAAACGAACTTTTAACACGGTTGAATGGTAAGTTTTATTCTATGATAATTTTGTCTAAAATTGCTTGTATCCCTTTTCTCCATGCACTTTAATATAATTGCATTATAGGGGAGAGTGGGGATACTTGAGCATAGGGGATACTTGAGCCACCCCTATTATCTCTACAGTTGGTTAATTTTTCTTTCTAAAACTGCCACTATGATAACATATTTATAGTTCTGAACATGTAAAAAAGAAATCATACATCTTGGTACCATTTTGAAAGTATAGTGATTAATAGTTGTCTTTTCCCTATCTGAAGTAAATATTTGGGTGCATGGTTTTTTTGTAATCAAAGTTTTGTTTAAAGTTGCAACTATATACATACATTCAATAAGCATAATTTCAATTGTATTTTGAGTCTAAAATAGTTCTAATTGCTGCATGCTTTATTTAGTAAAACTCTGGGAAACAAAAATAGTGATAGTGGGGATACTTGAGCCAATGAGAGTGGGGATACTTGAGCCATGTCTTAACCATCCCCACTAGAAATTAAACATGGGTGAAACAAACAAAAAATAAAATTCCATCCTTATATTCACTAATAGATATTTTTTTGGAGAAAAGGAAGAATAATTTTTCATTTTATTTTTTTTCTTGATGTGAAAGAAAACCTTCTATTGATAGTTGGTTACTAATAAAATATGCCAGAAGGAAAACTGTAAAAATATTTGTTGGATAAGTGCTTAATATTTTAAAAAATGAAATGTGCCCGAAGAATTGCAGATTCCAAATTTAAATGGCTCTGAACCGAGGATGTTTCTACCATCGTTATAACTGAAGTTCAAATTATACTTCGACAACCAGTTTTAACGACAAAAAATGATCGTATTACTAGCTTTGTTTTCTCAATTGGTTTTGAAAGACTTTACGTTTCATAATTTATCATTCTGTAAAATGTTTGTGCAAAAATAAAGTAAAAAAAATTATTTTGTAGGTATTTTTCCGTAGTGGCTCAAGTATCCCTTCACTATGGCTCAAGTATCCCCGCCATGGGGATACTTGAGCCATGACGTAAAACAAAAAATAAACATTTATTATACATAGAAAAATAGTTCAAAATTTATTGAAAGTGGTTTGTAGTGGAAGGAAAAATATCATATTTTCATTTTCAATATTTTATTTTATTCTAAAAAAATATAAAAAATTAAAAAAAAATTAAAATTCAAAAAATGGCTCAAGTATCCTTATCTTCCCCTACAGTAAAAAATAAGACTGGAACTAAATGCTACAGAGTCTATACTCTGGGAACAAATAAGATGAGAGTAGGCAAAAGCTTTAAACGGCCTTTTCACTCCGTTAGCTTAACATGGTTGCAATATCTGGTGTTGTAGCACTCATTTTGGCGACATTATATTAATTTTGAATTGTGTATGCAAAAACCTTATTTCAAAGAATTTTTTGAAAGATTAAATAGAATTGGTTATTGACAATTTATTATCAAAGCACATTATTTAATTCAATTTAATTAAATTACTTTCTAAAATGAAAAATTCAATAAATTTATCTTTAGAATTAAAATACATTGAAAGTTAAAAATAAACATATTCTTACATTTTAATTTTTTTATTATTTTGTAAAGGAGTCATAATTTTTTCTTTGATAAATATGTTTTTAATGATCAGGTTTAAAGTGATATGTATATAATGGTGTACCAGGTATCTAACATTGCTCAATGTACAATTTTGAAGAACCACACAAATTAACATTTGTATTTTATATCAAGTCTTTTCACATTTTAAATTAAGATGAGAAAACGTACTATTAAAACAAAAAAATTCATAAAGTTTTAGCTTTAAATCAGCGAAAAATGAAAATCACTGGAATACTTGAATTATCAACATTGCAATACAAATCTTTTTCATCAACACATGTAAACATGCAGAATAAAATACTCAATGAAAATTGTGATAGATAAAAAATAAACCATTTATAAATTAAACTCATATAAAGAGTTCATATAATTATTGCACATATAAGTTATAAAAATATGCAAAATAAACTTTTTTTTAAGCTCTAAACTTTTATCTATTTAATATATTTCCCTAATTTGTAATTCAATCCCATATTCAGGCTTAAACTTCTGCATTATATTAGCATAACTATGCAATTTTTTAAAAATGTTGCCTATAACAGGGTTCCCAGCATCATGGAAAATCTGGAAAGTCGTGGAATTTCAAAGTAGTCAGAGAAAGTCATGGAAATTTCAAAATATATATAAAAAGTCAGGGATTTTAGAAATATTTTCTTAAGTCATGGAAAAGTCGTAGAGAAAAAAATTTAAAATGACACGAAAGTCATCAACTAGTCTCGGGGGAAAAATCAAAAAATTCATCAAACAATCACAAGGGGAAAAAGAACTAGAAATTTGAAGAATAATTGCAGAAAAAAACATTAGTTTTGACAAAGGATTGTGAAAATAAGTAGAAAATTTCATTTGGTTAAAGAAATTTTTGAGATTTGGTCAGGGAATTTTTTGAGATTTGGTCATGGAAAATCAGGGAATTTGCCCTTCATGTTTTGCTGGGAACCCTGTAACCATAAATAACAATTCGTCGAATTGGTGCCAACAGCACATAATCCGGGGAGGGGGAAAGATTTTAGAATGGATATGATTGTGGTTTGCAGCCTTAATCACATTTTTTTTTTTTTTTTTTAACAAAAAGAATATTATAAAGAGGACATAAGATGATCTATTTGTTTTTATATTTAATCAAAACATCTGCACAGGAAATTTTTTAAACATGCCAGTAAAGAAAAGCAACTTCAAAATTTAATGTACAAAAAAAAAAATCATTAAACACGAATTTCAACTGGCATTAAAAAGAAAAATAAATAAAAAGAAAAAGAAAGAAAGAAAAGGCAAATGAACAGTAATTTCATTTTTGTTAGGGAAGGCCACCCCTCCTAAAATTCCGTTTAAGATACATTTAAAAATATTGAACATAAAAAGGAAAAAAATAAAAAGGAAAACAAATTATAGAATGTACACACTAGAAACATGTGTAAAATAAACTTTTCATACTATTTTTATAATTAATATTTTTTCTTTATTTGTTATTCAATCCCATATTCATGTTAAAATTTCTGTACTATATTAGCATAGTTATGTAGTGCTTTTTTTACTAATATTGCCTATAACCATAAATAGCAATTCGTTGAATGGATTCCGGCAGCACGAAATCCAGGGAAAGTAAACACTTACAAACTGATATGCCTGTGGTCTGCAGCTTTCACAACATATTTTAAAATGGAAACTATAGAGATAGCATACACTAAACAAATAACTTTACTTAATCAAAACATCTGCACAATACATTTTTAAAAACATACAGTGTAAAAAGCAATAAAAAGCAATTTAAAAATTTAACAATTAAATAATGTTTGATATTCAAAAATAAATTTCTTTCAGGGTTTTAAGAGAAAAGAAAAAAAGTAAATCAACAAATAGTATTAAACAGTAATTTTTTTAACATGTCTTTCTTTTTTATTATAAAAATCTTAATTTCTCTACGAGTATACATGCAATCCACATAAAAATGAAAACAGTTTATTACAATAAGCCACTTAATCATAATCTACAGTTTGAATGCTTTTGCTACGTTAGTTTTGTCAGGATTATCCAAAAGATATTCAGTCTTTTTCAACTTGTTGATAGTCCCCTATGGAGTTTCAGGAAAAAGTCTTCACGAAAATGTATGACCTGTACTTTTTTTGTTTACGCATTTAGTTTCATGATAATTCCTCTTGTATAGATTCCTCTTTTCTAGATATTGAACAAAATGTCTAAAATAACAAGTGTCTGGATACCTTTGGCCATATCCTGTAGATGGGGGATTATTTGCTTATAATACACTTATGTCCTGATTTATAATTACAAAACATGGGATAAATGTAACTGAAAATTATTTGAATAATACAGAAAGTATCATCACCTAAGGAAATGAATTTGAGATGTTCCATACCAGGGATTATAAAAAAAATTAAGTTAAAATTAATCTAAGAATTATTTATTATTGGCATTTTAGACATGATTTGTTTGTTATAAGATAAAATTATAAACTTTAAGTTAGATCTTTAGGTAACTTTACAGATTGCTTTTAAAGTAAAAATTATTTTTTAATGTAAAGATAAATAATCAATTAGATTTTTTTTTTTTAATTGGATATAGTGTGTTTAAAATTATAAAATTATAAATCAGCTGTTTTTTTTAGTAATTTTCTTCTGTAATTAACATTTTCATGTTTCATGGTATTTTATTAATTGCTCATGGCGGGTTAATTTGATTTTATGTGAGTTTATAGAAAAATAAAGTTATTTCTCCACTTCTATATTATTACTACTTAAAATAAGTATTATTTAAATTTCATATTTTAATTCTTGAATGCAGAATTTAGTCCTCATATACGTCAGCTGTAAAGAGAAATCTAAACAAATTCTATGCTTGTAACAAAATGAGTAACATGTATTATCACCCTTTTAAACATTAAACTATCTATATTTTCTTATAATAACAATAAATGAATGACTAAATTTGTATTAATCTTTACAGCATCTTTTCGTACTTATGTATGTAAAGCTTGAAATGAAAAGTAATACTTTTTTTTATGTTCAAATAGAATGGTAAATTATTAAATTTATTAGATCTAAACTATTTCTGCCCTTTTATACACTCTCTGTCAAAAGTTAAGCATGCAGCTGTAAAATGTGGAAAAATTAACAAGTATTGCTTATATTGACATGAAATGCTACAGGAAAGTAGAAAATATGTATTATGCATTAAACAAAACAAAGAATTACAGTAGACTCCCTCAAATCCACACTCCTAAAATCTACAATTCTCTAAAATCCACACATAATTTACGTATGTAAACAATGAAACATTCAGTTCAGATGTAGGTGCAAAATTTGACTTTTTTAGCTTTATATCAATTCCATGCATTTGTTAATTTCTAATTTTTGTTA
Organism: Maratus speculifer; assembly: GCA_964019185.1. NCBI lineage: Eukaryota > Metazoa > Arthropoda > Arachnida > Araneae > Salticidae > Maratus > Maratus speculifer. The sequence goes on along the minus strand of OZ025293.1, from coordinate 2,198,852 downwards.
AGGTTATTGACTTCATGTTTTTTCATGAATAAAGAATAATTTATTTTTGAAAAAAAAAAAAATCAAAATATTGCTGATATCATTGGTAATCATAATCTTGCCAAATATATTTATGCATTAATCAAGTTTTTTTAGTTATTAAGTCTGGCTAAACCTGAAATAAAGCTTTGTTTTTTTTTATGATCCTGATGCGAATTAGTAATATACCTTTATGAGGCAAGTTTCATTGAATTAGGAAAAAAAAAATCATCTTTATAATGAATATTTAATTGCACATTATTGATTATTACCTTGACCATTGTTTTTGGTATATTGTGAGCATTCATTATACTTTCGATTTCATCATTAATTACATTCAAATTACTTTTTTAAAAATGTAAACAAAGCAATGACCAGAAATCCTCAAAATTCTAAAATCCGCACAACTTCTGGTCCCAAGCTGTGCGTATTTGAGGGAGTCTACTGTATATACAAAGATGAAAATAATATGGAATTTTCATCAGTTACAAGATGTCATGTTGAAATCATCAATAAAAATATGTTTAGAACCAAAACAGATAAACAAAACCAGTATTATAGGATATGTGAACATTCCTTAACTGCATGTGAAGTGTGGCCATTTTTTTTCATGAAAGATGATTAACCAATGTAGATCAAGTAATCGCCATTCTTCATTGTAAAGCAGTCACACAACTTCTTTGTTGTGACACAATCTCGCAGTACTCAAGCATACAGTCTATTCATGTGTAACTTTCGACATACAGTAGTGTGTGATATCTTCTTACCAATGAACACTGCAACCATAGATGTCATACGTGTGAAAGTTGCTTTTGATTCTGCTTGGCTACAATAACTATATTGATTATCCACATGATTTGTAAGTCTTGTATTACTGGCAGATACATTTAACTAATTAGGAATTGTTTCTATAATCATGAAATTATAGAATGATGAACGCTGAAGAAAAGAGAAACACCTGTGATTGATTGTCCCACTTCAATCTGACCAATGATATGCCAATGTTCAGAATCTTCCATTAGTCTTCTGGAAGCCATATAAACATATGTCTTCAAAACAAAATGTATGAAAGTTCTGAACTCTTTTTATTAGCACTTACATGCAACACCTGTGAGCCTTCATAATGCTGTCTTCTTATTTGATTGCCTTTTTACATTTATTTCTGAACATGCGACCATGATTAGTTGTTACATAACATATTTGAATATTCTCATGTAACTAAACAGTGCATTTCTGTGTCTCTAATTCAGATTGGCTTCTAGAAATTAACATTTTTAGCTGTGTGCTTAATTTTTGACAGTAAGTGTATCTTATTCACTGTGAGTGTTCTTAATTTTTATATCAAAAATACCATATGACTATCTTTTCTATAATTTTTCTGCGAATGTGTAATTTTTCTCTAAAAAGAGTTAAATTCTATTATTATTTTTTAATTGTATGTTTAGTCCAGCCATGGCATGCCTTGCTTTTGAATTGATTCTAGATTATTCACATTTAGTTCTTTATACTTACTATAAATTTTATTGTAACTTTAATGTGATGAAATAAACATTTCATTTCATTTCTATTTAAAAGCTATTATTAATTTAATTATTATAGATCTCAGTGAACAAGGAGTCGTTGTTGATTCAAGAGTTTACTGCTTTGCTATTGGTTTGACTATAGGAGCCAAAAATGCTTGCTATCAACAAACAGCCAACCCATATTAAAAAAATTAATAGATATAAAAATATTTCATATTTCTTTACTACTTCCAATGAAGGACATATATTGCTAAAAAGTGTCATGCTATGCTGAACTTTGTTTCCAGATAAAACATGTTGCTTCAACTTTTTTGAAATATGCAGCATAAAAAAATATATTACTAGAGGACTGTATGCTAAAATGAATGTCTTTCACAGTGAATTGTTTTAAAATGTTTTGTGATAATGTTGTTTTCTTTTTTCAGATTTTGGATAGAAAAAGTTAATGATTTTTTAAGCATTTTTTATGCATTTGTGTTATGTAAATTCATGTAATTAATAAAGTATAAGACTTGTTGTACTAAAAAATTGTTTTGTTATTTGTGAATATTTATGAATTTTTTTTATTAACAGTTAAGATTATTTTTTGTATATAAGGTAATTATTTATCATACATTCCTCATCATTTATTTCATGGTAACTTTTACTTGAATTAATTAATGTTTGGTAGTCTAACCATTGTAAGATTTTTTATGTATTCTAAAAAGAATTTTCAATATATTGTTAATAGTTTGTTGAAATTCTTTTAATGCTGTTGTCGATTTTTTAATTTATTTTTTATTCAGTATTCAATTCTGTTTTTTCCACCAAAAGGCTGTAAAAAATCAATCAATTTATGATGTGTATTTTTGCGTGCCTGTAAATGCATGCATATATGTTGTTTATAATGCTGTAGTACTTCAATACATTCTATAGCATGATTTTATGTCCATTATCATAATTTATTATATGGTGGCTTTAGATGTTGACAATTTTCAGTTTATGTTCTTTGATTATATGGCTTAAATTTTAATAGATAAAAGAAAACATATTGCTGTTATTTTTTCATCGTTTTTTTATTGACATAAAATAGCTAGTCTAAGCAAAGTGCCCTGCAGTTAATAGCATATTGAAATTATATCTCAATACAATTGTAATTTGTGCCTTAAATGCAAAATATATTTTTCCAAGTTACCCAAATAATTGTTATATTTCATGTTGATTTGTTGAACAGCAATTTTATTCATTTTTTCATTTGTCTACTTAAAATAAATATTTGATTTTTTTTATTTGTGCTTGAATAAAATAAGTTTTTAAATATGTCAGCTACAGAGATACTAGCTGTCTTGATTTGCTACATTCAGTTTATTGTTTAATCTATTTTGTTCATTAAAGCCTTCTACTTGATATCTTATTTAATTTAAAAAGGGGTTATTCTAGTTAATTGATTTGTCAAAGATGAAGCATGCTTGTATCATTTCAGTAATCATATTTTGTTTGTAAAGTTATAAATAAAATGTTACACTAAAACATAAGTCAGAAAATCATATTTGAAATTGCAATAAAATATCCTTTCAGTTTGTACTTTCATGTAAATAAAATACATTTTATAATGCTTTGTTTTTCATTTTAGTGTACAACTGTTAAAACAGAAATAAAAGCTATAATAAAAGCATTTAAAGCATTAAATCAATTCATCCTTTTTAGTGAAAGTGAATATTATTAGTGGTAAAAGTTCAGCCATAACCAGGTTTGGCATTAAATTTTTTCCTATATTATACCAAACTTGAAAAAATGTTTTATCTTCATTATTTGTAGCAAAAAAGTTTTTTTTTTTTTTAATCTTATCTAATATCATTGACATTACTTATAATGCTTATAGTGAGAAATAACACAATTCATGGAATTAAGAGGGGAATTTCTGCTTTAAAAAAAATTCAGTAGATAATATGCACTTAAAATTATTGAGGTTTTTTAATAGGTAATCGGCAGATTATAGGCCCGAAATTACGGTACTAATTTATTATTTCATAACAATGAATTTATTGATTTCTTTTTATTTTCCATAAATTTGACTTATTCAACAACATGGTGATTTCTGCAGAATTCTAAAAGTGAGACTTGATGTACATCAAGTCTCACTTCTAGTATTCGGTTGTTTATCTACAAATGAAAACTACATACATTTGTTTTATTTTACTGCCATTTAAGGAACAGTCATACTTTAAAGAAGGATCTTTAAATGAATTAAAAATTTTACATCAGCCACTAAGGAATGTAAAAAATTTCAGGACTCTGCCAATAATTAGTTTTATATTTTAAGATGCCACATACAACAAATGAGAAACTTTATGCAGATTTCAAATCTTAATACTGTTTTTAAATAGCGTAATTCATTAAAATGTGTGCAAAAAAACCAACAATCTGCCATATTGATGTCAGCGTGTGATCAGAAATAAGAGATAAAAAGTGTTAGGGAAAAACTTTTTGCTGTAGCAAATTAGAACTATTTTGTTGAAAATGTAGTTAATTACAACTGCTTGTTTTAAAAAGTAGAAACTACAAATTACTTTTCAAAAGCAGTCACTAATTTCAAAGTTTGTCAAATTATCATTCACTGGAAAATAAAGACACTGGTTAAATAATAGTGACTCCTTATTATATCCTGACAACAATGATACAATCAAATAAGTAGTGTAATATAACAAATGCTTTAAAAAAAAAAAAAAAAAAAAAAAAAAGATTCTGTTTTTTATTTGTCTCTAAAAGTTAATTTATGCACATACTGTAATTTTCATAACAAAATTAAGATATACATAAATTAATATTTAAATAGTTGCTTGGTAGTTTAATTGCATGGAAAAAGTGATTCAACTACACCTTATTTCTTCAAAAGCTAACATTTATGTGTAACCACGTGCTGCATATATTTTATTTACTATTTTTACAGTAATTGTGTTAGGATATAAAATTACTACAGACTCATATTTATCATCTTAATATATTAATTGTATTGACTTATGTTGAGAGGTAATAATACTGAGTTGTTAAATTTTATAATCTAGAAAATTGTAAAAAAAAAAAAAAAAAAAAAAAAAAAAAAAAAAAAAAAACTAGATCCAGACAATAAATGAATGTGTAAATAAAGCAATTCCAACTGAAGAAACTCAGTATTGTAACATGGCAATCAAGTAGTGAGTTAGTAGAAGTGTCGCCACCAAGAAAATAAATTTCTTTGATAGTTCAGCATTTGGTTTAACCTTCAAGTATCAATGCGGGAAAAATATCCAAGATTTTATGTGATGTGCTACTATATACTGCAGATGGGATTCATAAATTGTTGAACAGTGCACATTTTGTATAAAAGAAGCAAGTTACAGAGTTACAGCCACATAATTTGTAGAATTGCACTTTTTTCATCCTGAAATATTTGTTGCTGCTAACAACTATTTATTTATTTAATTTTACTGTGCTATTTGCTGCATTACATTTTTAAAAATTTTGTGTATTGCACTACAAACATCTGCAAAAGTAGCAACTGCTTTAGTTGTGTTGGTTGTAGCACACTACTTTCAACTACCAGGGATAACCAGCCTGAGGTTACCCATTTACAGGTTTGCCATAAAAGGGCAACCTACCTAACAACAAAGGTTTTATTTACTCTGTTATTGAGAAAAAACATTAATTATAATACAGTTTAATTACTTACCACTAATAAATCTTGTTTGTTTATAAAATATTAAAATGTTATACATTTGGAGCTTTAATGGATAGAGACCTGCCAAAACTTACACACACACAAAAAAGCAATAATATACACACAAAAATTGAAATTGAATGCAAACGTAACATGTTAAAGTAATATTAAAATGTATACAAGAAAGAAAAATATACTATAATCTGACACACTAATATTAATATTAAACTGGATGTTCATAAATTTTATGCTAAGGTATGTGTCTGCCTTTGGGCCACTTTTTTACAAAAATATAAATTTTTTTAATCAAATACATGTTTTTAGTTAAAACAGGGAATAAAACTACAAATTCATATAAATTTTAATTAACTTTTCACATTTAAAAATATTTAGTCAAATTTCAGTAAATAATTTCATTTATGACAAACCTTCTATAATGAAATCGAATCAATGTATGTCGCTTTTCCCCCCAAAATATATTAGCAAACCACTCACCTATGTTATTAAGCAAAAGATTTGTAATACCTCTAAATTTACTAACATATGCCAAATTTTGTATGAAAATTTTTTTTCTAAAAAAAGTGTATTTTTTAATAAAAATTAGCTCTTAAATTAATATATACAAACTTACAAGCTGTATTTTGCTTCATAACATGCCTCTAGATGAGCGGAACCTTGTCACAAAGTATTCTTATCAATCAGTTTCAATATCTTAAAAACTTTTTAAGAAATGAGGTTTCTCATGAACATACACAATGAAAAACACAATTTTACAGAAAACGCAAATTAATATTTTGATAGAGTACAAAAAATTATGCATAAAGTTCACAACTTTAAAATCCACTCCATTTGTAGGTATTTATTTGTGTATTAAAATACATTGTTTACCTTTCTATGGCTCTTTAACCCGGGAGCACTCGCATCGGGCCTCTCAGGCCCGGCCATTACAAAACTGTACCACAGCGAAGTCACCCCTTCAACAAAAATGGAGGGCTTCACAGTAGCTGTGTTGAAGGTCACCTACATACTGAACGCAGGCATTTCAGGAATGTGGGACTTCCCTTTTTCTCTGAAAATACCGGTTCGGGCCTCTGAGGCCCGGAGCGAGCGCTCGTGCTATTCATTTGAGATTGTGAAAGTGAAGGAGGAGGTTGTAAAATGCATCGGTATTTATCTTATGACGATGAAATGAAGAGATTGCAGACCTTATTAGCTGAGGTTTCAACTGATGAGGAATCTATTAATGAGGAAGATGACGAAACAGTAGATGCAGAGCAATATAGTGATCACCAGTCAAGTTCAGAAGATGATTTAGATTCATCTAGTGATTCAGATATTATTGAATCTGTTGATTACTATATTAGTAAAGATAAAATAACCAATTGGAATAAAAAAGAACCAAGACAAAATGTCAGAACACCTGCTCACAATATTTTATAAAAATTGCCCGGAAATATTGGAGATGCAAGAAACGTATCCTGCCCTATGGATTCTTGGCAATTGCTTATTGATGAAACAATAATAACGAGTATTGTGGAATGCACAAACATTTATATCAGATCAATTACTGCAAATTTCCAGAGAGAAAGAGATGCTCGTGACACCAAATATCGGAGAAATAAGAGCATTTATTGGCCTTCTATATTTAGGGGGTATTCATAAATCCTCCCATGTAAATGTTCATGATATTTGGAATACCGATGGCACAGGGCTGGAAATTTTTCATCGAACTATGTCATATAATCGCTTTTTATTCCTTATGCAATGCATAAGATTTGATGACATAACTACTCGACCTTCTAGAAGGGAACTGGATAAATTGGCTCCCATAAGATTTATTTTTGAAAAATTTGTTACAAATTGTCAACGTGTATATAGTCTCGGAGAATTTGTGACCATAGATGAAAAGTTGGAACCTTTTAGAGGAAAATGTTCCTTTCGTCAGTATATTCCAAGTAAACCTGCAAAATACAGAATAAAAATATTCGCTTTAGTCGATTCCAGAACATTTTTTACTTGGAATCTTGAAATTTATGCAGGGGCTCAACCAGAAGGTCCGTATAAAGTAGAAAATACTCCCGATAAAATTGTCAAGAGGTTAGTGGAACCAATTTACAACTCCGGACGTAATCTGACAGTTGACAATTGGTATACCAGTTATGCATTAGCAAAAGATCTCCTTCAAAAGAAAATTACTCTTGTTGGAACTGTCAGGAAAAATAAAAGAGAAATACCAGAAGAATTCGTTTCTGGGAAAAAATGAGAAGTGTATTCCTCATTATTTGGATTCCAGAAGAATATGACTTTGGTATCCTACGTACCAAAAAAAATAAATGCGTGTTACTTTTGTCTACAATGCACAATGATGCTGCTATTGATGTTTCAACTTCTGAAGCAAAAAAAACGGAGATTATAACATTTTATAATCTAACGAAGGGAGCTGTAGATGTTGTAGATGAAATGTCGACAACTTATTCTACTGCGAGAATAAGTAACAGATGGCCGATGACAGTATTTTTCAGCATTTTGAATACTGCAGCAATAAATGCGCGGATTTTACTGTTATCTGCAAAATCACCACAGATGCAATATAGAAAAAGCAGTTTGTTTTTGAAAAATCTGGTGTTAGAGCTTCTGAAGGAGCATGTGAGAAAAAGAAATTTGCAGCCAGCGCTTCCATGCAAATTACCTGAAAAGTTAGATAATGACTGTAGTGAAGCACCACCGACAAAAAAACAATGTTCAAGAAAAAGGTGTCATATCTGTCCCAGCAAAATTGACAGAAAATCCCAAGTTTCATGTGATAAGTGTTCAAAAAATGTCTGCGGCGAGCATAGTACTATTATTTGCAGAATATGCCAGTGAAATGTAAGTTTTATTTTATTTTAAAAAAATGTAATAATTGTTATTCAATTAAAAAAATATTTCAGGTTTTTAATTGTTCATATTTTAAAATTAATTGCATGTATAAGTTAAAAAACTTTTTAAAGAATTTTAATATATTTATATAAATATATCATTAAACTTCTTAAAATTTTCTGTTTAAAAAAATATTTTATTTCTTATTTATCCATTTGTAATGCTATGTTGAAAACACACATGTTTTATGATTTTGGTAATTCATTTTACTGTTTTCTTAAGCAAAATTCCGCACCGGGCCTACCGAGCCCGACGCAAGCTCTCGTGTAACGGAAAGTAGCGCGAGTTCTCCTGGGTTAAGACCCCTGTCCTTGCTCAAGGAAACGCTCGCGAGCTAATGCTATTCCTATAGGGAAGCATTTTTCTGATAACTCTTTTGCATTTTGACATTTTTGAATAATTTTTTTGCATTGGATAGCTGAGGTCCATGCTGACAGCGCACCTTTTCGATTTTGGTTGCAGATATTTTTTACAAAGTTAGTTTCACTTTCAAAACTGGTTTCGAAACTGAAAGTGCTTTTTAAAAAATATATCTGCAACCAGAATCGAAAAAGTAAAAAAGGTGCACTGTCGGCATGCACCTCAGCTATCCAATGCAAAAAAACAAAAGTATTCAAAAATGTCAAAATGCGAAAGAGTTATTAGAAAAATGCTTCCCCATAGGAATAGCATTAGCTCACAAGTGTTTCCTCGAGCAAGGACAGGGGCCTTAAATAGTCACTCCTAATTTCAGAAAGTTCATATTTAATTTATATTTTGGGCTATAATTTTCCTTCTTATTATCGCTAAACCAAAAATAAAGCATTTTTGGAATCCTAAGGGTTTGAACTTTAAAATATCAAGAAAGGAGTTGGAAATTTTTGTAAAAACAGCAATTTGAGGGTAGGCACATATACCTTAAATCATTGGATATTTTCATCTATCTGCACTATATCGTTTTCTGCTTGTGGGCTGTGAAAAATGAATTGGTGATTTTCTATCAGATATATATAGTCTATTATATTCTGTTGGAATAATCTTTCTTTTTGACATAGTTAAACCAGTTTGAAGATTTTTATAGCTGGGTTTTCTGTAATACACAGCTGTTAGCTATAGTTTATTAAGGAATGAAGAGATATTACATAGCTTCCACAAACACACCAAGATGAAGGTGTTTTGTTGAACTTATTTAGGTAACTAGTGCCTGGGAAATGGGATTTGTTGGTAAAATATAGATATTTCTTTAATGAAGTAAATTATCTTCAGATACTTCTGGCATGAATGCATACATTAGTCTTTTCATATCACCATAGCCCCATTCTTCTTGCTAGAGTTGTCATGGCCCTTTTTATTGTGATCCTTTGATTGATCATTTTGGTAAGGAGGAAGAATCTTTGACATTGGTGATCTTTAACGTTTCTTGCTTGCCAATTTGTCAGCTAACTTATTTTCAAAGAGGATATGTCCACAAAGTTGAGTTACTAGCAACTGAAGAAACAATTTCTGGGACATCATATATCCATTTCAAGATAAATTCTTACAGGCAGATTCCACACAAGTTCATATTTAATTTATATTTTGGGCTATAATTTTCCTTCTTATTATCGCTAAACCAAAAATAAAGCATTTTTGGAATCCTAAGGGTTTGAACTTTAAAATAACAAGAAAGGAATTGGAAATTTTTGTAAAAACAGCAATTTGAGGGTAGGCACATATACCTTAAATCATTGGATATTTTCATCTATCTGCACTATATCATTTTCTGCTTGTGGGCTGTGAAAAATGAATTGGTGATTTTCTATCGGATATATATAGTCTATTATATTCTGTTGGAATGATTTTTCTTTTTGACATAGTTAAATCTTTTAGATACTTATAATATCTGAACTATTGATTTCTTCCTAAGCATTTAATCCTGGGAATCTGCCTGTAAGAATTTATCTTGAGATGGATATATGATGTCCCAGAAATTGTTTCTTCTGTTGCTAGTAACTCAACTTCAAAGTCTAAATTTTCTTGTAATAATTTTGCTCTTTTTTTTTCTTTTGTTAATAATTGGCTATTGTAAGCAGAATAGGTACACAAGTGTGACATCAGTCTTTGAGGCATCTATGTAGATAATTATTTTTCCATTTTCTTTTCTGTTCATCTTCATTTTTCCTTGGATCAATACAATCATTCAATACATCAATACAATCTACAATGCTTTGAGAAATAGAAAGTAGGAAATGTAGTAACTATCTGTTGGGATATTCAGTTTTAGCACACATGTAGTTATGACTTCTTTTTTGAATTTTATATATTAATGGCATTTTACCATTAGCTTTTGTCATAGTGTTGCAGTTAAAAGTTTCTTGAGCACTCTGATGATCTGTAAAAGGCTGTATGAATAGCTAATTTAAAAACTACCTTTAAGCTGATTTTGTTCATTCTCAGTAACCCTTATGAATTCTTTTGTGTAGCCATATATAGATTTACAACATTTATACACTCAACACAATGTGTAAAAAATTAAACTTAAAATCTCATATCGCAACTAAAAATAAACTTCCAGCTTTCATCACTAATGAACAGTACTTCGGAGACAGTACGGTATCTGAAATTTGTGTGTGTTCCTATAAATATTATGCACTTTCTGTTATACATTAAGTAACTTGTAATAAACTTCAGCAACATATATCAATTTCATGAAATGTAAAATAGTTTAATATAGTTGAAACATGCACCAAACAATGGCATACTTTAATGTGCCTCTGTAAATTAATAACAACTGTCATTTCGACTGCATTTTCTACAAAATGTATCATTTAGTAACATTTGTAAATGTATACCAATTTCAAATGTGTTCGAAATAGTGCACCATCACTAAAATGCCCTTGAAATTAATTTTTCCCATTCGCCTTAATATAATGAATATTCTTGGGTATCCCTTTAATTAAACTATACATCTGATTTTCATAAAATTTTAATTGACTCAATGAAATTATGCGATAATTATATATTTTCAATTTTGAAACATGCGATTGGGTAGTTTTTGCACTCTTGCATGCAGACAGATGGATGGAACAGATGAGTCGACTATTATATGTGCTTTAGGTGCTACATATTTATATAATTATGAATGCACCTGAAAATGATACTGGTATCAACAAAAATGTTATTAGATCTGCTGTTAAATGTTATGCATAGTTTACCTACTGTACCAACTTTATATTTTCAAATGATAAAATTAACTTTCCTAACTAATTCAAGTTTCTTTGATGAAATGAGCCTAGAAAAGTAGGTAGTTAACATTTCTTTTCAAATCTTGATTGAGAAGCGATCAAAGTTTGAGGATGTTATTATGGGAATTTACTTTTGCAATAATCATCCAATTGAAATGTTTCCTTTTAAATGAGATTCCTAAAATGAACTAAAACATTAGACTAGGAACTATTTTGTTTCGAAAATCATAATTTTAGTTAAGATTCTTTTAATAAATTCATATTAAAAATGAATTAACCTACATAAATTTTGCATAATTTTGCAAAGAAGAGGGGGAATTTTTATTTTAAAGGATTTATTTGAGAGAATAGAAGAGTTAACTTTTGGATAGTCTAAGGCAGAGGTGGTAAACCAATGGCACATACAATAATTTCTCATTCACACATAAAATTTAAAAATAATTATATAGATTTATAAAATTGTGACAGTTGTCTTTTTTTCTCAGTTTCAGTGTTCTGTGGTTCAACAAGTTTAGATTCTAATGGTCTTCTAGTGATGCTGATTGCTAAAAAATCAATAAATATAAAAACTTAATTTTTGAAAGGCTGTAGAAGCATTAAATCCTGCTTTAGCAATGGTAGCAGCATTTCATAGTTTGGTACTGAGCACTCTTGCACTATCATTACTAAATATCTTTGAAACATCAGTAATGCCATCTGATAAACAAAACCAAATCACTTAGGTGAAAGGTAGTCCAATAATCTAATTCATAAAAACAAACAAAAAAGTAAATTAGCTTTGTAATTGACATTGACAGTCCACTGGAGTGGAGATTGCTTTGAGACCTATAGCTACAATGGCTTTCACCTCGAATGATCCTTCATTTCTACACAGACATAATTACACAATCCACATTATTTTTTACAAATTCATCAACATACAAGGAGAAGATAGCACAAGGAAATTTTACAACACAAGATAAATAACAGCCAGGAGCTCCACACAAAGAGTGCGTGCAATGGAGCCAACGAAGTCGAATCCAACAAGCCTTCTATGCACACAAGCAATTCGCGACGTGGCGTCTGAACTGCTCGGCCACGGAGTCTGCAAGCTTTGTAATCTTTATTATGATCCTCTTTTCAAAAACAATAAATATTATAACAAGAAGGCTAAAATCAATTTTTCTCTTATAAATCAGTAAAAATTTCACTGAAACACGTCTTTTTTCATTATAAGCTGATCACATCTTTATATCATTTACATCTGTAGCTAAAGGCAAAACCCCATTTCGAAATTAGATTATCTCCCTGTGTACTCTTATATACCACGCATTCTTGCACCATCTTATTTGGAAAATGATAAAAATTGAAAGAGTCTTGATTGTGAACATTATAAAAATTGTCAACTAACTTTTAAAAGACTATGGAAATAAAATACATTTGTCTGTTCTAATGTATTTTTCTATGATAAGAACTTAAGTACTTTTTGCAAATTATAAAGTTTTTTTCCTCTGTCTAATATAAATTTAATCATTTAAGAAAACAGGTGTGACATCTCAGCAATATGAATGCAATAGATTTATAATGATGATTCTAGTCATGCAAGTTGTTTTTTATAAACGTATATAAATTAATTTTTTCTCTAAAAATGTATTTATTTTAGTTTATATGTATAAATGAGAAAATACTTGATGCATACATAATATTACTTTAGTGTAAATCCACGGTCCACATCCGGACGGCAGAACGTCAAAGCCTGAAGTACACACTGCAGTGCTCGTAATTTTTATGTCAGATCTTGTGAAGGAACTTGAAGCAAGATTCCAAGACTTTGCAGAAATAGGTAAATTGTCTCATTTCTTTAACCCTTTCCGGCACAGACAAAATCTGTTGGTAAAATGAGAATTTATCGACTGACACCGGAATTCACAAACGAATTTTTTATATATTTTGAAATCCTTAATTTAAGCTTATTGTAAAAGCAGAATTTTCCTAAAATATTATTGATGCCGTTTGCATGTTTTGGAATTAAAATTAGGTGTCCCAGACCGGCCACAGTGTGCCGGAAAGGGTTAAATCGCCTTATGAAATTACTCCAGCTACAGAATGGATTGATGTAGCTGCAAAGTTATTCGGTCTTGAAAAACCGTTATTTCAAACGGAGATATTTCAATAGCAAGATGGCTAGTAAGATTTTCCTTGCAAATGTGTACCATTGCATCCCCCGATGAATTTTGTGGTAAACATGTCTCATAAAAATCTGAAAATTGCAAAAATATCACTATTAACCTGGCTACTATGTTTAACTTCATAACTGGATGGGAAAAACTCTTTCTAAAATGATTTTTTTGAAGAACAAATATCGTACGAGATTTACGGACGCTCACCTTGAAGACACTCTTCTCATTAGCTGTTCACCACGTGAAACAAACTATAAAAACAGGCTCAAGACCGCAAGTGTAATTTTTTGAAGTTTCTGTACATATACCTGTGTATGTACACTATCTACCAAAAAGTATTTGTACACTTTCAGTTTTTGACATTTTGTCAAATATTTAAAAATATACTGGTTGGATTCTTCTGGAACTTCAGAAATATAAAGATTATGTTTCACTTTATATTTATTTACATTCATTTGTTAAGCGGGTAATTAGGGGGCCGGCAAAAAAACAAAGAATAATAGAAATATTTGGGATCGCCCTGTACATGAAAATGCACGAAACGACTTATCGCTTTAGAATACAAATATATGAATACAGTAGAATATGTACACTAATTTTTGTGAGAATAGCATGTATATTTATGGCGATAGAGCGATTTTTTGGAAAAACTCAAAAAATTCTGGTATGTTTTTTGTTTATATCATGCTGGGTTTTTGACCAAATTTAACGCAAATTTCAGAAAAATTGGCAAAATGCAGTAGAAAAAATGTAGCGCAATTGGAATATAAATATATTAAATATGTTATGAAATATGAGTAGTTGTATAAAATAATTTTTATCTGCGCATGCGCGAACTAGAAAAACATTTTTTTTACATCATTTAATAGTGAATTCTATGGAGTGACTTATAAAAAAAAATCCAATCAAATATCGTGAAAATTCAAAAAGATATTATTTTAGTGAGATGTTTTTACTCTGCTCTCTAAAAACGGCTGAATCTTAAGGGCTTCTCCACAAATTGACATTTTTTAATAACTGACTTTAAAAAAAAACTAGTATTGAATTAATACAATATCTAATACAATATTGCTGCTAATAAGTACTTGACAATTGTGATAGAAAAGAAAAAGAGCTTTATTCACATTCAGAGCCAAAACTAAGAGAGGGTTGGGGGAAAAGGGCATGTGCCCCGGGCGCTAGGATGAAAATGTCCCTAATGTACATTTTGTTTGGCGATTTTTTCCATGTCTATGTTTAGCATGATATTGTCAAAATCGTCCCATTCAAAGCATTTCTCCTATACCAAAGTATAGAAGAATCTAATGATGATGGCATAAAGATCCCGCATAAAGCAGATTTTTTTTTTCGTTTTGATTCGGTTTCACGATTTTAAGGTATCATTTTTTTTAAACAAAGCAGACTACTTTAATCAATATTACATATTTAAAGTTTTAAAATAAGTCGGCTATTAATAAATTAGAAAATTTTTCTTTGCAAATACTTTTGCAGATGCTTTGCAAAGAAGAAAAGGGAGGAGGGGGGGGGGAGTTCACCAAAATTCATTGAAATATAAATATATTAAATATTTTCTAAAATGTTCTATGTCATGCAATATTTTCAACCAAATATAAAGCCACATTCAGAAAAATTCGCAAAATGTAGTAGAAAGAATAAGGTGCTATTGAAATAAAAATATATTAAAAGTTTTCTAAAATATGAGTATTTGTATGAAATATTTTTTAATCAGCGTATGCGTGAACGGTAAAATTTATCATTTTACATAATTTAATATTCAACTCTATGGAGCTACCCATAAAAAAATCCGATCGAATTTCGTGGAAATTCAGAAAGTTATTGTGGATAGGAGTGAACTGATTTTCAATTGGTCTCTGAAAGCAGTTGAATGACGTCAGATTTTACGCAAATTGCCAAATCTCCATTTACGTTTTTTACTGGTGATTTACTTCTTTTCTTAGATAATTACCAGAACGAATCTATTTCAGGATAAAAATAATTATAAAAAATCGAAGCATTTGTGTCAAATCTACCCATTGATACATAATTGATAATGGCTCTTATGCAAATGCCGATATCTGCGATCCTGAAATACGTCAAGTTCTCCACTGTTAAATGTGGTGTCGAAAACAACACTGACATCAATCGCATGCATGATGCCAAGAAGAACAGAGCTGTCTGATTTTGAGAAAGGTGTGATCATCGGGTACCACCGAAATGGCCGATCTTTAATCGACATATCTAGCGAGCTTAATTACCCCAAAACGACTGTGGCTTATGTGATTAGAAAATGGAAGCTGAATGGTGATTGTCAGAATGTGGCCAGAGTAGGCAGACCGACGAAACTGGGAGATAGAGACCGACGGGTTCTGTCTAGAGAAATTCGGAAGAACCGCAACCAATCAATGTTACACATACGCCAAGAATTTCAACAAGCTTCAGGTAGTGTTGTTTCCATGAATACCATCCGTAAGGAAGCTCATCTGCTTAATTTTTATGGCCGTGCTGTCGCCCATAAGCCTTTAATCACCAAGTCCAACCGCGCAGCTCGGTTAAGTTGGTGCAAAACACGCCAGCAATGGACTGTACAGCAATGGAAACAGGTTCTCTGGAGTGATGAATCAAGGTTCACCCTCTACCGTTCTGATGGTAGGCTCTGGGTCTGGCGTCTGCCTGGAGAACGCCTCCTACCAGAATGTATTGTGCCCACAGTTAAATTTGGCGGAGGGGGAATTATGTTCTGGGGTTGTTTTTCCTGGTTCGGACTAGGACCCTTGGTCCCAATTCATGGTAAGCTCAATGCCGATGCCTACTGTAATATACTGGACAACAGTGTACTTCCTACGTTGTGGAAATACTATGGATTGCACCCATGTTATTTCCAGGATGACAACGCAAGCTGCCATGTAGCGAGGTCCAGCATGGATTGGTATGCTGATAATGGAGTGCATCGACTCGAGTGGCCTGCCCAGAGCCCAGACCTGAACCCAATAGAGAACCTCTGGGACGAGTTGGATCGTCGAATTAAGGCGGGTGACACACGCCCAAAATCATTAAAAGAGCTTACCTGCCTTGTGCAAACAGAGTGGAATAAAATATCATTAAATGTAATACAAGGACTAGTTGAGAGCATGCCCAGGAGAGTCGCAGCTGTAATTGCCTCTCGAGGAGGATCTACAAATTATTAAATGTGAACAGGGCCAAAACCAGTCTTTTTTTTCCCGAGGCAAACGTGGATTTTGAAGGTACCCCTTTCCCCCTCCTTCGCAAAGCATATTTACAAAGAAAATTTCTCCAATTTGTTAATAGCCGACTTATTTTAAAACTTAAAATATGTAATATAAAATAACGTATTCTGCTTTATTAAAATACTCCAATTTGATACTTTAAACCGAATCAAAAAAATTCTACTTTCAACAGGATCTTTAAGGCCCTTGTCCCTGCCCGCGAAGACACTGCTGAGCTAATGCTATTCCTGTGGGGAGGCATTTTTCTAATAACTCTTTCGCATTTTAAAATTTTCAATTTTTTTTTTTTTTTTTTTTTTTTTTGCATTGGATAGCGGAAGTCCCTCTCAAAATCGCTCCTTGACTACTTTTTCGATTTGAGTCATAGATATTTTTTATAAAGTTAGTTTCACTTTCAGAACCGCTTTTGGAAGTGAAAGAAACATTATAAAAATATCTACGCCAAAATTGAAAAAGTAATCACGGAGCGATCTTGAAAAGGACTTCCGCTATCCAATGCAAAACATATTATTTAAAAATGTCCAAATGCAAAAGAGTTAGAAAAATGCATCCCCATAGGAATAGCATTAGCTCGTGAGTATCTTCGCGGGTAGGGGCAGGGACCTTAAGCCATCATCATTAGATTTTTTTATGCTTTAGCATAGCCCAGATATAATAATTTTAACAATATTATGCTAAACATAGCCATGAAAAAAATCGCCAAACGAAAGATACATTTGGAACACTTTCATCCTAGCGCCCGGAGCACATGCCCTTCTCCTCCCCCCCCTTTCTTAGTTTTGGCCCTGAATGCGAATAAAGCTCTTTTTCTTTTCTATCACAATTGTCAAGTACTTATTAGCAGCAATATTGTATTAGATATTGTATTAATTCAATACTAGTTTTTTTTAAAGTCAGTTATTAAAAAATGTCAATTTGTGGAGAATCCCTTAAGATTCAGCCGTTTTTAGAGAGCAGAGTAAAAACATCTCACTAAAATAATGATATCTTTTTGAATTTTCACGATATTTGATTGGATTTTTTTTATAAGTCACTCCATAGAATTGACTATTAAATGATGTAAAAAAATGTTTTTCTAGTTCGCGCATGCGCAGATAAAAATTATTTTATACAACTACTCATATTTCATAAAATATTTAATATATTTATATTCCAATTGCGCTACATTTTTTCTACTGCATTTTGCCAATTTTTCTGAAATTTGCGTTAAATTTGGTCAAAAACCCAGCATGATATAAACAAAAAACATACCTGAATTTTTCAAAAAAATCGCTCTATCGCCATAAATACATGCTATTCTCCCAAAAATTAGTGTACATATTCTACTGTATTCATATATTTGTATTCTAAAGCGATAAGTCGTTTCGTGCATTTTCATGTACAGGGCGATCCCAAATATTTCTATTATTCTTTGTTTTTTTGCCGGCCCCCTAATTACCCGCTTAACAAATGAATGTAAATAAATATAAAGTGAAACATAATCTTTATATTT
The DNA here is from genome assembly GCA_964019185.1 of Maratus speculifer. NCBI lineage: Eukaryota > Metazoa > Arthropoda > Arachnida > Araneae > Salticidae > Maratus > Maratus speculifer. The sequence goes on along the minus strand of OZ025293.1, from coordinate 2,180,617 downwards.
CTGAAGTTCCAGAAGAATCCGACCAGTATATTTTTAAATATTTGACAAAATGTCAAAAACTGAAAATGTACAAATACTTTTTGATAGATAGTGTAGTAACTTTTTACTATATGTATGTGTAAAGTAAAAATAACAATTTAATAAATTCTTATATTACATGCGTGTCTTTTTTTTCTCTGGATCTCCATAAAAGTTTTCAAAAGTATGCAGACCCCATATAAAATTACTTGCCGATTCCTGGTCTAAATGTTGAACTCTTACTCTCTCTCCTGGTCTAAATGTTGAACTTATCTCTGTTTAAAATGAAAGCTTTTAGATGACGGCAAGAAGGAGCACTTCATTCCGGGTATTTCTCAAGATAACTAAATAAAGAAGAAAAAAGAAAAAAAATTCAGATTGCCTTTTTTCTTAAAAAAAAAAGCACTTTCAACAAAGTTGAAAAGTGTTTATGACTTTGGTTTGTCTGTCCACGCTCTAACTCCCGTAAATATACTCGGATTGCCCTGAAATTTTTGGATTTTATTGGCGTAATTCAATTGAAGTTTGTAGCATGTTTAGTACTCCGTTACATTACGGCCAATGGGAAAAAATCGTTTCAAATGAATTTTAAAGATGTTACATCCTTTCAAACATAATCAAATTGATATGCATTTACAAAGAGCACCAAAATCTTGAATGGGAGTCCACTGCACATCCTGTAGAATATACGGTGGAAAGAATAGTTATTATACATTTGCAGGACCACACAAAAGAATTCCATTACAAAATGGTATAGAAGGGAATTATTTGTGGCGTGTTTTAATTATATTAAACACCATTTCAATAAGAATTAAATTGATATAAGTCGATGAGGCTTACTGTAAGTTATTTAATGTACAATACGAAGTGTATAGTATTTATAGGGACACAAAAGATTTCAAATAGTATTTTCAATCTCGATGTATATTAGCTTTGATAGCAGAAACGCATTATGATATGCGCTTTTAATTTCACTATATTTATGTATACTATATGGTGTGTATAAATGCTATAGTTCATATACATGTCTACACAAAAGAATTCGTAAATGTTACTGAGTATCAGCGCAAATTACTTAAGGTTTTTTTTTTTTTTTTAATGGGTTATACATTTTTATGCTGAGTTGCATTCAGTTTACTAAAAAAAATTTATAGAATATAGATAAAATGATGTAGAGGACCACGCAAAGAATTGGATACATGGCCGTCTATGGATGGTAATCACTAGAAGTGTGATTTTAATTGTTTTAAGAATGTTTTAATTTGAATTAAATTTAAGCTATTAAAGAATTATAGTATAAAATATTATTATATTATATTAATTTAAGTTCTTCAAGTGTGTTTCCATCTATTAATATTAATTACTGAAAGAGAAATTTCAACATCTTATTCGTTTTCCTGCTAAACTAAATTTTCCCATTATATAGTATATACAGGGTGTCCACTCTCAACGGTGGCCAATGGCTAATTTCTAAACCGTTAGTCATAGACATATAGTTCCAATTGCAAAAATGCTTTAAAAAAGTTAAAAAATTGTTTTTCAAGTGATTTAGTTTGTAAAAAAATATAAAAAAATTACGAAAATTAAATTTTTATACGGTCCCCCGGTCCTATACGTGATATTTAGTAAATTTTTACCACTACTCTAACAAGTAATATAAAAAAAAGGTCCCATTTCTCTGCGATTAAAACTGACCGAGTAATAGCTGTTTAAAGTTGAAGCATCTTTTTTGCTGCAAATTAGGGGTCAGTCACAAATTTACTGGAAATAAAAATAAACGCAAGATACAATATTTAACATTAAACATAGTGAGTAAAATAACGTTTTCAATATTATTTTTAAATTTATGTTGATGATTACATATTAAAGCAAAATTTGTACTTAAAATATAAGTAAAAAATAACAGAAAGTTTGTTAATTTAAATTATGAAAATCAATAGTCACAATTCGTTACAAAATGATATATTTAAAATACACATACATCTAAAATTCTATTGCATTATTTAACCTAATAGAATTTGGTGTAGTCCTATAAAATAAATAAATGGCCTGCACCTAAAATTGTATTAATATTACATTGTAATTGGATATAAATAGGTGCGCAAATTGAACCTCCATCGGATATTTGGAAGTGAGCAAAAATTTGAATGAAATTTTGAACTAGGGAAACATGCATACGAACTTTTTAAGCAAAATAAAAGCTTATCAAAATAACATGCCTTTATAAAATAAAATCGCGATTTCCCAAAATTTTATTTTCTTGATAAAAAGAATTTTTAAATTCACGTTTTCAACTATTTTAACCAATTTAGAAGTTTGTTAATAAAAATTAACACTATAGTAAAACTTGTATGGTGGTAGCACCTTCAGTTAAATTGCTTTAAAAATATTTCTTTATCTCATTTAAAACTTTTCTGTAATTGGAACTAAACGTCTGTGACACATGGTTTAGGAATTAGCTATTGGACAGCGTTGGAAATGGGTGCCCTTTATAATAATTTAAGCACTTAGTATACGTTTCCTGAAAACTTAGTCAAACTCATTCGTTTTCCGCTACAGGAAAGTGGTTTAAGTCATGAAATTTAAAGTTTCATAACTCGGTCAATTTTAATGTTAGATGAATGGGACCTTTTTTTGTATAGCTTGATAGGGTGATGGAAAAGTTTCACTAAATATCACTAATAGGACCGTATAAAAAGTTAATTTCCGTAATTTTTTAATAAAATTTTTTTTGATCTAAATCGCTTGAAAAACAATTTTTTACCTTTTTTAAAGCATTTTTGCAATTGGAACCATATGTCTACGACTAACGGTTTAGAAATTAGCCATTGGCCACCGTTGAGAGTGGACACCCTGTATATCAACCTACCGGTCAATTACAGGGTTGTTTAAAAGTACTGGATTGCATATTTGGCTATGAATAGTAACTGCAAAAATCAGTTTTTCAATTGTTTTTTTTTTAATGTTTACTTAATTGTCTTATTTACCTTATATCCGTAAATAACGAAGTTTTGTTAAAGATTTCAGGAAGTGTTAGGATATGTTTCTTAATCTATGCTTAATGCATGATTTTTCCTTTTTGTATTTCTTTCCATTTAGATTTTTGGCACATACACTTTTTGATTTTGATAAGGTTTTTTTTTTTGTGTTTCGAAGACAAACACAGAATTTACTAAAAGCTTTCCCTCCTCCGAAATTTTATGGCTTACACATACTTATCTGACAATATAATTATTTCTTTATTAAAGGAAAAATCTAAATTTTACAGGATTTTATAGTAACTTTTTTCAAGGACCAAAATTCCCCTGAAACTAGTATTACCTTTATTTGAGAGTAAAAGATTTTTTTATGTATATGCTACCAATATATAGATATTTATAGAGAAACTTAAGGGACTTTATTCCGCCTCTGTGTAGAGCGGCCTCTAGCGGTAAAATTTGCTTCCGGGTTTCTCCAATGTCCTTGTTAGCGGAATATGAACTACTCTCGGTTTCGTAATTGGATTGCCTGATATTTACTTTTGATATTATTGATACGAATAAAATGGCAGATAAATTTACTATAAAATTTATCTGCCACATGTAAAATGATGACTACTTTATGAATTTGAAATAATTTTTCTATGATTAAACCCTTAACAGTTTTGCCCGAACGCCGTTCAGGCAAAAAGAGTTTTATTTGCTGACTTCGTTATTAAAAGCTTTTGGACACCACAAATTTTTAACTATAATTATTGGTTTATTGATTGACGAACATTTTTCGATTGTACACTGCAGATATTTTAGCGAAAGTGGTGTTATGTGCCTGTTTTAGCTTATTGTGCTATTTAGCTTACTACTAGTTACTGTATTCAAATGCAAACTTATTACTATTTTTATTCGCAAAACTTATAGATTTTCTCCCCTGCTTCTTTTTACCGTTAAAAGCAAAGAATAGCTCAGGAAATGCCAAAGTTAATATTTTTGAGCCTTTTTTTTCCCCCTAAGGACACAACAGTCCAGAGTAGGTAGTGATAGAGGAGTAAATGACTATAATTAAAGATATGTAACATTTACTGAAAATTGGAAAATGTTGTTCAATCCTTTGGCACTTTATTAATGATTACAATCGTCATGCATTTATTGATAAAAATGAATTTGTGAAAATGTTAGAAAAAATTGCGCTGCTGAACGTAGAAAATAAAAAGTTGAATGGTACTCTTCCTTTCGGTTCGAGGCTATAAAAAATCAGCTGTTTGAAAAAAACATTCCAATAGAAAGCATTGCAGTCTTCAAGAATTCACTTATTTTTTGTTCTGCTACTGAAAGAATTGAAATGTGTGTAAGAGAGCTGAATAATATAAGGAATATTCATGTAACTTCAGGCATTGGTCTGTTTCTCTTAAAATAGACCATCAGTTGTCCTTTTACATATTTTTCCCGGCTCGTCACTCACGGCGCCCAAGTTTTCAGGAAAAAAATCCATGTGTAAATGGAGAAAATGTATCTTCAGAGCAAGGGCGCCCATATGATTAATTGTAGGGGGGGGGGGCTGAGGAAAATCTCAACTTCCCCCAAAGCTATCACATATTTTTGTAAATATTTAACGTACTTCGCGTTTTTTCGCGACTTTTGAGTCCCCCCCCCCCCGATTTTTTGACGAAATATGCGTTTTCCGCGATCTTTTAAAGAAATATGTGCTTTTTTCTATGAATTTTTGATGAAATTTATGTTTCTTTCCAAATTTTTTGACAAAAATTGCTTTTTTGCAATTTTTTGGAGACGTTTGCAATTTTTTTCGTGATTTTTGAACAAAATTAGCGTTTTTTCGCAATACTTTGACGAAATTTGTATTTTTTCCACAATTTTCGGGTTTTTTTTATGTTTTTTGAACGAAATCAGAGATCTTTTTTGCGATTCTATGACAAAATCAGAGATCTTTTCGCGATTCATTGACGAAATTTGTGTTTTTCCCGCAATTCTTTGATGAAATGTGCGTTTCTCTCGCTTTTATTTGAAAACATTTGCGTTTATCTGCATTTCTTTGGCAAAATTCGCATTTTTCCTCTGATCCTTGATCAAAATTCGTACTTCTTTGTGATCGTCACTGGCATGTGTGTACTAAATGACCTTTCTGCAGTGAAATTTTTTGACGGAAATGAAGAAAGTAGCTTCTGCGATTAATTTTTACGATTATTTCATTTACCATGAAATTGTAACCAGTTCTTGCTTTTCCACAAATTAAGCCATATTCTTGCTTTCAACTCCAAATTCCCAATTTTATAAATCTGAGATAATTCCTTGATTTCTTTTGGAAAAACATTTTTCTATATTTTTCATCAGATAGAAACGAGGTAAAATCGCTTTGAATTACGTTTCATTTCGATTTATAAACCTTGACTTAAGGGATATAATTAAAGAGTCTAAATATGGATAAAAAATGGTGTTCTTTAATATTCTAGAGGAGTGGTCATATGACGGTTCTAACGGTGAGATTATCTAGTAAACGATCTGCACATTTTGATATTGATTCCTTAAAATTACAATTTTCTGTTAGTTCCATGAAAAATACTGAAAAATTCTTCTGATTTTATCTGTGCAAAAGAAAAATCCCAAGAAGTTTCTGTCGGTGCTAATAAACCGAATGCAAATGTTAATCTACAGAATGCAATTTATTTAGAACTGGTTCTAGATAAAAAGAATATGTATAAACTATTTTGAGACATACAATAATCACTACATTGCAGCATCTATATTAAAGACTTATGAGCGTTTTTCTTGTTTTATATTCGTACCATTGTTTAGAGAGAGATTACAGAGATTTTCTTTTACAGTGGCAAAATGATTAGAAAAATGTGGTATGGACTTATTACTTTCTGACCACATTGTTTCACATACATCAGGAATATTTGGGAAAAAAAAATTCTAAGAGCTCCCCCTAAAAATCTTATCACTCCTTTTATTACTTTTTGCTTCTTATCTCTAGAACTTGATGGAGATCATTTACAATTTGAATCCCTCTTACATGCCTAAATGTTTGAAAATATATGAAATTTGATCCGCTTTTGGCTAATTTTAATCATATGACACTTTTTAGTGAAAATCCTAATTACTCTCATAGGGGCCCTGGGGCTATTGCCCCACATGCCCCTGCATAAGTCGGGCCCTGGTTACAATCTGACACATTCAGGGTTCTAATCTTTATTAGATTCGGGAAAAGGAATTTTCCAATTAAAAAATAGCACTGTGTCACTCGCATCTTATTGTTTCTTATTGTTAAATCAGTGTCTAATTTCTCAGCAGTTTGTTCACGCAAAATTAGTTTTATCTATGAAAATGGGTCGTGTTTGTAACGAAATCCTTCCTTGTGCAGAAAAAGTATTATACTCTAGTAGGAAAAAAAAAACACACAGTAACACCTGCTAAAATAAAAATTGTATAAAATACAATTTGTTTCCCATCTCATGTTTTTCCTTTTTGTAAAAAAGAAACTATTTGAGAGGACTAATTCAAATCTTACCAAAACCGAATCTTTTTAAATCAGAATCTAGCTTTAAAAGAAATAAAATTCATGGTTATGAGAAAATAAATTCCATACAATTATACCTCCTTAAACGGAAAACTGTTTGAAACGGAAATATCATACGATGCCTTCTTTACAGGATCAAGTTAGAATTTTCATATCTTGCAATTGATTTACAGTCGGCTCGGCTCTCGTTAATTCGAACTCGTCGGGACCACAAGAAATGTTCGAATTATCCGAAGTTCGAATTATGGAAAATATGAAATGAAAACATGGTTAATATGGTGCTATTACAAAGGAATGAATGTTATAGTGCTTTTTAATTTATTTCCCCTGTTATCTTTAGAATATGACTTAATATTAAATTAGAATGTATTAATACATAAACTAATTAAAAGATTAGAAACAAGCACAATGGACGAAAGATTTAAGGCGTCACTGATGGACAGACTGGACACTAAAAAAGCGGATATCAAATGCATTGGATTATATGTATACTCGTTCGGAACATTTTTCACAAAAATCAAAGAAATAAAGTTATTCAAATGATCTGAAATCCTTGAGAAAGAAAAGAAAAAAGAAAAATAGGAATTCTAGTTAGTTCGAATTAAACGAAGTCAAGACAAAATGAGTTCGAATTGTTGAAAATTTTTAACGTTATTCTGACATTGAAAATTTCGGGACTTCATGCTTAGTTCGAATTAAGCGAAGATTCGAATTATCCGATTTCGAATTAACAAGAGTCGACTGTATATTATTAAAAAGTATGACAAAACCAAAATCTAGGGGGGGGGGAGGGCTCAAGCCCCACCTTGCCCCCCCCCCCATATGGCCGCCCATTTCTTCAGAGACATGTACATGTACATTGCATGATAGTTTTTAATAAAACAGCTGTATTCTTTTCATAACTTTTATCTTTAATTTCCTAAGAATCCATGAACGACCATTTTCATTCATGGATAATGTGAGACAAAGTTTTTGTCTCAATGTGCCCTCTTCTCCTGTACCAAACTTCCGTTGTTTTTTCTTTTTTTAACTTTATAATTTACGATTTGCAAAAAATGTTTAAATGTTGGTAAAAAATGAAGGTCAATTTCGGATTCAGCTGTATAGAATACATAAGAATCAATTATTAAAAACTTAAAAAAAAAAAAAAAAAAAAAAAAAAAAAAAAAAAAAAGACATAAAATTAATTTTTGCTGGTTAGTGTAATCAAATGAAAAACGCATCATTTTGTAAAGAATTCAAGGTATTAAATTTCATTATTTTATTAAACAAAAATTTTCTTATCTTTTCTTCTTATATGTTTATTGTTAAACGTATATTTTGCATTATTATGTCAAACTGATTAAAGATTTCAAATTTATATTGCAATATTACTTTTACCCTCAATCATTTTTAAATATATCTGACAAATTTATTTTTCTACTAAATTTGTGAATGACCCTTAATTTGCAGCAAAAAAATGTGCTCCAGCTTTAAGCAGCTATTATTCGGTCAATTTAAATCTTAAAATTAAGAGACTTTTTTTTTTTTTTTTCTTTCTTGTCTTGCTTGTCAGTGTAGTAGGAAAATTTTACTAAACACTACTTATAAGATCAGTGGACCATATAAAAATTTAAATTTCGTATTTTTTTAATAAATATTTTTATTGACCCATATCCCTTTTAAAATATTTGTTTACTCATTTAAAACATTTTTGTATTTGGAACTATATGTCTATAACTAACGGTTTAGGAATTAACCATCGGCCACCGTTGAGAGTGGACACCCAGTATAGAAGAAAGCAAAAAATGTCACATGATAGATTTTTTTCAATTACCGCCTTTCATTAGTAAGAGGTAGTATAATAAGAAAATAGGCGTTTTTTTATCAAAAGTATATAAAAAAGTTTAAATTTGTTAACCAGTGTAATTATTATTCATTTTTAATCCAGAAATATCAAGGAAGATATTTAACCTCTTCAGACCCAAGGTGCACATTTGTGTACCTCTGATTTCAACTGCGTATCTCACTTAATATTTGAAATTTTTTTATTCAAACAAAAGGATGTTATTTGTGTACGTTAGCCTTTTCTATTTTCAGAAATAAATGGCGCTAGCAGTCTTAATTCATATGATTTTGGAGAAAATAAACGAGCAATGGCGAAAAATATAAAACTTCGAAAAAGTAAATACATTTTTATAATTAGAAAACTAATATTTATTCATAATAATTTTTAAGAATGCTTATAAACTCTTCAGTATTGCATAAATCACTTAATTTTTTTAGCTAGATCATAATATCTATTTAAATTAGATGTAATTTGTAAGGTACACATATGTGCACCTCCGGTTTTAATTCTGTGTTTTTGGAAAGAAGTCATCTCACAAAAAAAATTGTTCTGAATGATATCTAACTGGTGCAGTGCTAAAGTTGTGGAATTATTAAAAAATTATACTTAATTATAAATAAGAATTCATTTTCTTGATGTTTTAAATTAGACATTAATTTTTAAAAATCATAATTATTATATCTTTGTATCAGTAAATAAACTGATGAGGCCAATGGTGATGTGAGTCTTCTGGCAATGAAAATTTAGATGACACAGATACAACTATTGACGATATTGCTCCAGTACCTATCCCGAGTCCATGTAATAATAAAGTTTACCTAAAAGGCCTTTGTTATGGGAAGCTGAAAATAAGTAATTTTTTAAAACTTGTGTTACAGCACACTAGAATCGTAATGCTGAGAATAAAACCTTATCTTTTCGCAAATATTTATTTAATCTTTTTTTTTCTAATAATATTCTGAGGATCATTGATTGATGAGGATTATCTAAAAGCAGGTTTTCCAGCATCGTAAATCCTTTTGAATTATTTCTAGATTAGTTAAATGAAGATTTTTGGGAAAAAGTTTCATATGAAACCAATTCCGTTCAAACAATTCCGATTTCGTTATATTCCGTTCAAACACGAAACCATCGCTCAATAAATGCATCTAAATATGAAATTATAAAAGTTGCAGGCGTACGCATACTCATGGGAAATTTAAAATATCTCCAAGCAAGTTTCTACTGGCAAAAAGACATGTCAGTAGTCAGTATTTAGAATTACAGCGACTATGTCACGTGATCAATTTTTTTAGATTAAAAAAATTCTTCATTTTGCAGATAAATCAAATGATCTTTAAGCAGATGACAAATTATGGAAAATAAATCTTATCTTGAATGCAGTAAGAATTAAATGTTTGTCCCTGCCCCGGCCAAAACCTTTATCACTAGATGAACAGAGATCACTAGATCCCATTTGCTGGACGTTGTGGATCTAGACAATATGTGCCGTTAAAACCTAATCATCTGGGATTAAAAAACTTTGTTTTATCCCATGCCCTTGACTGCCAAATATATCATGGAAAAGAAATTGTACTAGCTGATGATTCAAAATAATTATGATTAGGTCTAGGTGGAGGCATTGTCAAATTGTTTTTTAAATTTACACCAAAAGACAACACACGGGTGATTTACAAGAACAGTTTTTTTACTAGTGTAAAATGTGTATATTGAGGAACAATATCTACCAAGTTGAAATGATTATGAACAAAAGACTTGGAGGAGCAGATAAAAAAATAAGAATGATCGAGATTTGTAACACGGACAGTGAGATGAGAGACTGAGGGAAGGGGAGGATATGTGTAGGGGAGAGTGGGGATACTTGAGCATAGGGGATACTTGAGCCACCCCTATTATCTCTACAGTTGGTTAATTTTTCTTTCTAAAACTGCCAATATGGTAACATATTTATAGTTCTGAACATGTAAAAAAGAAATCACACATCTTGGTACCATTTTGAAAGTATAGTGATTAATAGTTGTCTTTTCCCTATCTGAAGTAAATATTTGGGTGCATGGTTTTTTTGTTTTTTTGTAATTAAAGTTTTGTTTAAAGTTGCAACTATATACATAAATTTAATAAGCATAATTTCAATTGTATTTTGAATCTAAAATAGTTCTAATAGCAGCATGCTTTACTTAGTAAAACTCTAGGAAACAAAAATAGTGCTAGTGGGGATACTTGAGCCAATGAGAGTGGGGATGCTTGAGCCATGTCTCAACCACCCCTACTAGAAATTAAACATGGGTGAAACAAACAAAAAATAAAATTCCATCCTTATATTCACTAATAGATTTTTTTCTGGATAAAAGGGAGAATAATTTTTCATTTTATTTTTTTTTTCTTAAAAAAATAACGACCTAAAAATGTTTCAAAATGTATATTTTTTAAATGAAAATATTTATTTTATTTCATTTTGACTAACAAAATAGCCTGTCTAGATAAATGTGAACATAGTTTTCAATTTAACTTTTATTAAATTAAAATAACTTTTTAAAACTGTTTTACAGGCTATAATCTCTAATACTTTAATTAGTTAAGTCCAACATATTAAAATATTTATTTTTTAATATAACATATAACATATTAAGATTAATATTTTATATTGAAATCGTAACCTCTGTTGCTGTAACTTTTTTTTTATTTAACTAAGAAAATTAAAGAAAAATTGGTAAAAAAAAACCGCACAAAAAACAAGAAAAGCAACAAAAATCCTAGTTCAAACTTACCTGCATGGAGCCAAAGAGGAAGACAAAATCTTTTCCTGTGAAATCAAAAAAGTGTTTGAAATAGTAGAATGATACATCTGGCTTAAATTCCGACAGCTACTAAATTAAAAGCATGAGTTCGACAATATCATCAAAGGAAAATTCTGGCAATGATGGTGATGATGTGAAAAGAAAACCTTCTATTGATGGTTGGTTACTAATAAAATATGCCAGAAAGAAAACTGTAAAAATATTTGTTGGATAAGTGCTTAATATTTTGAAAATGAAATTTGCCCGATGAATTGCAGATTCCAAATTTAAATGGCTCTGAACTGAGGAGGCTTCTACCGTCGTTATAAGTCAAGTTGAAATTATCCTTCGACAGCCAGTTCTAACGACAAAAAATGATCTTATTACTAGCTTTGTTTTCTCAATTGGTTTTGAAGGACTTTATGTTTCATAATTTATCATTCTGTAAAATGTTTGTGCAAAAGTAAAATGAAAAAAATTACTTTTGTAGGTATTTTTCCGTCGTGGCTCAAGTATCCCTTCACTATGGCTCAAGTATCCCCCCCATGGGGATACTTGAGCCACGATGTAAAACAAAAAATAAACACTTATTATACATAGAAAAATAGTTCAAAATTAATTGAAAGTGGTTTTCAGTTGAAGAAAAAATATCAAATTTTCATTTTCAATATTTTATTTTATTCTAATAAATTATAAAAAAATTTAAAAAATTCAAATTCAAAAAATGGCTCAAGTATCCCCATTTTCCCCTATACTAAACTTGAAAGATAACAAATGTGTAACTTTGCTTACGACTTGCACCGATAGCGATCCCAGAGCAATTGTGTTAGTTGGTCTAAAGATCATAACTGTAAAATTAATGTAACACAACCTGCAATCATGAATACAAAACGTGTATGGTTGGTACAGATATAAATGATAGGTGTTTAGCTTACTACCGTTGTTCTATTCACACAAAAAAGTAGTCAACAAGAGTTTTTATACATTTTATAGATTTGGTTATTTCCATTTCTTGGATAATGTATATCAGAAATTGCAAAACAGGTGAAGTTCCTCGAAAAGATAGATTGTCTCTCCTGCGGTATTTTTAGGGATTGCATAAGTACTGATGAAATATAAGAGCAAATTAAGTGAAGAACGACCACCATAGAAACCACGCAAAATTTATTCATCTGAAAATGATTTTGAAGACGATTCCGCAAATAAACCACAGCGAAAACAACGTAAGTGTATTTAGAAGCCTATTTACTATATTAAAATTGGACACTCTCCTTGGTCAACAAATGATAACTTTGCTTCAAAATGATAGTATGAAGGCTGCAAATCAAGAACAAGAATTATTTGTACAAAATGCAATGTATATCTCTATATATAAAAAAATATGTTTTTCGAAAATAGCACGTAAAATAATCTTATATATCAATTGTCTACCAAATTCCTCGTTTAAATAAATTTTTGAAAAATGAAGTAATTTTTTTGCAGTATGAACCCGAGGTGCACATATGTATACCTGCTAGTAAATAGAAACTAAAAATAATTATTTTACTTTTTATTACAAAATTATGTTTCTATACGTATAAATAGATGGGACAAACTGTGAAATAATTTTTACGATGGCTTAAAATGCGTCAGGTCCGAAGAGGTTAATGACATTTTGGTTAAAAAAATAAAAAAAATAAATGAACCATAGATCTACTTTTCTTGGTAAGATAAATTTTAAAATTTTTTTCTCGAATACTTCAGTAAAGGCGACAATGTTTTCATCATTTACTTAAAATACTTAAAATTTTCGCCTTTGATGCTATAATATAATTGCATCCCAATTAAAAAATATATAATTAAAATAATATCAATATTAGTTTTGACTACATGCGACCTAGAGAATAATTCCAATTATAAATATTCAATATACAATGTTCATAATTGAAATCATTCTTTATGTCGCAGATGGTTGCAGTTAATTTTGATATTTTTTAAAACTGGAATGCACAATTTAACAACATTAAAGTATAAAAAGCCAAAAATTTGGGCAAATTTAAATATTTTATGTAAATAACGAAAACGTAATCGTATATTCGTTGAAGTAATTGAGAAAATTATTCCAAATTTACCTTACCAAAAAAAAGTACAAGTATCAATTTTCTTTTTTAACCCTTTATGTTACGACGGTACTTTTAAATGACATTATATAAAATGCAATATAAAATTTATTTAATTGTTCTACTAATAAAACTAGATTCCACTTTTCATACAAAATATTTTGTTCGATCACTTTTAGAAAGTACAGTAAAAGAGCCAAGGCCAAATATTTTTAATGTGGTTATTTTCTCAACCATTTACATTTTATTAGTATTGGCATGAATTGTTGTATTTATTATAAGCCAGCTTGCTTTTTGGAATTTATCTCGCATTTTGTCTAAATAAATTAGTTTCATTATTGGGATATACTTTAATAGATTCATATTTTCACGAGTTTTTTATCACTAATTACAATTATTAAAAAGTCAAATAGTCTAATTAATATAATCCAGACGTTATTATATTAAAATAATAAACTGCACTATAATAGAAAAGAATATATTCAAGGCGTTAAAATTTCAGATTGTTCTACGTTTGCCTTTTTAAAAATGTTTAGCTGGTCTTAGAAAAACAACAAAATAATTTTTATTGCGATTTTTACCGTCTAAAGCTTAGATTTTCCATGTCGAAAATACAAATTTATTTTTGCTAATATCTTTCCCGCCCATTCTACTTTCACTTCTAAATTAAGAGTTTACAGTAGCCGTTTGAAAAAACTCGACTGCTAATGTAAAGCCTGCGGGAGAAATCGTTACACGTTTCTCGCTTGCATTTTAATGTTTTTAATGTTTTTTTCTATAGGATATCAAAGTCGATATCTAATGAAGTGCGTTTATACTTTTTCAATTTTGGTTTGCTGCTTATTTTTTATGTGCGACACTCAATTGTGGAACCGGTGCACTGCTATGTCACTTCTAAGCTCAATTTTTTTCTGTTTTTTACTTTCTTCTACATATAATAAAAGAAAGCTTTGTAATCGATTTTTTTTTTCATTTCTGATTTTCGACGTACGTACAGCTTCAGGATCAGAAATCCCGACAAAAACTTTTTTTTACAAAATATCTGCATGTCTGTGTCTTCTTTGTATCACAGAAAAGTGCATTAAGTTATGCGTAAAATTGATCTAAACTATACATATATATATCCAACAGGTCCCAGTTGAAATTGGGAATATCCCATTAGAAGGGGAGAATTTCGCCCACTAGATGGGATTTTTGTTCAAATTTTTATTTTCTCTTATCTTCAATAGAAGAAAGTATTGTAATGGAAAACTTTTTTGACTTCCGGTTTTCGACTGATTTACATGTTTTAGGGGTCAGAGATTCTAAAAAACATGTTTTTACAAAATGTCTGTCTGTCCGTGTATCTGTCCGTATGCCGCCATTCTACCATCAAAAAGTGTATGAAGATATGCATAGAATTGAACCAATTTTTTTGTGAATATTTTTGACTGTGGCAAGCAGGTCCTCAGTCAATTTTGAAATATTCCGCCGGAAGGGGGTGCTGCAATAGCGATTTTTTGTGCCATTTTCAATATTGTTCCGACTAAAAGTGTATGAAGTTATACATCGAATTGAACCAATATTTTGTGTAAGTATATAGCTATGGCTAGTTGGTCTTCCCTGAATTTGAAAAAATTCACGGAAAGGGGGCGCTGTAATAACGATTTTTATGTCTTTTTTAATATTGTACCACCTAAAAGTGTATAAAGTTATGCATAAAATTGAACCAAATTTTTTGTGTAAGTGTTTGGTTATGGCTAGTAAGTCCGCCCTGAATATGAAAAAAATCCGTTGGAAGGGGGCGCTATAATCACGATATCGGTGCCATTTTCATTATTTTACCGTCAAAAAGTGTATGAAAGTTATGCATAAAACTGAATTAAATTTTTTTGTGTATGATTATTTTTGGGTATGGCAAGTAGGTCCTCCCTGAATTTGAAAAAAAATCTGCCTATCATCGGCTTGTGCAGAGACGGATACTCGTTTTTTACTCCGTTTAATTGACTGAAGCAGAAATTTAAGATAAAAATCAACGTTGGTACATTATTGAATTAAAATTATTAAAGCATTAACATGTGTAACTATTTTTTTAAATATTAAAATGTACGTATGAGATAGAAGAAAGTTTTGGGATTGGCACATCCAACTAGTTCTTATTGTATTTGTTATATCTATGTCTTATTGTATTGTATTTTTTATTGGAAAGTGTACGAAGTTTTGCATATAATTGAACAAAACACCATATATATATATGTGTGTGTGTGTGTGTGTGTGTGTGTGTGTGTGTGTGTGTGTGAAAGGATAAAGATGAACTGTTTTTTAAAACCTAAATTTAAAATTGAAATTCAATATTTTATGAATCGGTATACGTTTTTTTAATTAAAGGGCAAATAATAAAAAAAATATATATTTTTAATCAATTCGATAGTTTAAACAGTTTTGGAAATGAAAAAATAATATGAATATTGACCTCAGATTTCAAATACCCGCAATTTTTTTAAATTTTGAAACATCTTATTGATTTGAGATTTTAAATCCAATTAATATAATACATTTTAAGAATTTACACTTAAAAATCTTGTCCTAGTTTGAACCAAATTATGGTGCTCAACAGCTGCCATTGTAAGATGGTGAAACTTGAACCAATATTTAGAGGTCCTGTTGAAGCATTGTTCCAATAGTTGAAACAGGAAGCTCCAAATGTTGGTACGAGACTTCACCATCGTATGATGGCAGCTAATGAGCACCAAAATTTAGCTTAAACTAGAGCAGAATTTTTAACAGTGTATGAAGATCATGTGAATTTTTTTGTTTCAGATGATTATTAATAATTGATGATTATTGATAATTATTATAATGATGACACAACTTGCACCGATTTACTGTGCAGGTTTTGCTTAGCGAATTTTGGCGGAATTTAGATCGATTAAAATATTAACGTTTTTACATGACACTTAGATGCAAACACTTAGATGAAGTACAATAAATTCAATGCAAAAAGCCCTTTTTTATGTGTATTACTACTACTACTACTAATAATAATAATAATAAATCCCAGAAAACACAATTCAAATTAATCGGTATCGGAAGATCATTAATTTAAATATTTACTGATTTTATAGAATTTAATTTCAAAATTGTCATAGATTTATATATGTATATATATATATATATATATATATATATATATATATATATATATATATATATATATATATATATATATTCTTTTATGAGAAAATTATGAAAATGATGAAAAGATGAAAAAAATGTAAAAATGGGTGAAACAACAATGAACCACAAAAGAACAACAACAAAACAAAATAGACTCCCTGCTCTTCAGAAGGTGGGAGGAGCAACAGGCATCGAAAAGTTATTAAAAAGTGTATCCTCACAGGTTTCGCAAGGCATCACGAAACTGCATACTCCAATTATATAAAGAAAATAAGTGATAATAATTTAAAAAAAAATTAATATACCAAAACTATAAAATGAATTAACACTAAAAACTGAATTTACTGAATAACCAACAACAAAACCATAGAATAAATCAACTCGTAACGTAACATAAAATATTTTGAACTTTCCAAAAATAACATGAAAAATCTCAATAACTAAACAATAAACTAAACTAAGTAGACATGCAGCAATGCGATGCCCCCACCTTTAGTGGGGGCATTGCATTGCTGCATGTCTATATATATATATATATATATATATGAAAAATGCGCGGATTTCGTTGTGGTTTGAAGAACTATGGTGGAATATAAGAAAAAATGCGTATATTGAAGTATAAAATGCTGATATCAAGATACACTTCTACATTTTCTGCTTTTCTATTTTATTTTAGAAAAGTATAATAAAATAAATTCCTAACGGCTACATTTAAAAGCTTTCGCTTCCATCTTGCAAAAAATTACTATTTATTACTAGCAAAAAAAAAAAAAAAAAAAAAAAAACTTTATTTTTTTAACTTTTTTAAATTTAAGAAAGTTTAAACAGTTATTCATTTAAGTTGTTTTTTAATACTCGTTAAAAAGCGTGAGTAATGAGCAGAAATTTTTAAACTCATTAAAAAGAATAAGTGAAATGATGCGACATATACTAATGCTACAGCAAGAACCAACGATTTTCGACCGATGGTGGCTAAAACTCGAGCATAGACAATACAGTTCTGTTTCTTGTGACTTTGTTACATTGGTTGATCCCAATTTCTAGAATCTTTTCTTATATCCATCTTTTTTGTTACAAAATCAAGAATGATGTCGATGAGAATCGGTTAGATTTAAATTATCATTTTTCACTTTCAAAAATATTTCGACAGGGATCAAGGTTCGTACTAGTATCATTTTCGAGATGAAATATAAATGTTTATTTATTTATTTATTTATTTATTTATTTTTTACAACACAATAAGTTTAATTCGAACGCGAAATTTTTTAAATTATTTAAGGAGAGATTTTCTATTAGAAAATACTGGTACCGAAAAGTTTCTTGATTTGATAATTCCAGGACCTGCAGGAACACTGAGGACGGCGGGGACCTGGTGAAGCAATTAATGGGGCCGAACGTGTATTGCAATACTGGACTAATAAAACTATTTTAAAACTATATATATGTGACGATTTAAGGAGAAACTCGAATTATTTCCACTGGTTAAAAAAAAAACACACAGTCATGGCAAGCGAGGGAAAAAACAAAATAAATAAATAAATGTAGAAGATCCAATAATTAATCATTGGCTGCTGTAAGTTCATTTATTTAATTCGTAATAATGAGAACGGGAAAAGCTCCTTTTGCAAAAATTCCATCATTATTTCAGCGAGCCGTCCTCATCGAAGAAGCAATCCAAGAATCTTTTTTTCTCATCTCGAGACTTTCACCTTTTAAACTAAAAAGAAAGTTCTGGAACATTCTGTAACCTCAAACCATCATTCTTTTATGTAAACAGAATTCTTGGCCAGCTACCAGGCTATTTTCCACAGACGATAAATTTATTTAAAAAAAAATATTATTTAACCAATTTATAATTGACTCAGAATTTTAAATATCTTAGGCAGACGATTTTTATAAATGATTAATTTTAAGAGAAAAAGAAAAGAAATGAATTTATTAATATGCACACATCAAAGGTTGACGTAGGAAAAATAAATAAATAGATAAAATAAAATAATGATATTTTTTGAAAGGTATGGTTTTGGAATAAATTTAATAAGACTGTCTTAAAAAGGGTTCATAAAAACATAGAAGAAATTAGTTTTATTTGGAATATTAAAAAATAAAGTTTAATTAAGAATATTTTTAATTTAGAGCCATCTTTTTAAATTTACGCATACTGGAATAATGTTTTTTAATGCAAATTAAGAATTTATATCGTCTGCATAAGGATTAACAGATTAGATTTAGAAACAAGATTTTAATTTAATAATTTGAAGTAAGGCGGAACATTATTATACGAAAATCAAGATAGTATAAAGGTTAGTTTTGGCGAAAAATTTTTAAATTTGTAATATTATCCCCCCTCCCCAAAACTTTGTATGAAATTGATAGTTAAATAAAACTACAAGTTCAGACAACAAAAATATAATAATTTAGAAAAGTTAAATTTTGGAATAAAACTGTCAAACTCCGGAAGCCAAGAGATGGAAGAAAAGAAAATTAACGCAATATAAAAAATATTAGCGATTAAAATAAAATAGTTAAGAGAAAATTAATCTGAATTAAACTTAGGTAGGAGCATTTCCCTGAAAGAAATACAATAATGTTACAACATCACTTACCATTTGTAAGTGCATAGGAGATAATACATACAATAACAGTAAATAAATTATAAATATTAATAAGCAAGAGATAAAAAATATAATAAAAACAATAAAAATTCGTTCTCATGGAAGTTTAAATAATTACAATGACTTAATGCATAGTTTATTTTAAATAAGTCCTTTAAATGAAACAAGTCTTTCAATAGTAAACAGGGTGTTTCGCTACCAGACCGACAAACTTTGAGGGATGATAGTAGACATGAAAACAAATATTATTAAACAGGGAACCATGGGGCGCAAACGTCTTCTGTAGGAGCTAGAGGCCATTAAAGTTTGAGGTCCAAAATTTCAAACGATGATAAAAAACAGAAAAAAGGGTCGATTCGTTTGCGGTTTTCACTAAAACATTCTTTATATCACGTTTTTCTTAGAAAAAAATTTCAAAGGTTATGTTCAAAAATTGTCGATAGAGGGCGCTTTAGATTTTAGATTAACGAACAATTACTTTTTACCGTTATTGTGTGCATGGGGTTGAAGTTATTCTAAAGTTTATACTTTAACTTAAAATTTAAGCCCAAAATCGGAAACATTGGGATTAGGTAACTAACGAAAATTAAACTGTGAACAGAGGGGGAAATTTTAAACGCTCATAAATATTGGACAAACAAATCGATTTTGTTGCAGTTTGCGTGTAAGTCATTAACTTAGTAATTATTTTATTCAAAATGATGTACAGCTTTGATGCCCTCATTTTTTGATAGAGGGCGCTTCCGACACTTCTCTGATATTTCAAAGGTATTACTCCTGGGTGTTTTACTACCAGACCATCATACTTCCAGGAAGTGTCAGGGATACAAAAATGACTTGGAATCACATAGAAATGTAACGTTGGAAATGCATTTTTTGCAAGTTACGGTTAAAGGAAGCAGAGAAAAAAGTAAAAGAAACAGAGAGACACGTTAGTGCGAGAAGAGCGATACGTTAATGTCACAGAAACCAGTTTATTTAAAGGTTTTAGTAGAAAAGGTGTTTGAAACTAAGACCAGATGTAGTCCGGCAAGTTTGACAGCGACGATAGATGGCTCTAAACGGTAATGCGCCAGCGCAAAGATAATTCGCAAAGTGATAATTCGCGAACCGGTTCCAAAAGTAGCAGAATGAAGTATTTGAACGATGAACAGCACGATAGGGCTCCTCCACATTTTACCAATGACGTTTACCGACAGTTCAAAGTAACATATGGACAGTGATGGATAGGTCGTGGTAGTCCGGTTCATTGGCCTGTCAGATCGCCGGATTTATCATGTATGGACTTCTTTTGCCGGGGTCAAATAGAAAATTGGGTGTATGAGACTCCCGTACCATCAGTTGAAGACCTCGCAGCTGGTATTTCTGTAGCTGCCAGAAAACTGTCAGAGATGCCAGGAAACTTTCAAAGCGTCAGGAATTCCACGTGACACCGCTGTCAAGTATACCGGACTACTCCTGGTTGTAATTTTGATCACATTTTCTCGAAAAAACTTTAAATAAACTGTTTTCTGTCACATTAACGTGTCGTTCTTTCTTTGCTGTTTCTGTTACTTTTTTCTCTGCTTCCTTTAACCGTAACATGCAAAAAATGCATTTCCAACGATACATTCCTATGTGATTCCAAGTCGTCTTTGTATCCCTAACACTTCCTGGAAGTATGATGGTCTGGTAGTAAAACACACAGGAGTAATGCCACTAGAATGTCAGAGATGTGTCGGAAGCGCCCTCTATCAAAACATGAGGGCACCAAAGCTGTACGTCATTTTGAATAAAATAATTACCAAGGGAATGACTTACACGCAAACTGCAACAAAATCGATTTGTTTGTCCAATATTTATGAGCGTTTAAAATTTCCCCCTCTGTTCACAGTTTAATTTTCGCTAGTTACCTAATCCCAATGCTTCCGATTTTGAGCTTAAAATTTAAGTTAAAGTCTAAACTTTAGATTAATTTCAACCCCATACACAAAATAGCGGTAAAAAGTAACTGTTCGTTACTCTAAAGTCTAAAGCGCCCTCTATCGACAATTTTTGAACAGAGCCTTTGAAAAATTTTTTTCTAAGAAAAATGTGATATAAAGAATGTTTTAGTGAAAACCGCAAACGAATCGACCCTTTTTTCCGTTTTTTATCATCGTTTGAAATTTTGGACCTCAAACTTTAATGGCCTCTAGCTCCTACAGAAGACGTTTGCGCCCCATGGTTCCCTATTTAATAATGTTTGTTTTCATGTCTACTATCATCCCTCAAAGTTTGTCGGTCTGGTAGCGAAACACCCTGTATATAAAAGTGTCTTTTCCAATGTTCACTGAATACAGTCTCTTTAATTAAAGATCTTCAAACCTAGTTTAATCTCTGGTTTTAATGTTATGTTGGATCCAACATCTTTTGATACTATATCAAATTTTTCTTTCAATAATATATCAATTTCTTAATAATAAATAGCATCACTCTCAATATCAATAATAAATAATATAGAAAATTTAAAATAATAATAATAACAACAATAATAAGTAGTAGTATAATAAGACTCACAATTGATAGCAATAATAACAATAATTCTCCATATCCTAATATTTCTCAATAAAAGTATAATTAATAGTATAATTAATACTAAACTTCCTTATAGAAATCATAATGATAATAATAATAAAACAAGAGTATAATCAAAAGAAAATATCACTATTTGTTTATTATTGATAGGGAAAATATTGGTTGAGGATAAAAATAATTACATAGCAACTAAATAATTTTCTTATCTTCTAATAGCATAAGAAAGTATTTTTTGCTAGCCGAAAGTATAAATAAAAAAAAGCATAATAATTCCAAAATCCAAATAAAATTAAATCTAACTATTTAGAAAATGGACTCTCAACCAGTATTTCCTTACAATAATTCCTCTCTGATACTCTTTTACAAAATTGTCAAAGGGTATAGCGAGGTAAGAATGGCGAAATGGCCCCCATGGTCAATGACTGAATTATTATTTGTACTAGTATCAGCACTCTAAAAAAATACGAAATGCAAGGTCATTCATCCCCGATCTTGACCTGTCTTTAAGATATTCGATAAAGTTCGTACGCGCGCCGTTATTTTTTAAATGTATTTTTCTGAAAAACTATAAAAGCTAGAAAGATGGGACCAATTGCGTATATTGAGAGATACTTTGAAAAATATTTTGAATTTTTTTCAGAGTTTTCGTGAAATGACAACTGTGCAAAATAATGAAACAAAGTATAAATCTTTTATTTTAGTACTGTTCTGTTATGTCTACCGCGCCAAAAAAAAATGTATAATATTCTTTAATTTATATACTTATAGCACACAAAAAAATGATCAAAATTAAAGAGGCGCTTTTTGAGTAATATCCAAGAAGAAAATAGAAAAGGTTAAAACAAAAATTCTAAATGGAAAAGGAAGAAAAAGAGAAAAATTGATACCTGACAAATTTAAAAGAAAAAATAATACTCATATACGGTTAGTGAGATACAGACATACGGCAACTGAGTGGGTAAAGTAGTGAAATTAGCAATTGCCCCGACTTACATGCACATTAGTCTTCGTAAGGAGATTTTGCTGTTTTGATCCACCAGTCAGTGGATAGTCACTACATAATACGATTTTACGTACCTTTTTTAGTCTTGCTGTGTCAAGGCAACAATATATAAACAATTGCCTGGTTTGTCATAATTAGGTGACAATAATTGTTTACGCCCGCCGAAAGTTGTATGGTGACAACAATGTTCGTGCAATGTAAAGTTTGTGACATTTTCGTGCATAAAGTTCGTGGAAGAAAGAAAGTTATTACTACTGAAGAGGATGCTAGATTATATAGTGACTCGAGTAAAAAAACAGTTTCTGTTGGTGATATATTATGTGGAAAGTGTCGGCTTATTATTTACGATAGTAAATCAAATGTCGCATCAACTTCTGCAATGTCTACCCTGGCTAAATATGAAGGCCAAGAGGAATCTACTGAACATTTAGAAGTAGAGAAAACATGTTCGACTGCTCCATTTCAACAAGAAAGTGAAATGAATTTGCCGTGTAGTACCGAAAGCGACGACGATGATGATGATGATGGCAATGATGCTGTTCCGTATGTTGCCGATAACAACGAATTTATACATCTACATATACCACGGGTTGTATCTACCCACAAGTATTGTTGTATATGTCAATCCACAAAAAACTTAATGCGAGTACCGTTTGAAGCACGTTACAAAGGTTATACAAAAATTGGGATTTTCATACCAGAGGGTAACCGTTGTTGCTGCACACATATAATATGAAAGTCATTTTACGAAGACGAGTTGGTTCACCTACGTGTTATATCTAACACCAGCAAAATAAGTTCTAAGGAAGTTGCTCATTTTTTAAAATCATTTTCAGAAAGAGCAGAGATGTCGCTTTTGAAAAAATTAATGAAAATGATATGCCTGAAAATCAGATAAAGATACTGACAGGACTTTGCTGGCAAAGCATAATTGAATTAAGGCAGCTATTAACTTCTATGCGAAACACAAGCGTACGTACTATAACTCAAGCGTTAGTTGTATTATTGTTTAAATTAAAAACTGGAAATTCTAATTCAGTGATAGCAGGAGTGCTGGGTTTACCATACACTCTCAAAAAAACTTCCGTCTTTTCACAGAAAAAATACTGGCAGCACTGCTGCCAGACATTGTCTGTACATTGACGATTTTCCGTTTATTTTTTTCTCCGTCAAAAGAGGAAAAATATGCGTCACTTGAAAAAAATCAACGCGGAAGAGGTGGGGATCGAACCGAGGAACCCGGGATTACAAGGCCAACACTCATCCACAGCGCCACGAATGCTCATGGAGATTTTGCTTTAAAATAGAAGCTTTGATTTCACATGGGTGTGGTTCGGTGTATTTTGTTAAAAAGCTTTTAATTTTGCAGTTAATCTCGGAAAGTTTTCATCTTTAATGAAACTGTGGCTGGTTTTTTTTTCTTTACGTTTACTATTAATATAGTATAAAAATGTGAATTTTAAATATATAACGTAGATTGTCAGAGAAAAAACATGGATGTTTTATTTTTATTCGATAAGATTTTTTTTAATAATATCATTTTTTTTTTGCATTTTATTTTTTAATTAAAATATTTTTTAAATGTCTTCACTTAAAGTATATTTTATATGCGAATATTTATCATAGAAATAACTTAGTATATTGAACTTTATTCAACTTATCCAACTTTGAATAACAGATTGTGAGAATTTTTGAACAAATAAAGAAAGTAATTGTTATTTATTTTTAAATTCGAAAACATTTTTGTCTTTTAAAACTAAATTAGACATTTTAATCGATAGAATATTTTTGTTTTTCATTTTAAAAATAAATTCGAATTTATTACTAACAGACACAATGCGCATGCGTGCTAGATATAAACGGAATCGTTTCCTCATTTTTCGTCTTTCGGAATGAACTCACAGAACAAATACGTTTTCTGGGAGAACAGAAGTTATTTGTGAAAAAATAACGATAACTTAGTGTATATTGACGAATTTTTCTGACAGTGTACGAACAACATGTGTCGTCATTTTTTAAAGAAGTATTAAGAAGTTTTGAGATTGATATTTTGCCTTATTTTGGATTAACCTCCATTTCTCGTGAAGACTTAATAAAGAATACAAGTTTAACTGCTCGAATGTTATTAAACCTCAGAAATTATCAGCTGGTATTGATATTTGACGGCACATATATTAGGTATCAAAAAAGCTCTAATAATGAATATCAGTGAAAATCGTATTCTGGTCAAAAGAAAACCCATTTATGTAAACCGTTTACAATTTGTACCACGAACTGGTTTATAGTTGATTTTGCTGGGCCATTTTATGGTACGGAAAATGGTGCTACTATTATGAAAAAAGTGTTACAAGATGCTAAACTTCAAACTCTATTACGCCCGAATGATATATTTGTTGTAGATCGCGGTTTTCGTGACGCCGTTGACTCTATCACCAAAGAAGGCTACGCCGTGTTAATGCCAGTACTTAAAGGTAATCGAGCCCAGTTACCTACCGAAGAAGTCAACATGTCACGATAGGTGACTAAAATCCGATGGATAGTCGAAGCTGTGCACTGGGCCATTGCTCAGAAATATAATTTGCTTCATAACAATCTTGATACTAAAATACTTCCAAAAGTAAGTCTATTATGCAAAGTTGTCGGATTTTTACACAACAAATTCAGTACAAGCTATTAGATTCTGATGCAGGCTTAAACGAGATAATTGTTAAATATATTAAAGAGCGAATGACGTTATCAAACTCTTTACGTGAAGAGGTAAAAAAGCAGCAATAGAGCCGTAGAAAAACAGCTTTTCAACGACTGGTATCATCAGAAATTTTGGATTTTCCACAACTAAATGAAGAACAATTAAAAATAATATTTACAGGTTCCTATCAGCTCTCATTTGCCATTTCATACCTGGCTGAAATAATGGACGACACGAGTAATCGCTGCATATATTACGTTAAACAAACCCCAAATATTATCAAGTTAAATGTTCGTTCCAGACACGCAAATAGTAAATATTACCGGGTGTTCATTGATTATGTTCCTAATATTAACACTATCGAAGGAATCCGAAGATATCGTTGCGATTGTCCAAATGGAAACAGGACAGTTGGATGCTGCGCCCATGTCGCAAGTGTCATTTATTATTTAGCTCATGCGAGATATCTATCTCGCATTTTACGTCCTGCTGAAATTCTGTCTAAATTTTTTTTAAATGATGAAGTCACTATTTTAATAAATGAAAATAGTAATGATGATGATTGAAATTATATTTCTCATGTAACTATAATAAATAATTCTAAATAAAGTCCTCTTTAATTAGTTCCTACCATCCGTATTCATACTTAGCAAATATTAATTACTCAAAGAAGCACCTCTCTGATTTTGATCAGCTTTTTTGTGGTAAAAGTATATAACAAGGGAGAAAGCACGCTTATCCAGGATATGAATGTTTTTAATTTTGTCAACAATAAAATTAAATTAAAACAGTCACTTTTTTTAGATGCAGACAATTCCTACAAATTTGCGATAAAATAAGTTGAAGATTGCTTAAAAAATATATTGGTTACAATTGTAAAAACCATACGCACTCCGGGTCTTTTAAGCCCTGCGCGCGTACTTACGGGTTAAATTAACCCTTTCCGGCGCAGTGTGTCCGGTCAGGATACACCTAATTATAATTCTAAACTTGCAATTGGCACCAATAATATTTTAATAAAATCTTGCTTTACAATAAAAGCTTAAATTAAGGAGTTCTTGATTTCTTAAAAAGTAGTTTGTAAATTCCGGTGTCAGTCGATAATTTCTCATTTTACTAGCAGAATTTGTCCGCGCCGGAAGGGGTTAATGGATATTGTATATTTTTTTGGCGAGTTAGACATAAAAGGACAGTACTAAAAAAAGATTTATGATTTGTTTAATTATTTTGCACAGTTGTCATTTCACGTAAACTCTGAAAAAATACAAAACATTTTTCAAAGTATCTCTCAATATACGCGATTGGTCTCATCTTACTAGCTTTTATTGTTTTTCAGAAAAATACATTTAAAAAATAACGGCGCGCGTACGAACTTTTTCAAATGTCTTAAATACAGGTCAAGATCAGGGGTCAATAACCTTGCATTTCGTACTCTTTTAGCGTGCTGATACTAGTACAAATAATAAATCAGTTCTTGAACATGGGGGCTATGCCACCATTCTTACCTCGCTATATCCTTTTTTAGCACTTTCCAACAAAGTTGAAAAGTGCTTATGCATTTGGTTTGTCTGGCCGTCTGTCCGTCTGTCCGTCTGGCCGGATGGCCGTCTGTCTGCGTTCTAACTCCCGTAAATATACTCGGATTGCTATGAAATTTTTATACGTTATTGAGGTTTACCCTAGCACGAACCCTATTAAAAATGAAGTATCTACAACGATTAGTTTATCTACAGAGAGAATCAAAAGTTTCCCATTACATTACCGCCTATGGGGGAAAATCGTTAATATACTCGGATCGCCATGAAATTTTAGGACGTTATTGAGGTTTACCCTAGCACGAACCCTACTGAAAATGAAGTATCTACCATGATTAGTTTATCTACAGAGAGAATCAAAAGTTTTCCATTACATTACGGCCTATGGGGAAAAATCGTTAATATACTCGGATTGCCATGAAATTTTAGGACGTTATTGAAGTTTACCCTAGCACAAGTCCTATCGAAAATGAAGTTTCTACCATGATTAGTTTATCTACAGGGCGAATCAAAAGTTTCCTATTACATTACGGCCTATGGGGAAAAATCGCTTCAAAGGAATTTTAAAGATGTTATACCCTGTCAAACAATTAAAATATGCATTCTATAAAACATAAGGTGAAAATGTAGCTATTATTCATTTACAGGGCCACACAAAAGAATTCCATCAGATAATGGTAAAAGGGGGAATTGTGTGGGACATATTTTAAATATATTAAGCTTTTTCATGTATAATAAAATTGATATATGTCACTGAAGCTTAATATAAATTATACGCTATTGTCTTGCATAATATGAAGTACATAGCATTTACAGGGCCATACAAAAGATTTCAAATAGTATATTCTTTCCGAAGTACCGTATATGTGTCCGATGATGGCTGATGGAGGGATGAAATGAATTTTAATTATGATATTCGCGTTTATATTTCGCTAAATATATGCACATTATATGGTGTGTATAAATGTTATAGTTGATATACAGGGCTACCCAAAAGAGCTCACCAACGTTACTGAATATGAGCGTACATTATTTAAACGTGGTTCTTAAATAAGCTATGCATTTTTACACTGAGCTTCATTCAATTTACTGAGAAATGTTTGCAGAATATAGATAAAAGGATATACAGGACCACGCAAAGAATTCGGTACATGGACGCCTATGAATGACGATTTATGAGAATGTGATTTCAGTTGTTTTAAAAGTGTTTTAGTTTGCAATAACTTTTACCCTAATGCTGACGTGTAGTAAAGGTACAATGTAAACTACAGGCCTGAACAAAAGTATTCAAGTATGTTTCCATTTAATAGTATGAATTGCTGAAAAAGAAATTTCAAGCTACTGGGCATTTTCTTGCTAAGCTAAATTTTCTCATTATATGAACTGACATATTGACATATTGAATGACAGGGCTGTTCTAATGTACTGGAATATATATTTGGGTATATTTGGCTATACACTATTATTTCCCTAAATAACAAAGTTTTGTTAAAGATTTCATTAAGTGTTGGAAAGTGCTTCATAATCTATGCTTAACGCATGATTTTTCTTACTTGTTTAAATGATGAAGTCAATATTGTAATAAATGAAAATAATGATGTTTGAAATCATAATTATGATGTAATTATAATAAATAACTCTAAAAAAGGCCTCTTTAATTAGTTCCTACCATCCCTGATCTTACGTATTATATTCATAATTACTCAAAGAAGCACCTCTTTCATTTTGATCAGGTTTTGCATGTTATAAATATATAAATGAAAGAATATTATATATATATATATATATATATATATATATATATATATATATTTCGCGCGGTAGACATGATAATGATAGATGTAACTTTAATTATCAACATCTCTACTTTCATTAATTACAACATTGACTTCATCGCTGAAAAATTTTTTTAGACAGAATTTCAACAGGACAAGTATATTTGGGGTGTAGGTCGGGGCGATCGCTAGTTTCATCGCTCCATCCATTCACTAGCTGCATTTCAGTGTTCCACTAGCCGTGTTTCTGAGTCACACTAGCCGTGTATCAGTATTACTTTTTCTTTTAAATTTGTCCGTTATCAATTTTTCTCTTTTTCTTCCTTTTTTATTTAGAATTTTTATTTTAACTTTTTCTATTTTCTTCTTAGATATTACTCAAAAAGCGCCTCTTTGATTTTGATCATTTTTTGTGTGCTATAAGTATATAAATAAAAGAATATTATGTATTTTTTTGGCGCGGTAGACATAAGAGAACAGTACTAAAGTATAAGATTTATACTTTGTTTCATTATTTTGCACAGTTGTCATTTTACGAAAACTCTGAAAAAAATATAAAATATTTTTCAAAGTATCTTTCAATATACGCAACTGGCTCCATCTTTCTAGCTTTTAAAGTTTTTCAGAAAAATACATTTAAAAAATAACGGCGCGCGTACGAACTTTATCGAATATCTTAAAGACAAGTCAAGATCGGGGGTCAATGACCTTGTATTTCGTACTCTTTTAGAGTGTTGATACTAGTACAAATAATAATTCAGTCATTGACCATGGGGGCCATTTCGCCATTCTTACCTCGCTATACACTTTGGTTATAAGTTTTCAAATGCCAAATGTAGAATAATGTTTTATCTACACATGGTTTATAAACTTTAATAATAAAATACAATAGGAATAAAAGGTGTCATTCTTAATTGAGAAATGGAAATAAAAATAGTGTGCTTTTTTGAAAAACTCTTAATATCTGTAGTTTTCACAATCACTGAAAATCACATATTAAGTTATAGGTTTGAGTAGAGTCATCAAATTTTATAACTGTTATCACATAATATCTGCTGAATAAATAGAGTAATACTAATGTCAAATAAATGAGTAAAGATAGTTAGACTTATATACACTTAAAATTAATTTATCAACATCAATTTGAAAGCTTTTACAATCAAAGTGTACACCTTATGCCTGCATAAGGAGCCCAATTTAACACCGAAAACTCCCAAAAACAAGTAATATTCTTGTTGGCCTCCAAGAACATACCTGCTAATGTTGAAAATTATGGTGATAAAATATTTAAAGACTAAGAATTAAAACTTAATCTATTGTCTTGACTTTAGTTTGATCTAGTGATTGTGATTGTATCTGAGGTTTTGTTGGTTTTTTGGGTTGCTCATGAAACAGTTTAAAATCTTCTGGTGAAAAATAGGGTCTTAATTTAGAAACATGCACAATAACGGTATTCTGTCCTGTCTCATAATTAAATTTATCTATTTCATAAGTTACATCAGAAAGTTTATTTATAATTTTATATGGTCCAGAGAAAGTAGGTTCTAATTTTCGAGTGTTAGGGTATTTAAATTCTTCATAAATTACAGAGTCTTGTATTTTCAATGGGCATTCGACAAAATTTCGATCATAGAGTCTTTTACTTTTAAGGTGAAATTCATGAGTTCGCGCTTTCGCAATTTTGAGGGCTTTGTCTACTGGAGGGTAATAGTTTTGTTCAAAGGAGATTCATAAGGCAATTGACCATAAAATAAATAGGCAGGTGGGAATTTGGTGATAGAATGGGGCGTATTGTTGTATTCTTCGATGACTTGGTTTAATAATCTAGTCCAAGGTATTTTAGAAGAAGTGGAATTAACTTTACATTTAAACCTGGTAACTATAGTCTGATTAACGCGCTCTACCTTTCCATTGGTCTGAGGATGATGTGCGGATGTAAAACGCTGTTGAACATGATGATTTCTAAGGAATTTCTTAAATCTTGGAGATCTGAAAGATTTATGCCTGTCACTAAGTATTTTTTGAGGTGCTTTGATATTGAAAATTTGTTTTAAACAGTTAGTGTATGTTTCAGTGGTAACATTTTTGGAGGGAAAAGCCCAAACAAACCTAGTTGCATGATCTATTATTATGTGTAAGAATTTTTTTGTTGAGTTGTAATAGTTAAATCCACCAACAGTATCAATAGAAAGACATTCAAAAGGTTGATCTGTTGCTGGCTTAGCTTGTAATAAGCCGAATCTTTTCTGTTTTGGTTTTTTATTTTTCTGACAGGTGTCGAAATGCTTAACAAATTGAGTAATGTCTATTGTCATATTAGGCCAATAATAGTTGGGAGATATTAAATTAAGCATTTTTTGAATCCCTAAATGTCCAAAATTATCATGAGCAATATGGAGTAATTTTTTTCTTAATGACATTGGTACAACAATTTTTTTGAATCCCTTTTTCTGAACTATAATAATTCCATTCTCTTTTTTATATTTTTTGTCACAAACATTGTCTTTGTCTTGCATCTCTATAATTTCTTTCCTATCTAGCAATAAACTAATATGTTGATTAAAATGACAAACAGGATTTCGTGACAACATGTCTGCTTCGACATTTGTTAAACCCTTTTCATATTTTATCTCATAATCAAACATACTAAGTTTGAGTGACCATCTAAAAAGCCTACCTCTTAAGTTTTTAACACTCTTTAACCATACTAGAGATGCGTGGTCCGTATGAATTGTAAACTTGACACCATGAAAGTAATGATAGAATTTGTCAAGAGTATCTATAATAGCTAAACATTCTAATTCAGTTATGAAATAATTTTGTTCATAACTCTTCAAAATTCTAGAATGATAAGCAATAAGATGTAAGAAATTATCTTTATCAGGTTGTTTTAGAACGGCACCTACTGCTATCTGAGAGGCATCTACAAACATATGTAAAGGTAATTTAGGATAATAAATTTTGAGGATGGGTTTTGCAATTAAAGATTTTTTTAATTTTTCAAAAGAGTCCTGGCACTCTGAGTTCCATTCCCATATTGTGTCTTTTTTAAGTAATCGATTTAGAGGATATCTAATTTCAGCATATTTATTTATGAATTTATGGTAAACATTAATGGAACCTAGAAATCGTTGTAACTCTTTCACACTGGAAGGAGGTTTTAAATTTTTGATGGTTTCAATATTGGCATTTGCTGGTGTTATAGTTCCATTAGAGATTTCATAACCTAAGAAATTGATTTTATTTTGGCCTAATTTACATTTAGAAAGTTTAAGTTTAATGTTTTCTTGTTTGCAAATGTCAAAAATTTGAGCTAAATGGTTTAAATGTTCTTCTAAAGAGGAAGAGAAAATTATAATATCATCAAAATAGTGGCATGCAAAGTCGATTTTATATTTATTAAGGATCCTTCTAATGGTTCTATTGAATATGGGAGGGCCAGTTTTTATGCCAAAAGGGAGCACGAGCCACTCAAAGAGTCCAAAATTGGTTGCAAATGCTAATTTTTCTGTATCGGATGAATGTATTGGTATGTGCCAGTAGCCAGAGGCTAAATCCAAAGTTGAAAAATACTGAGCACTACTCAATTTATCTAAAATTCCATCGATACGGGGCAAGGGTTCTGCATCGTTTTTTATTATTGCGTTTAATTTTCTATAGTCTATACATAATCGCGTTTTTTTCCTTCTTCTCTTTTCATAACTAGTGTAACAGGGGCAGAATAGGGGCTATTACTTTCCTTTATCAGTCCGGCTGCTAACAATGATTGAATTTGGTTTTTTATTTCTATTTCTTCTAGGGGAGATGTTCGGTAGGGCCTCAAAGATATAGGTAGGTCTGAGTTTAGTATAACGCGTTGTGGTTCAATATTTATCCTACCCACATCATATTTATGCTTTGCAAAAATATCACTATAAATATGAACTAATTCCCTTAAATTTACATCTTGAATTAAATTTATTTCCCCAGTTAAATCTGAATCCGAATTATCGCGAAAATTTTGAAGAGTCATGGAACCTCTATAATCAGGATGCACATTAATTTCGTGATCATATTCAACACAGTCTTCATTTTTCATAATATTTCCACAAGCAGATTGTAACTCTATATCATGATTACTTACATTCAGTGTTTCATTATCATAATTATCTATTGCTACAGTATTACCAGTATTTAATTTCATATATTTTTTAATATTCTGAGGTTACAAATTCATTAGATTGATCCATGTTTTGTTGTACTTGGTCCATATTTACTGTATTGAAATGAAGGGATTTCTCATTATGTATGGATATACTGTTAGTTATAATTTTCCTTCCCTGCCTTACAATACAATTTTTACATTCTATGGTTAATTTAAATTTAGAACATTCTTTTAACCCCAAAATAGCATAATCCAAATTCGTATTGCATACTAAAAAGTTAACATATTTTTTAATTTTACCCACTTTTAGAAGAACACTACATTTTTTATTTATATGTAAAAATCCTTTTGCCTGACCAATGGTAACTGAGGGTATAGTCTCTCAATTTTAGCATTAAGTTTTTTAACAAATTTAAGTGGCAATATTGCAATAGTTGAGCCAGTATCTACAACACATGGTAAATTATAATTATTTGTACATCCACACACAATTAATTGCCAAACATTATGAGAATTATTTTGTGAGATATTTGGAAGAGTATCAGAGGATGGTACCTCATTCCTAAAAATACATTCTCTTTCCCAATGAAAAGCATTACTCACATCCCTATTTGTGCATATCCTACAAGGTCTTGAAGGGTATGAATTCTCAATATAATTATTTTGACAAATTCTAGGTCTTTGCAACTGAGATTGCCTTTGGGGAATCCAATTCCTAGGTGTATTATTGGGCCTAACTGGCTGAATCCAGGGCCTAGTTGGTTGAAAAGGTTGAAAATTTTGTCTAGCTGATGGTTGATTTATTACTTGGTTTGAAACTAGTGGGGTGGAAACTTCCACGAATTGTTTGACAACTCGGTACCATTCTATGGTACTACTAGGAGGATTTATAATAATACTGTTTTTGAATTCTGGTTTTAAACCATCAGTTAAACCTTGTAATAGTATATTTTCACTAAGATGTAATTTCCTACCAATTTCCACTTTTTTACGAAAATAAGTTTCTAAATTGTCTAAATTATCTAATTTCAGATTTGAAAAATCAGAAAAACTCGGGAAGTCTAATTCAATGAGTCTTTCTATCAAAATTTTCTTAATTTGATCATAATCCGTACAATTTAAGCAGTCATTAATATAAATTTTTTGCGCTTCACCTTTCAAATATTGCGCAATAAAATAAAATTTCCATTCTAGATTTTTCTGTTCCCTATCAGATGTTTTGTCAAAATAAGTTAACCAAGACAAAATGGTCATTCCAGAACTCGGGTCAAACGGTACGAACTTAGGATCTTCCATCATTTTTTTATTCTTACTCATTAGAATAAATGAAGCACTTCTATTTTCTTTATTAAATCCTGATCGTAAAATCATTCGCAATAAATTTCAAAGTTAATGATTTCTATCAATTACATATTTTTTCAAAATTACTGTATT
Organism: Maratus speculifer; assembly: GCA_964019185.1. Lineage (NCBI taxonomy): Eukaryota > Metazoa > Arthropoda > Arachnida > Araneae > Salticidae > Maratus > Maratus speculifer. The sequence continues at coordinate 2,146,481 of OZ025293.1, read as the reverse complement.
AAGCTGCTAACTTTAACCAGAAATTTTATCTAATAAAACAGAAATTGTAAATATCATAGATATACCTTAAATTGGGATCAACTTTTAATTCTATTATTTTATAGATCATAAACAGATTCAAAAATTTTAATTATAGGTAATTTCTTACTTAAAATCACAAATTTACTGAAAAAATTAATCATATTTATCAGTCAAAATTCTAGCAACAGCCTTGCACAGTTCCATCTTTCTTATTGAATTTAAATAAATTATGAGAATCCGGGAACCAAAGCTCACTGTAACCAGAAATTCTAACAAATAAAAGGAAAAACATAAATGTTAACTTAATTTTCAGCTCAAATGTCTAGTTGTAGGAACATTATCATGAAAATACTGCATTCTGAGACTATTTCTTGATAACAAACAAATATCAATAATTTAGAAAATGTATTTTTTTAAAAACAACTTGAGCTTCTAAGTTCTTTTATACTTCATTATTATTACGAACTTATCTTTAAACGTGCATAAAAAATCATAATAATCTTAATAAGTAACAGTAAATATCTTAAGAACATCATACTCCTCAATTAAATCCTTAAGAATAAAAATATTTCAATCTTCAACACATAATAATGATAATAAAAATACTCATAAATAGGTAAGTAAGTAAGATTCACAGATAAATAATAAAATAAATCATCCTGACAAACAGAGAATAATTAATTTAAATAACACTCAAAGAAAAACAAAACAATAAATAAATAAACCTCACAAATAGAGAATAAACAATCTACACAAATGCTTAAAAAGGATACAAATAATATTCAATTAATTTGAAATAACTCACTCTTAAGACGAATTTCTCAAGATGATCCTAGGGGAGACAATAATAACGAAAATTATGAAAGTAAGTAGCAATCGGCGTTCAGTTGTCTCTAAACGTTTTTTTTTTCTTGTCATTACTACCAGTAATACTTAAAGTCAATGATCGCATATTTGGGCGCAACAAGATGAATGTCAGTCACCGTGGCGCTTCTATTCCTTATTAAATCCAATTCGAAATCACCAGGTCTCAAAAATTTATCATTATGACCAAAATATCAAGCTTCAGGAATTCACGAGAAGTCGATTTTCGGCGATTCACAAAGCTATCATCATTTCGTTCCACAGCCGATTTCATTAGCAAGCCGAAAATTTTCTTTAAATATTCGAAAAAGGCAGCACAGATAAATTATCCTGTCAGACTTTTCAATTAGTTGTGACGATTTAAGGAGAAACTCGAATTATTTCCACTGGTTAAAAAAAAAAAAAACACACAGTCATGGCAAGCGAGGTAAAAAACAAAATAAATAAATAAATGTAGAAGATCCAATAATTAATCATTGGCTGCTGTAAGTTCATTTATTTAATTCGTAATAATGAGAACGGGAAAAGCTCCTTTTGCAAAAATTCCATCATTATTTCAGCGAGCCGTCCTCATCGAAGAAGCAATCCAAGAATCTTTTTTTCTCATCTCGAGACTTTCACCTTTTAAACTAAAAAGAAAGTTCTGGAACATTCTGTAACCTCAAACCATCATTCTTTTATGTAAACAGAATTCTTGGCCAGCTACCAGGCTATTTTCCACAGACGATAAATTTATTTAAAAAAAAATATTATTTAACCAATTTATAATTGACTCAGAATTTTAAATATCTTAGGCAGACGATTTTTATAAATGATTAATTTTAAGAGAAAAAGAAAAGAAATGAATTTATTAATATGCACACATCAAAGGTTGACGTAGGAAAAATAAATAAATAGATAAAATAAAATAATGATATTTTTTGAAAGGTAAGGTTTTGGAATAAATTTAATAAGACTGTCTTAAAAAGGGTTGATAAAAACATAGAAGAAATTAGTTTTATTTGGAATATTAAAAAATAAAGTTTAATTAAGAATATTTTTAATTTAGAGCCATCTTTTTAAATTTACGCATACTGGAATAATGTTTTTTAAGGCAAATTAAGAATTTATATCGTCTGCATAAGGATTAACAGATTAGATTTAGAAACAAGATTTTAATTTAATAATTTGAAGTAAGGCGGAACATTATTATACGAAAATCAAGATAGTATAAAGGTTAGTTTTGGCGAAAATTTTTTTAATTTGTAATATATATAAGAGAATAATACATAATACAGATAATAACATGCATAAAAAATACTACTACTTTCATGTCTAATACGCTTAATTATTTTTTATTTCACAAATTCTTCTAGTCTTTACAATTTTTAAATATTTATTTTTTTCGTTCACGGCTACTCCCAGGTCCATCGAATCTATAAGTATTCTCCAAAAATTATATCTCACATGCCTGTAAAGAGTTCTCACAAAGAAATGTTTACAAAAATATAGAGCAAAAATATTACTCCCTCTGTCCCAAATTAGTTGCGACATTTGAATACTTTTTTACTGATTATTGATATTTATGACTTTATGATTTTGTTTGAACATTTTTCAGAGAGCTATACTATCAATCAACAATATTTACATACCTAACATTCCCTCCATAATTCCATAAATAAGTAATTAATTATTTAAAAAAATTCCGGTTCGCACGCTATTAGGCCACGCCCCATTAAGATTCTTTTATCGGTAATCACATGAAACTGCCTTCAATCTAATCAATCGTGAATACATTTAAGAACATTTTATTCCAACTGTTATTTCTTTTTTCTTTTTTAGTATAAATTTAAAATTATAGTATAATTTTACTGGTGTCGATCTACTAAACTGCATCAGAAATTATTTATGACTCCACCTACTTGAAATGTAGCAACTAATTTGGGACAAAATTTTCGACCTAAATATCGCAACTAATTTGGGACAGAGGGAGTATACACTGCTCGACATTGAAAATGCAACACCAAGATGGAGTGGTCAGGAAGTGATGAAATTTGGGGGAAAGACAGAGACAGCAAGGAGCATTAAGTGATCTTTATTTCAAAATGATAGTCAGAATACAGAACGAGTATGGCGTCGGATTAGTAGGATGTAGGACCACCGCGAACTACGATGAACGAAGAAACACGTCTAGGCATCGAGTCAATAAGAGCGTGGATGGTGTCCTGAGGGATAGCTTTCCATTCCCTTTCAACCATTTGCCACAGTTCATCTTATGAACGAGGCAGGGGCAGAGTCCGCAAAACGGCGTCCAATCACATCCCACACATGCTCGATTGGTGACAGATCAGGAGAATACGTTGGGCAGGGAAGCATCTGTATACCTTGCAGAGCATGTTGGCAGATGCGAGCACTGTGTGGTCGGGCGTTATCCTGCTGAAAAATTGCATTAGGCTGCCTCTGAAGGTAGGGGATTGCCACTGGCCGCAGTACATTATCGAAGAATCGTTGGGCCGTCATAGTGCCCTAAATACGAACTAGAGGTGACATGCAATTATACGGAATAGTGCCCCAAACCATTGTGCCACGTTGTCGCGCGGTGGGGCGTTCTACAGTTATTGCCGGATTTGATCTGTCTCTACGTAGATGCCACACACATATGCGGCGACTGTCACTGGATAAACAGAAGCGTGACTCATCTGAGAACGCAACGTTTCGAAATTCTGCCCTCCAAGTCGCTCTAGTCCGGCACCATTCCAAACGTTGGCGTCTATGCTGCCGAGTCAATGGCAGTCTTCTTAACGGACGCCGTGTATGCAGGCCATGTTCAACCAATCGACGGAAAATGGTTCTGGTCAACACGGAAACATCCAGGGTATCTTGTACATGCTGCAGAATCGAGGTACAAGTGATTGCGGGCCCGCCACAGCTTGTCGGTGGATGCGTCGATCCACGCGTGCTGACGTCACTCTGGCTGCACCTGCACCCCTCAATCTCGCCACATTTCCTTGTTCTAACCATGTTCGCCATAGCTGATGCACCGTGCTCGCATCCATGTGGGTATCAGCTGCGATTTGACCTACAGACCAACCCCCCCTTCTCAGTCCCATCACCATACCTCTCGTAAAATCGTCTATCTGCTGGAAGTGCCTTCGTTGACGGCGGCCTGGCATTCTCTTCTATACACGTATCCTCCGAGACAAAAACAAAATTTCTTCGATAATTCGTCTGGCAGAAATAGCGACACGAATATTGCCCATTCTACAAGTTTCTTCCCTTATATCTTACATCACGTGCGTCGGAGACCTACGCATTTCACATCATTTGCATAACTCAGGGACATGCGCCTACTCTGAAATTTGCATAAATTTCTGACTACTCCTTCTTGGTGTTGCATTTTCAATGTCGAGCAGTGTATTTTATGCAGAGGAGACTGTATAATTTCGAATTGTATAATTGACTCAGGGCCACCAAAGAGATCCCAATTGGCGTGAGGCGTTGGATCGCCTTCCTGTTTGCAAAGTGGTTGCACCATCCCTGCGCACCTTGCAAAGTTTTATTTCTTTCGCATATATGTCTAATAGGCTTCGAGACAGTACCGCTAAACTCCACACTCGGGACGATGGGAATAGTCCGATTATACAGTGTGTCCACTCTCAACGGTGGCCAATGGCTAATTTTAGTCATAGATATATAGTTCCAATTACAAAAATGCTTTAAAAAAAGGTAAAGAATTGTTTTTTAAGCAATTTAGCTAAAAAGAAAATAAATAAAAAAAAATTACGAAAGTTAACTTTTTATACGGTTCCCGGTCCTATAAGTGATATTTAGTAAAAATTTTCCGTCGCTCTAAAAAGCAATACAAAAAAGGTCCCATTCATCTAACATTAAAATTGACCGAGTTACGAAACATTAAATTTCATGACTTAAACCACTTTTCTGTAACTGAAAACGAATGCGTTGGACTAAACTTTAAGAGAACGTACATCAATTGCTTAAAGTATTATAAAGGGCGTCCATTTCCAACGCTGTCCAATGGCTAATTCCTAAACTATTTGTCACAGACATATAGTTCCAATTACAAAAATATTTTAAATGACGTAAATAAATATTTTAAAAGCGAGTTAACTGAAGGTTCTGCCACCGTATAAATTTTACGGTAGTGTTAATTTTTATTAATTGACTTCTAAATTGGTTAAAATAATTGAAGACGTGAGTTTTAAAATTCTCCTTATCAAGAAAATTCAAACTTTGGGAGATCGCGAAAAACCTTTAAATGTGTCCTTTGGTTTTCATTATAAACTTGGAGAGTCTAGTATTACATTAGTGCAGATTGATGGCAGTTAGACAAAACAAAAGCGAAAAGGAAAGTTTCGAAATTCACATCCTGAATTACATTTTCACATATGTTTTATTTTGTAAGGAAATGAAACTGTTTCTTTGCATGATTTTATTTTAAAAAGGTGTGTTATTTTGATAAGCTTTTATTTTACTTATAACGTTCATATGTATGTTTTTCTAGTTCAAAATTTGTATTCAAATTTTAATTTACCAAATATCCGATCGAGGTTCAATTCGCACACTTTTTTGTATCCAATGACAATGTAATATTAATACGATTTTAGGTGCGTAACATTTATTTATTTTATATGACTACACCAAATTCTGTCAGGTAAAGTAATCTAATAGAATTTTAAATATGTATCACTTTGTAACGAATTATGACTGTTGTTTTTCATAATTTTGATTATTCAACAAAATTTCTATTTTTTTTTTTACTTATATTTTTAATGCAATTTGTATATTTTGTTTTAATATGTAAACATCAATATAAATGTAAAAAAAAATTGTAAAAATTATTTTACTCTCAATGTTTAATGTTAAATTTTATATCTGACGTTTATTTTTATTTTCGGCAAATTTGTGACTGACCTCCATTTTGCAGAAAAAAAAAGAAAAAAAAAAGCTTCAATTTTAAACAGCTATTACTCGGTCAGTTTTAATCGCAGAGGACTGGGACATTTTTGTCTTACTTGTTAGAGCAGTGGTAAACATTTACTAAATATCACTTATAGGACCGAGGGACCGTATAAAAATTTAATTTTGGTAATTTTTTAATAAATTTATAGTTTGATCTGAATCGCTTAAAAATACTTCTTTACCTTTTTAAAGCATTTTTGCAATTGGAACTATATGTCTATGGCTAACGGTTTAGAAATTAGCCATTGGCCACCGTTGAGAGTGGACACACTGTATAGTGCGTTATCACTTCCCTAAGTCACTTTATCACTTTTTAACTGCACTCCGCTTGCAAATTAAAAATGACACATTTTACATCCTGTATATATTCGGTTTTTATTTCATTAGAATCAATTTGTCTTATTATTTCTGACTAATAAATAAACTACCATTTGGTGTGCTTTGATGTTGCATTAAATATTTGGAAAATGAGAATGAACCATAATTAATGAAACTGTGCACATTTAAATAAGTTAAATAATTTTATGTCAGAGATATGCTGAAATTAAAAAACAATTGATATTTCTGCAGATATTAACGTTTCTCTCACCATAATCCGGCTAAATAATATTTTTTCGCTTTTTTCTTTTTCTTTTTTTTTTAATACCGAAAACAATAGCATTCTGGTTCAAAATAAATAAACAATGGACAAAACTGTAATTCAAAAAGTCTTCATTATATTCCAATGTGACGTAACGGGTTAACTCATAGATATTACGCATTCAAGCCTGTCTTATCAACGCAAAAAGCATTTTAATTATAATGAGAATCATACCAAAACATGAAACAGTGTTTAAAGCTATTGAAAGATGACATCCGCTTTGAAAATGATAATCATTTTTAGGAATAGCTGAATGGAGTTCTCTCAAAGATATTTTTTCCATTACTTCACCACGAACACCTAAAATTTATTTGGAATTTCAAATGAACTGAGGGAATTTTATTTCAGACCATTGAAAAACATTTTGTATCATTATATATATATATATATATATATATATATATATAATACTCGAATTATCTTCACTGGTTCTCTTTTTTTAAGAAACACACAGTCATGGCAAGCGAGGGAAAAAATCAAAGTAAATAAATAAATGTCGAAGATCCAATAAATTACTCATTGGCTGCTTCAAGTTAATTTATTAAACTATAGTCATAAAAGAGGGAAATGCCGTCTTGAACCGAAACATCAAAAAGAATATTCCATCATTACTTCAGCAATACGTCCTTAACGTACTCATCGAGAAAAAGCAAAGAACCTATCTCACCACCTCCAGGCTTCCCTCTTAAATCTAAATACAAAGTTCTAGAAAATTCTCTACTCTCTAACCATCATTTTCCCATGTAAACCTAATTCATGTCCAGCGTCGAGATTTTTATTCCACAGACGATAATTTTATTTTTAAAAAATATTATTTAACTAATTTATAATCGACTCAAAATTTCGAATATATTAGGCAGGCGATTTTTTTACAGGCGTTAATTTTAAGAGAAAAAAAAAAAGAAATGGATTTATTGTTATTCACAAATATCAAATGTTGAAGGAGGGAAAATAAATAAATAAATAAATAAAAATAATGATATTTTTTGAAAGGTATGGTTTTGGAATAAATTTAATAAGACTTTCTTAAAAAGGGTTGATAAAAACATAGAAAAAATGAGTTTTATTTGGAATATTAAGAAATAAGTTTAATTAAGAATATTTTTAATTTAGAGCCATCTTTTTAAATTTACGCATATTGGAATAAATGTTTTTTAAGGCGAATTAAGAATTTATATCGTTTCCATAAAGATTAATAGTTTAGATCTAGAAACAAGATTTTAATTTAATAAGTTGAACTAAGTACGGAATATTGTTAAAAGGAAATTAATATAGTATATAGGTTAATCTTGGCGAAAAAAATTTAAAATTTGTAATATTATCCCCCTCCCCAAAACTTTGTATGAAATTGATAGTTAAATAAAACTACAAGTTCAGACAACAGAAATCTAATAACTTAGAAAAGTTAAATTTTGGAATAAAACTGTCAAACCCAGGAAATCAAGAGATGGAAGAAAAAGAATATACATTTATATACAGGGTGAGTCATAAATAGCGAAACAATAGGCTATCTCCTTAAATAATAGCCCTAGATCCATATTTCCAATTGCAAAAGTTCATAAAAAAGGTGAAATTTTTGATAAGATAAGTTGCAACTCCATGGGGGTTTGTTTGAAAAAGTACGAAAAATAATTTTTTATACGGCCTCCGTATGGCAAAATTCCCAATTAGGAAAACTTTCCTTATCCAGTCCTGAATTAGACACAAAAAATTGCATCTTCATATTTTCAAAACTCGCGGAGTTAAAGTCATTTAAATAATTCACCAGGTTTTAAGGGATTAGACAGAAATTGAAATGCGCGCAATTTAAAAAACAATGTTACTTTGAATTGAGCGCATTTCAATTTTGTCTAATCCCTTAAAACTTCTTCTTAAAACCCTTCTAGGAAAAATGTAAAAAATATACCTTTTGAGTTAGAATTTTGATTTTTTATCTTTTTTTTTAGGGATGGTTCGTCACATAATATGCTAATAAAATCAATTCATAAAATTTCTCATAAAATTTATAAAAATTTCAAATGATTAATATTGTTTTAAATGGGATAATTTAAAATCGTTATAACTCGAAACGTTATTTATCGGATTTCAATTTCTTTCCATTTAATTAAAGATGAAAATTTGATTTTAGTTTTGTTCCAGGGGTTTTTATTTCATTATTAATTTTAAAACTATTAAAAATATTTATTTAAAAAATAATGTAACTTATTGGGGAAACTTGAGGAAAACAACTCATCATGCAGAAAAACGAATTTAAAGTTTTAATTAAAGTTTGGCTCCTAATAAAATGTTTAAATGCTTTTTAAAAAATTGAAAGTGTAAAGTAACTCCTTTCTGTAGCTCAAACTTTCGATTCGGTTAAAATTTTCCCATTTTCAACTCTTTTCTGTGCTGTTTAAATGTCTGTCAGTAATTTAAAACAATGTTTTTTCTGAGATGCGGATTAAGAGCTTTTTATCGTCCTGGAGAGGCTGTTAAAAAATCTGTATTCTAGGCCCAGGCCTGGCCAGGACCCAGACGTTACTTTTTCTGAAGACTGGCCCGGCCGGGCCAAGGATTCCCTCCGGTATTTTTCATACCGGAGGGGACTGCTTCCTTCTTCGTAGGTGTGCTCGGGACGAAAATTACAATCTGGGTCTGGACACAACCCGCATTAAAATCCCTGTCTCTGACTGTCCTAATACACATAGATTTTGAAATCGTCTTTGTTTTACAAAAGAAACTTTAAAATTCATTTTTTAAACAATATATCAAAGGCAAAAATATTAAATATAATAAAATAAGTGAAAAAAATCTGCCTAAGACAGAATCTTTTCTTAAACGGAAAAGGCATTGATCCATGCTAAATAAATATGACTAGCTGACCCGCCCGGCGTTGCCTGGGAAGGAACTGTGCCGGGACTGTCATTGGAAAATATAACACTGGAATATACTTAAAAAATAAGACTGAATAATATTATATGGCACATATGTCATTCACACACCACATTAGCATGATTTTTTTCAGATGCCAATTTGGCGAAAACCTCGAAGAAGTTTGAAATTTTTTTATTATTAACCCATTATTGATCCGTAATGTGACTGTGAGAAATTTTTTGTACTAGATTTGTAATGTATGAAACATAAGCTTTCAATAAACATATTACATCAAAAAATTAACGCCCCCCCCCCCCAAAAAAAAAAAACCCGGTCCTATGGGAAAACCCGGAAAACTGAACTAGCAAAAAGAACGGCGAGGAAAAGTTAGCTATGCTAGAATTTTTCAATTCGCTGTAGCTTTCATAGAAGCAAAGTTATAGATTTTAAAGACTGAAATGAAGTGAAGAAATGAGCAAAATTAGGTGAGTAACCGACAGAGGGGGGGGGGGGGCATAGCCCTGGGAGTGCCATGTAGCTTAAACTTTTGAGTTAAAAATGGTAGAGAATTAAATGAGCGAAATTTTAAGGTGTATGTTTGGGCGGTGAACCCCCCCCCCCCCCCCACACACACACACACAAACACACACCTGGAAGAGGCCCTCAAAGACAGAACTTTAAAGGGCTTTGTCATTAAACAATAACAAAAAATTGCGATTTCTGTGCCACGTGCGTTAGCGTAATATTTATATATAGAGAGATAATACCTGAGGAAAAAAAAATGTCCATTTACACCTCTTGAGTAGAGTATTTGTCTATAACGTATTTTTTCTTTCCTATACGATCCCGTCTTAAAAAGTTTTACAGTATAATATTTTTCAAAGTCTTCAAAGCATGGAATATGGATTAACGATATTAATGTATAAGTGAAACATTTACATATAAATAGAGATTCATTGTTAAAATAAATATATCACAGCCTGTGGCGCTTCTTTAATAATAAAAAATATAAATATGAAAAACAAAAAGCTGTAATAAATAATTTTGGTTAGAACATCTCCATACGGAACAGTTTTTAACCATACCGAAATTAAAAAAAAAAAAAAAAAAAAAAAAAAAAAAAAAAAAAAAACTATGTAGAAACTCACAGTTGAGCCGGGCTATGGTTTGAACTTTTTTTCAGGCAGGTCCGGGTTATGATTTTAACATTTTTCCAGGCCGAGCCGAACTTTTTTTCCTTACGGATCGGTTCGGGACCGGACCTAGATATTTCGACCCATACCGACCTCTAGTTGAGACTACCAGCATATTTTGAAAACAAGTTTAGTTTTAAATCTATACGCTGTTTTTTATGTCCAAATGAGAAGCACTATCTTAAATCGACTTTTAATAACGTACAATTTCTGGATGATCCCTGACTTGCCTTCAAAATACACTGGCGGGAAAAAAATCCCAACACCAATAAAGACTTGTGTTAGCAAAACGAAATTTTGTAGGCGTGTTTATACATCTGAAAGACGACATTGATTTAAATTTCATGCTTCGCGCATAAGTGTGGCGCTAGTAGCGCCACTCACAACTTTAAAGCTAGGTTTGCTTTAAATGCGTACTGTAAAGTTTGTGAGCATTATTTATCTACAAAATTTGACGGATTGAGTTGAGATTGATCATAAATGCCTTTAAGAAGACGAAGAAGCTATTATCATCAGCTCCCAGAGTTGGAAAGAGGTCGTAAAGTAGGGCTACGAGAAAGTGGATTTTCTTTCCGCGATTTTTCAGAAAGACTTGGACGGAATGTATCCATTGTGCATGATTGTTGGGGGCAGGGGTCAAGGGATGGTACTGCCTCAAGAAGACGAGGCTCCAGGTGACCAAGTGGCACTACTGAGAGGGAAGACCTTCGTATTCGGCGTCAGGCTGTGATGCATCGTACTGCGTCTGCGACAGAAATTCGATCTGCAGTTGGTACCACAGTGACACAACGAACTGTTAGAAATCGGTTACTTCAAGGACAGCTCCAAGCAAGGCGCCCTGTTGCATGCACTCCACTGACTCCAAGTCATTGCCGTTTGCGACGTCAATGGTGTCAAGGCAGAGCTCATTGGAGGATGGAGTGGATATTTGTTGTGTTTTCTGATAAAAGCAGGTTCTGGCTTGGTACCAATAATGGCCGTGTGCTGTTCAGAAGGAGGCCAGGGGAACGCCTGCAACCAAACCGTCTGTGGCCTAAACACACTGGACCTACAATCTGGGGAGCAATTTCCTATGACAGCAGAAGACTCTCGTGGGTCTCCCAAACACACTGACTGCAAATGTGTACGTCAGTCTGGTAATTCAACCTGTAGTGCTGCCGTTCAAGATGAGATTTTCAACAGGATAAAGATCGCTCTCAAGCCGCTGTTGTAACGCAACGTGCTCTACAGAGTGTCGACATGTTACCTTGGCAAGCGAGATCACCAGATCTGTCTCCCATTGATCACGTATGGGATATCATTGGATGAGAACTTCGATGTCATCCCCAGCCAGCACTGACCATCACAGTATTGACATACCAAGTACAACAAGCATGGAACTCCATACCACAAAGTGACATTCGGCACCTGTATGACACAATGCATGCACGTGTGCAGGCTTGCATTGAAAATTCTGGAGGTTATAGCAACTATTAATGTAACAGCATTTCACATTTGAAATGCATTTTATTGACCTTAAATTAACCTGTGATCTCGAAAATCTAATCAATTAAGCATGTTAACTAGACAAATACACTGTCTGAATTTCATTACTCTACAATAAGTTTTTCTTGGTGTTGGGATTTTTTTTTCCGTCAGTGTATGTAAAAAAATCTTCCTTTTGAGGCATTGTTAAGGGGTGTGAGTCAAGAATTTTAGAGAATTTTGGATTTTAATATCGCTTTGAGATTTTTAGATATGGAGATAAAATTTCTCTGTTCAGTTCAGGAATGGCTAAGGAGTAATTTCCTAATTGGGAATTTCGCCCTACGGGGGCCATATGAAAAATTTCACCTTTTTTATGAATTTTTGCAATTAGAAGTATGGGTCTAGGGGCAATATTTAAGGAGATAGCCTATTGTTTCCCTATTTATGACTCACCCTGTATATATATATATATACAGGGTGATTCCGAATTTTTTTTACAATAAAAGAGGGGTGATAGTACACATCAAGACAAACAATATTAAATAGGAGACCAAGGGTCCAAAACGTTTTTCTAAGGAAATAGCCGCCATTAAAGTTTAGGGACCAAAATTTCAAATAAACATAAAAAACGGAAAAATCGGTCGATTGATTTGCGGTTTTCACTAAAATTATTTTTTATGTCGGCATTTTCTTGAAATTAAATTATAAAGATAAATTTCAAAATATGCCAATAGAGGGCGCTTTAGACTTTGGAGTGACGAACAACTATTTTTTGCCGGTATTTTTTGCATCTCATTAAATGTTTTCGTAAGCTTAGACTCAAACTTAAATTTTGAGCTCAAAATCTGTGGTTGGGAGTGGTTAAGTAACACAAACTGAGCTGTGTTCAGAGGGTTCAAATTTCAAATGATTATAAAAAACGGAAAAATTGGTCGATTGATTTGCGGTTTTCACTAAAACTATTCTTTATTTCGGTATTTTCGTGAAAATAAATTATAAAGATAAATTTCAAAAAATGACGATAGAGGGCGCTTTAGACTTTGGAGTAAAGAAACACTCTTTTTAGGCGTTATTTTTTGCATCTTATTAAATGCTTTCGTAAGCTTGGACTTGAACCTAAATTTTGAGCTCAAAATCTGAATAGCTGGGAGTGGTTAAGTAGACAAACTTAGCTGTGTTCAGAGGGTTCAAATTTTAAATAATTGTAAAAAACAGAAAAATTGGTCGATTTGTTTGCGGTTTTTTCTAAAACTAATTTTTAAATCAGCAGTTTTCTTGATCAGTCAGTGTTTTCTTGGAAATAATTTTTAAAGATAAATTTCACAAAATACCGATAGAGGGCGCCTTAGACTTTGGAGTAGCGTATAACTATCTTTAACTGTTATTTTTTTTAATTTCATTAAATGCTTTCAAATGCATAGACTTAAATTTTGGAATGAAATTCTGAATCGTTGGGAGTGTTTAAGTAGCGAAAAATTGAATTGTGCTCGAGGAGGAAAGAGGGTTAAATTTTAACTCCTGAACACACTTCAGTTTGCGCTATTTAACTCCTCATAACGATTCAGGATTTGAACTCAAAATTTAAGTTTAAATCTAAGCTTCCGAGAACATTTAAAATGCTTTTGCAAGCATTTAATTAGAACCAAAAAATAATGGTTAAAATGAATTTTTGGTTACTCTGAAGTTTAAGGAGCCCTCTGACGGAATTTTTTGAGATTTATCTTTAAAAATTATTTTCAAGAAGTACTGACTTAAAGAAGAGTTTTATTTTAAACCGCAAAAGAATCGACCAATTTTTCCATTTTCTATAATTACTTTAAATTTGAACCTCCCCTCCCCCTTTAACACAGTTCAGTTTGTGCTACTTAACCACTCCCTACTATTCAGATTTTCAGCTCAAAATTTAAGTTTAAGTCTAACCTTCCTAAATCATTTAAAGAGATGCAAACAATAACGGCAAAAAATAGTTGTTCGTTACTCCAAAGTCTAAAGCGCCCTCTATCGGCATTTTTTGAAATTTATCTTTATAATTTATTTTCACGAAAATACCTAAATAAAGAACAGTTTTAGTGAAAACCGCAAATTAATCGACCAATTTTTCCGTTTTTTTTAATCATTTAAAATTTGAACCCTCTGAACACAGCTCAATTTGTGTTACTTAACCACTCCCAACTGCAGATTTTGAGCTCAAAATTTAAGTTTGAGTGTAAACTTACGAAAACATTTAATGAGAAGCAAAACATACCGGCAAAAAATAGTTGTTCGTTATTCCAAAGTCTAAAGCGCCCTCTATCGGCATTTTTTGAAATTTATCTTTATAATTTAATTTCAAGAAAATGCCGACATAAAGAATAATTTTAGTGAAAACCGCAAATCAATCGACCGATTTTTCCGTTTTTTATGTTTATTTGAAATTTTGGTCCCTAAAATTTAATGGCGGTTATCGCCTTAGGAAAACGTTTTGGACCCTTGGTCTCCTATTTAATATTGTTTGTCTTGATGTGTACTATCACCCCTCTTTTATTGTAAAAAAAATTTGGAATCACCCTGTATATATATACATGTATGTGTGTGTCTGTGTATTATAAATAATTTTAATGGTCAGTTTTTCATTGGTTAAAATAATTTGTAGGTACAAAAAAATTGGGTATCTATATATCTATCTATCTACTTATCTATCTATCTATCTATATCTATATCTATCTATCTATCTATATATATATATATATACAGGGTGACTCATAAATATCGAAACAATAGGCTATCTCCTTAAATATTGCCCCTAGACCCATACTTCCAATTGCAAAGTTTCATCAAAAAAGGTAAATTTTTTGATAAGATAAGTTGCAACTCCATGGAGGGTCTATTTTAAAAAATACGAAAATTAAATTTTTATACGGTCCCCAGTGGATAAAACTTCCAATTAGAAATTTTTTCCTTATCCATTCCTGAATTGAACAAAAAAAAAAAAAATTTCATCTTGATATCTTCAAAACTCAGAGAGTTATGACGATTTTATTAAATCGTGAGGTTTCAAGGGATCAGACACAAATTGAAATGCGTATAATTGAAGAAACAATGTTGCTGTAAGTTGTCCAGGAAACATTTATTTTATTTATTTAGAGTTAGAATTTGGAATGTTTTGTGATGGTTAACTATACAATTTGTAAGCATTATCACATCATAAGCTTTCTTAATAAAATATTATTTTTTTTTCAAAAAAATTAGAGTAAATTAAAATTGTCATAACTCAAAATATTATTTGTCGCGGTGGATTTTTTTCTTTTGATTAAATGAAAATGTCAAATTTTCAATTTTTATTTATCATTTTAAATAATATTTTTTAAAAATATAAAAGTATTTAAAATAGAAATAAAAAAAAATGCAATTTTTTGTAAACAAATCATATTTTTAAAAGTAAATTTTCTTTACGTAGTAAATAATCTTTCGGCTCGTTGGGCATTTTTTTTGAGGTGTTAAAAAACTAATGATTTCGCAGGACTATTACCGTAACCGAAGGTTATTGACTTACGTCAGTTTAAAAATGAGAAATACTGAAATAAAAATATCTGATGCAGAAAAGTGCATTTAGTTTTAAACAAAGATGGGCTCCTAACGTTTAAATGCTTTTTAAAAGTTTCTAGGTGATTAACTCCGTCTTGTATAGTTTTGATTTCAGATTTTGTTTAAGTTTTGCCATTCTCGCCTTCTTTAATTACTATTTAAATACGTCAGTTGATTTAAACCTCATTTTTTTTATCACGCCGATTTCATTTTTTTTTCATTGTTTTATCCCTGTCAACTTCATATTTTTCTTGTTAAAATGCTATTACACGATGCGTAAAAGGTATCTCTAATTACGGGCCTCGAAACTGATAGACCCAAGGTGCTGGGTTAGAACCCAATCGCGATCGTCGGCCTAACCGTTCGAAGTTTTCCGTGGTTTTCTTCGAACCCTGGATTTCTTTGCGTAAATACGGGTTCGGTTCTCATAAAAAGACCCTCACGGAGGGCACCCTTCCCCTCACGGCCTATATCCCTATTGTAGATAATTGGCCGGCATAAAAAAAAAAAAATCCCTACATGTTAACTGCTGTAAGCGGTCTCAAAGGCCGCTGCTTTTTTTTCCTTTCTCAGAATTTAACATACAGTTTTCAGTTCAACTAGAAATACATTTTAAATTTTGTTTAACTTGCGAATCAATTATCCTTTTTAAAACAAGAACAGGTGTTTAATGAATCTTTGGCATATTTAATTTAAACGTTTTAAGTTGAAATTATTCAATTAAATTTCTTAAAAGATGTTTGGTTCGAATGCATTAAATCTTGATCAATTAAATACACTTATAACGAAATATTAGTGGGAGCTTAGTATAAAAAAATACGAAACAGAAACGTTATACTCTTAGACTTTAACATTCGAATAAATAATTTTTTTTTTTTTAAATGCCGTTCGGAATAAACAAAGTACTCGGATGTAGCAATCGGAGGACTCTAAGGATATGAAATCCCGTGCATTAGTACTTGATATCACTGAAATCGTGTAAATTATACAAAATTCATTATAACAGCGCCACCCGAAAGATGATTGATACAAAAACGTAAACAAAACCAATTCATGTCAAGAAGTAACTGAATCTGACTTTATATGAAAATTCCTCCATTAGTTCTTAAGGTAGAGCTATTTTAGTAATCGTAACGAATTCAGTATTTCAGCGCACACGTGGAGCTATATACAACAAAATATAAACAACATCAATTCATGTCAAGGACTAACTGAATCTGAAGATTGATGATATTCCTTGCATTAATTCTGGAGATACAGCTATTGCGGAAATCACACAAAAGCCCATACAGTAGGGTCGCCTGTTAAGCGATTCACACCAAAAACTAAACAGCACCAATTTATATCAAGGACTAAATAAATATAATTTTTTATTAAATTCCATGGATTAGTTCTTGAGATAGCACGTTCACAAACTTTATGTCATAACAGAGATACAGGAGCAGTGACTCACAGACAGACATTTTGTAAAATCATGTTTTTCGATATCTCTGAGCCCTAAAACGTGTGAATCCGTCGAAAACCGGAATTCAAAATTTTCATGAATCCAATACTTTTCTCTTGTAAAGATAGAACAAAGTAAAAATAGGTTTAAAACCACATAAATTTTGAAGCTGAATCGTAAAAACTAGATCTTTGAAAATATTTCTGTGTAATTTATTAAAATATATATCCATTAACATGAAAATATACATTAATATTAAAATATATTCCATGTAACTCAGTTAATAGAACTGTCATTATCGCTATTACTATTTTTACTAAACTTATTGCCTGCGGCAATAAGTTTTAAAGACACATTTAATGAGAGTTTAATTAATATCACTTAATTTAATAACACTTTTAATAAGTTTTTAATAAGACGGTCCGGCCAATAGGTCGTGCCAGTTACGAGCCTGGCGCCAAGCTCAAGTTATTGCAGACATGTAGCATATTTCAAGGAAGTTTAAAGCAAAAACCTATACGCTTTTATTTCATATCTAAAAGTTAAAATATTGTCTTGGATCGACATTTAATAATGCGTAAGTTAATGGTCGATCCCTAAATTGTCTTTCAAATGAGCTGATATCGCTGCGCTCAGAGGTATGCTTAAGTGGTGTGTCACGAATTTTGGAAAATTTTGGATTTTAATATCTTTCAGGGATTTGCAGATATCAAGATGAATTTTTTTTTTTGTTCGATTCAGGGATGAATAAGAAAATTTTTTCTAATTGGAAGTTTTATCCTCTGGGGGCCGTATAAAAATTTAATTTTCGTATTTTTTTAAAATAGACCCCCCATGGAGTTGCAACTTATCTTATCAGAAAAATTATCATTTTTGATGAAACTTTGCAAATGGAAGTATGGGTCTAGGGGCAATATTTAAGGAGATAGCCTATTGTTTCGATATTTATCACTCACCCTGTGTAGTGCGTCCCACCAAAATAAAGCCATCATGATTTTGTACCGTAAATCGACAGGAAACAAAACCATGTGAACGAAATAAATATAAGGTGGTCTGGTGTAATAACGCCAGGCGGGGTAATAACGCCAAGTGCTAATATTTTTGATAACTATGAAATAATCTGGTAAATGACACCCATGTGCTCTGCGCAGAAGAGTTTTGAGTCATATAAATCGCAAAAAACAGCTTCAAGTTAATTTGTTTCATTTTTAGGTCTTATTGTTTTTACAAGCAACTAAAATTAACGCTTGATCTAAAATTTGCGAGATACGTTTTGTGATGTGAAGACTATTTTTTTTATTCGGAAATACATTGTTAATTACATAAATTTGTAGTACATTTCATGGACTTTCAAAATGTTGTTAAGATTTTTGATATCTTCTCGAGATAATTTGTAATTTAAAATGTACAGCGCAATAACTATAACGGGGTAATAACGCCAATTCTTGGCATTAATACCCCGGTTGATTCCCTACAGTGGGCGAGCTACATCCTAAATACTGATTCAAATAAACACAGTTAAAACTGTGCAATGTTTCTAATAATTCTATTTAAGCGGTCCTTTTTAAGCAAAAAGAAGCTCACGGTCTGATATTCTTTTGCCTCATCCCCCCCCACACACACCACACCTTTATTTTTCATACACTTTCACAAAAAATTGAATATTTTCAATAGCTTAGAATGCAATATGTCAATTTCTAAGTTTGTAGAGTTCGTATTTTTAGAATTGGGCAATCTACATGCAATTATTCCATCTTATTTCATAGTTTTGTTTGCATGGCGTTATTACCCATATAGGTGGGTAATAACGCCAAATAGCATTGGTCAAGAAATCACGCCATTACATTTTATGAATACATATCTGTTAAATTATTTTTTTTATATAGATAGTCAATGAGTTGCTGTATCAAATCATATATTTGTTTGAAAAATACAAACTAAAACTGAGCCGTGAAAATTGGTAGAACCTTAACGTGGCGTTATTACCCCAGGGTACCTTATTAAGAAAGATTATGTAGAAATGCGTATTTGCAAGGAATAGCTCACACCCTGCTCCACTTGGTCAGGAAAAAAATGAATGTATAAAAAAACTGTCCCGCCGAAATAAAGCCACTATTGTTAATAGACAATATATCTGCCGTATATATGAATTGATATATATGTCTGGAATATATTAGCATCAATTTTACCCCATGTCTCAATGATGGCGGCCTTCAGTTAAGCCACAGACTTGAACTACCTGCCATTGGCGTTTAAAGCTCTACTGAGGATACCCCACACATTTTCTGAAGGATTTAGATGAAGTTACAGGGCAGGTCATTCCATGATATGTCCTTAATTATTCAAAAACCAATTTTAAGAGTATTTTGTAAATGTTATGAGGCCGTTTTCTCGCTGGAAAATCCATTTTAAGCCACCAATTCTCATTTCAGTTGGCAAGAAATGGGTTTCTGCAATTTTTAATAAGTGGTAGCCAAGATACAGTCTGAGGGAAGAGCCAAGTTAAGCTTATCCCTATGGAGAAGTTTCCCAACACTATTAATAAGCCTCTATCGTGCTGTCTTTTGGAAAAAATTTCTTCTCGTTTCCTTATATCATGCCAACAGAAAGCAAAGCAGTCTAAGTCACCCAAGCTAGTTTTTTTCTCATCTGGGAATAAAACAAAATGCCCCTGGCCCTTCCAGGTTTGATGATATATGACCCTATCGACTCTGCGTTGCTTGTGGATAACTTTCAACATGGGCAGACTCAGCATGGAGAGTCCAGGTTTGTTAATATTGTTTGTTAATGGTGGTAAACTTAACCTGGCTCTTCCATCAGACTGTATCTTTGCTACCAATTGCCAAGAATTGCAAGAAACCTATTTAATGCCAACTGAAGAGAGAGAATAGGTGGCCAAAATTGGATTTTTTAGCCGGAAAACGGTCCCATAACGTTTGCAAAATCCTTTGAGGAATGGTTTTTGAATGATTAAGGAGATGTCATGGAATGGCCTGCCCTGTAC
This sequence comes from Maratus speculifer, assembly GCA_964019185.1. Lineage (NCBI taxonomy): Eukaryota > Metazoa > Arthropoda > Arachnida > Araneae > Salticidae > Maratus > Maratus speculifer. The sequence goes on along the minus strand of OZ025293.1, from coordinate 2,126,472 downwards.
CTTCATCTAAATTCCCAAGAAAATATGTAGGGGTATCTTCAGTAGAGCTTTAAACGTCAATGGCAGGTAGTTCAAGTGTGTAGCAGAACTGAAGGCCGCCATCATTGAGATCTGGGGTAATACTGATGATAATATCTTCCAGGGATTAGTAAATAATATGCCACATCATACATATCAAGCCATATATACGCATGACGGATATATTAGCTATTAACATTAGTGGTTTTATTTCAGCGGGACAAATTTTTTCTTCCTCTTTTTTTATACATTCATTTTTTTCCTGACCAAGTGTAGCAGGTTATGATTTATTCCTTGCAAATATGCATTTTTATATAGTATTTCTTAATATATATATATTACAAATTTAAAATTTTTTCGCCAAAACTAACCTTTATACTACCTTAATTTTCTTATAATAATGTTCCGTACTTACTTCAAATTATTAAATTAAAATCTTGTTTCTAGATCTAATCTGTTAATCTGTATGCAGACGATATAAATTCTTAATTTGCCTTAAAAAACATTATTCCAGTATGCGTAAATTTTAAAAGATGGCTCTAAATTAAAAATATTCTTAATTAAAACTTTATTTCTTAATATTCCAAATAAAACTGATTTCTTCTATGTTTTTATCAACCCTTTTTAAGAAAATCTTATTAAATTTATTCCAAAACCATACCTTTCAAAAAATATCATTATTTTATTTTATCTATTTATTTATTTTTCCGCCGTCAACCTTTGATGTGTGCTTTAATAAATTCACTTCTTTTCTTTTTCTCTTAAAATTAATCATTTATAAAAATCGTCTGCCTAAGAAATTATGAGTCGATTATAAATTGGTTAAATAATATTTTTTTTTAAATAAATTTATCGTCTGTGTAAAATAGTCTCGTATCTGGACAAGAATTCTGTTTACATAAAAGGATGATGGTTTGAGATTACAGAAAGTTCTAGAATTTTCTTTTTAATTTTAAAAGGTGGAAGTCTCGAGATGAGAAGGGGAGAGATTCTGGAGATCTTTCGTCGATGAGTACGGCTGGTTGGAGTAAATGATGGAATATTTTTTGGACATTTCGGTAAAAGATCGTTTGCAAAAAGGAGTTTTTCCCGCTATAATGACTACAGTTGAATAAATAAACTTACAGCTACCAATGAGTGATTTCTTGGATCTGCTACATTTATTTATTATTTTATTTTTTTCCTCACTGGCCATGACTTCTGTGCAAAGAACGGGGACCCTGGCGATGATGTTTTTGGCTCCCAACTTTAAAATGTCACAGTCTTTTCTAGAGCCGACAGGATCCTTTATGCCTGCGCTGCCTTTTTACGTTTTTAAAGAAACTGGCTATGGAACGAAGTGATAATAAAAACTGTGGATCGCTGAATAATTTGCCCGTCATTATTGGATGTGTTCTTAAGCAAAAACTGCCATAGTCTCATGATTTCTGGAGTGACAAAAACAGAGGAATTGTTCCTGTAAAGTGCTTTGGTCGATAAAAAGTAGTCCTCTTATGATGAAAAAGAAGAAAAAATTAATAATAATTACAAGACCATTTCTTGTTAATTGGTGAATAGAAAAATATTTTTTCGAGATAGTTGAGACCCATAGGATTTCGGTGAGATTTTTTTTTCGTAGTGTTTTGATTATTATTATTTGTATACTTTTTATGTATTTATTTAAATTAATTATTCTCTGTTTGTCAGGTTTATTTATTTGATTATTTGTCTGTGAATTTTATTTACTTGCCTATTTATGAGTATTATTATTATCATTATTATGTGTTGGAGATTTAAACATTTTTGTTCTTAAGGATTAAATTGAAGAGTATGATATTCTTAGACAATTACTGTTAATTATTAAGACAATTATGATATTTTTATGCACGCTTAAAGATAAGTTCGTAATAATAATAAAGTATAAAAAAACTTAGAAGCTCAAGTTATTTTTTAAAAAAAGTACATTTTCTATTTTATTGATATTTGTTTGTTATCAAGAACTATTCTCAGAATGCAGTATTTTCATGATAATGTTCCTACAACTAGACATTTGAGCTGAGAATTAAGTTAACATTTATGTTTTTCATTTTATTTGTTAGAATTTCTGGTTACAGTGAGCTTTGGTTCCCGGATTCTTATAATTTATTTAAATTCAGTAAGAAAGATGGAACTGTGCAAGGCTGTTGCTAGAATTTTGACCGATAAATATGATTAATTTTTTCAGTAAATTTTGTGATTTTAAGTAAGAAATTACCTATAATTAAATTTTTTGAATCTGTTTATGATCTATTAAATAATAGAATTAAAAAGTTGATCACAATTTAAGGTATAACTATGATATTTACAATTTCTATTTTTATTAGATAAAATTTCTGGTTAAAGTTAGCAGCTAAATATAGTTATAATTTTCACGATAATTTTGATTTAGATTTTTAAAATGAAGGGTAATGGTTTTGTGTGAGGCAGTTAAAATGTATACAACTCCAGTAGACAAAGCCCTCAAAATTACGAAAGCGCGAACTCAGGAATTTCACATTAAAAGTAAAAGACTCTATGATCGAAATTTTGTCGAATGCCCATTAAAAATACAAGACTCTGTAATTTATGAAGAATTTAAATACCCTAACACTCGAAAATTAGAACCTACTTTCTCTGGACCATATAAAATTATAAATAAACTTTCTGATGTAACTTATGAAATAGATAAATTTAATTATGAGACAGGACAGAATTCCGTTATTGTGCATGTTTCTAAATTAAGACCCTATTTTTCACCAGAAGATTTTAAACTGTTTCATGAGCAACCCAAAAAACAAACAAAACCTCAAATACAATCACAATCACTAGATCAAACTAAAGTCAAGACAATAGATTAAGTTTTAATTCTTATTCTTTAAATAGTTTATCACCATAATTTTCAACATTAGCAGGTATGTTCTTGGTGCGCAACAAGAATATTACTTGTTTTTGGGAGTTTTTGGGATTAAATTGGGCTCCTTATGCAGGCATAAGGTGTACACTTTGATTGTAAAAGCTTTCAAATTGATGTTGATAAATTAATTTTAAGTGGATATAAGTCTAACTATATTTACTCACTTATTGACATTAGTATTATTCTATTTATTCAGCAGATATTTATGTTATAACAGTTATAAAATCTGATGATTCTACTTAAACCTATAACTTAATATGTGATTTTCAGTGATTGTGAAAACTACAGATAGTAAAAGTTTCTCAAAAAAGCACACTATTTTTATTTCCATTTCTCAATTAAGAATGACATCTTTTATTCCTATTTGTATTTTATTATTAAAGTTTATAAACCATGTGTAGATAAAACATTATTCTACATTTGGCATTGAAAACTTATAACCAAATTTGACAATTTTGTAAAAGAGTATCAGAGAGGAATTATTGTAAGGAAATACTGGTTGAGAGTCCATTTTCTAAATAGTTAGATTTAATTTTATTTGGATTTTGGAATTATTATGATTTTTTTTTACTTATACTTTTGGCTAGCAAAAAATATTTTCTTATGCTATTAGAAGATAAGAAAATTATTTAGTTGCTATGTAATTATTTTTATCCTCAACCAATATTTTCCCTATCAATAATAAACAAATTGTGATATTTTCTTTTGATTATTCTCTTGTTTTATTATTATTATCATTATGATTTCTATAATGAAGTTTAGTATTAATAATACTCTTATTGAAAAATATTAGGATATGGAGTCTTATTATACTATTATTTATTATTGTTGTTATTGTTATTATTTAAATTTTTCTATATTATTTATTATTGATATTGAGAGTGATGCTATTTATTATTAAAAAAATTGATATATTATTGAAAGAAAAATTTGATTGATCGTTAAAAGATGTTGGATCCAACATAACATAAAAAACAAAGATTAAACTAGATTTGGAGATCTTTAATTAAAGAGACTGTATTCAGTGAACATTGGAAAAGACTTTTATACACAATGGAAAGACTTTTTTCATTTGAAGAACTTTATTTAAAATAACCTATGCATTAAGTTATTGTAATTATTTAAACTTCCATGAGAACGAATTGTTATTGTTTTTATTATATTTTTTATCTCTTGCTTATTTATATTTATAACTTATTTACTGTTATTGTATGTATTATCTCCTATGCACTTACAAATAGTAAGTGATATTGTAACAGTATTGTATCTCTTTCAGGGAAATGCTCCTACCTAAATTTAATTCAGATTAATTTCCTCTTAACTATTTTATTTTAATCGCTAATATTTTTTATATTGCGTAAATTTTCTTTTCTTCCATCTCTTGGCTTCCTGGGTTTGACAGTTTTATTCCAAAATTTGACTTTTCTAAATTATTATATTTCTGTTGTCTGAACTTGTAGTTTTATTTAACTATCAATTTCATACAAATTTTCGGGAAGGGGGGATAATATTACAAATTTAAAATTTTTTCGCCAAAACTAACCTTTATACTACCTTAATTTTCTTATAATAATGTTCCGTACTTACTTCAAATTATTAAATTAAAATCTTGTTTCTAGATCTAATCTGTTAATCTGTATGCAGACGATATAAATTCTTAATTTGCTTTAAAAAACATTATTCCAGTATGCGTAAATTTTAAAAGATGGCTCTAAATTATAAATATTCTTAATTAAAACTTTATTTCTTAATATTCCAAATAAAACTGATTTCTTCTATGTTTTTATCAACCCTTTTTAAGAAAATCTTATTAAATTTATTCCAAAACCATACCTTTCAAAAAATATCATTATTTTATTTTATCTATTTATTTATTTTTCCGCCGTCAACCTTTGATGTGTGCATTAATAAATTCACTTCTTTTCTTTTTCTCTTAAAATTAATCATTTATAAAAATCGTCTGCCTAAGAAATTATGAGTCGATTATAAAATGGTTAAATAATATTTTTTTTTTAAATAAATTTATCGTCTGTGTAAAATAGTCTCGTATCTGGACAAGAATTCTGTTTACATAAAAGGATGATGGTTTGAGATTACAGAAAGTTCTAGAATTTTCTTTTTAATTTTAAAAGGTGGAAGTCTCGAGATGAGAAGGGGAGAGATTCTGGAGATCTTTCGTCGATGAGTACGGCTGGTTGGAGTAAATGATGGAATATTTTTTGGACATTTCGGTAAAAGATCGTTTGCAAAAAGGAGTTTTTCCCGCTATAATGATTACAGTTGAATAAATAAACTTACAGCTACCAATGAGTGATTTCTTGGATCTGCTACATTTATTTATTATTTTATTTTTTTCCTCACTGGCCATGACTTCTGTGCAAAGAACGGGGACTCTGGCGATGATGTTTTTGGCTCCCAACTTTAAAATGTCACACACACATATATATATATATATATATATATATATATATATATATATATATATATATATATATATATATATATATATATATATATATATATATATATTTACATGGTTTTGTTTTCTGTCGAATTACGGTACAAAATCATGGTGGCTTTATTTAGGTGGGACGCATTGTATATATATATATAGAGAGAGTCAGTCATAAATATCGAAACAATAGGCTATCTCTTTAAATATTGCTCCTAGAACCATACTTCCAATTGCAAAAAATCATAAAAAAGGTGAAATATTTGACAAGATAAGTTGCAACTCATTGGGGTGGGGGGGGGGTCTATTTGAAAAAATGCGAAAATTAAATTTTTATGCAGCCCCCGTAGGGCGAAATTCCTAATTAGGAAATAACTCCTTATAGATTCCGAAATTGAACGAAAATAAATTTCATTTCCATACCTAAAAATCTCAGAGAGATATTAAAATCCAAAATTCTCCAAAATTCGTTACTTACACTCTTTACCATGCCTCCAAAAGAAGATTTTTTTAACTTATTTTGAAGGCAAGTCAGGGATCACCGACAAATTGTACGTTATTAAAAATCGATTTAAGATGGTGTCTCTCATTTGGACATAAAAAACAGCATATAGATTTAAAGCTAAACTTGTTTTCAAAATATGTTGGTAGTCTGCACTAGAGGTCTATATGAGTCGAAATATCTAGGTGCAGTCCCGAACAGATCCATAGGGGAAAAAAAGTTCGGCTTGGCCTGGAAAAATGTTAAAATCATAGCCCGTACCGACCTGGAAAAAAGTTTAAACCATAGCCCGCTCAGCTGTGAGTTTTTACATAGCTTTTTTTTACTTCGGTATGGTTAAAAACTGTCTCGTATGGAGTAGGGATGGACATTATTTATCGTATTAGGATAAATAACAGTGTTACTACGCTGGAACCTAATATTGCATTAATATGTTACTGAAAAGTCCCTGTTAAATAAATAACACTTGGTTCTTAGTGACAGCATCTTCCTTCACTTGTTTTAATCAAGATTTCATTTTTTGTACCTCTAAAATAAGAATAATATTCATTAAAAACGTCCTTAATCGTTTCTTTTGAGACGTTTGCCGAACAATGTTGAATTCAGACATTTTTCTCAAGAGGGATTTCTGTGCTCTGGAAGAGGAACATTAGAGAGTTCCGGGAGGTAGGGGAGAAGTATTGCTTTTTCTGAACATTGAAAACCCAAAATCTCGAATCTTCCGAGGAAACATCTCATTGCTCACCGGCACCCCTCTCCCCCGGACCATCCCCTGAATTCATAACTAGCACTCAGCATGACCCTATCTTCACCCCTAGTTATGACCTGCTTTCTTAGGTATGTGATGCTAATTTTTTTGCAGTTCATCAATCACTATGACTAGTAGTGAATTCAAGCATGAATATAACTTACACCGTTAATTAAACATTTTTTCTGCTTGGTGCCTGATGATAGGTCACCATCATAACACACTTTCTCCTATTTTAATAGTACAAAATACTACAGCACAATATCTAGAGCACAAAACACAGAAATTTTTAGCTCAGGAAAATATTTGAAAATTTATTAGAAAAACTTCATGCTTGAAATGTTTTCCTCGATAAACAATATACTATAATCAATATATAAATATATTATATATAACACATAGATTGATGATTCAAAAATAATTAAATTCTGTTTAAAACATCCCAAAACATGTAAATCGATTAAAAGTCGGAAGTCTAAAATCATAAATCATTGCTTTTCATGAATCATTTCTCTTTAGTAAAAATATGAAGGAAAATGTGTGCAGAAATGTATGTTCGACATATCCTAAAAATTGCTTTAAATGCAATCTTATGTTGAAAATGCATTTTAAATTAATAAAGTTTTATATTTTAAAAAGAAAAATCTTTTTAAATGCTGCATAACCTAGCGCATATGATTGTTAGATTTTGTTAGTATATTTAGCGTTACGTAAATAAAAAAAAGGAATTATTTCTACCTTTTCACCCCTAAAATACAGCAAAATTTGAGTTCAGAGATTAATTTTATAAAAAGTACCTTTTTTTCTACATATAACTAAAATGCATTTATTTGTAATTTAGTGCTTTAAGAATTCAATTCTTGATTTTAGTTGGAAATTCTATTTTAAAACTAACAAAACAATATTTTGTCACATTCAAATAAAATTCTTGAATCAATGCATTTTTAATTAATTAGCTCATTTAAAACGTCTACATTCAAACTTCAGATTGATTTGAATTTAAAGCAGCAATTGGAAACCAACCGATGAGGTAGCCACGGGGGGGGGGTGCCCGGACAACCCCCCCCCCGCTTGCGCAGACCCATTCACAATTATTTAAAAACTTTGCGTCCCCCCCCCTTATTAGAACACCCTTAAAAACTCTTATTAAAAAAATCTCACAATTATACACTCTAAGATAAAAACCTGTTTTCCACGTTCGGTACTCATTTTAGTAGAATAATGTCCATCTAAATCCCATGTTAAGTAAAATGGCAATCTACCCATTATATTATAAACACTTGATTCACTAGGATACACAATTTTCTTTTTATCAAGTTGTTCAATAGGTAAATTAAAACCTATATTATGAAACACAATAAATCCATACCAATACCAAGATGCATGATTTATCTTTATCCACTTATGATTTGCCATATATTCTTGGGCAGATGTATTTTTTAATTGATGCAATTTTGGCCCATCTCTAAAAAAACGCGCATTTGAAACACTAGCTTCCTGATCATCAGGTTTAACTTCTAAATGAAAAATAGCAATATCTTTAAAAAATACGTTATAATTATCGTATTTTCTTCTTCGGCGGATTGCTAAATTCATCTTCCGAGTCTTCTTCCCATAATAACGATATCTCCGCACTGGTCTTTTTCGTCGAAGGCCCCGGTACCACCTCCTCCGGTACCTGTAATACATTCTCCTCCGATACATCAGAAATATTCAAAATATCTCGCAAAAAAGGTACAAATGATCAGAAAGCTGGTGTTTCTCTCTTTTATACACAATTATTTCATTATCAATTTTATAAATCTTATCAAATCTACGCCAAATAGCAGTAAATACATTTCCTGTCCAAATCTGTTCAATTTTGAAATTACTTGTTACAACAATGTTCTTAGGTCTAATTCGCATAGAACCGCCTTTAACTTCCGCCAAAAATGCATATCTATCTGCCCAAATTTTCAAAAAATAACCCATTAAATCATTGTGAACTGGTTCAATATCAAATATTAAAACATAACTATAAGTGGATGGCAAATTATAAGTGGCAAATAACTGGCAAATTATAAGTGGATAAAGATAAATCATGCATCTTGGTATTGGTATGGATTTATTGTGTTTCATAATATAGGTTTTAATTTACCTATTGAACAACTTGATAAAAAGAAAATTGTGTATCCTAGTGAATCAAGTGTTTATAATATAATGGGTAGATTGCCATTTTACTTAACATGGGATTTAGATGGACATTATTCTACTAAAATGAGTACCGAACGTGGTGAGGATGATATACATACAAGAACTTTATATCTTGGTGGAAAGAAACCTGCAGTTTTTAAGTGGACAGTACCTTCTCCTCTAAGACGTTATTTACCATCTGATGATGTGAAAGGTAAACCTTGGGACACAGACAATTTAAGAGACTGTTTTATTAAAATTGATAAAAATGATTATACATATCCTGGTTGGTTTAATGGTACAATTGGACAAATATTAGATTCATTAGATGTATTAAAAGTTGGTGGTAAATTTCCATTTGATATTATGTTATATTGTAAAACTTATGTTAATTGTACATTTAAAGGACAAACATCAAATTAAAGTTTTTGTAATGTATTTATTGTGTTATTTTTTATTGTTATGTGTTTTTATTTAGCGGACTCAACGTAAGTATCATGCCGTACTTGCTTTATTCATCTGCCGTTAAGATAAATTTAGCGGTCGGTGAAAAAAAGCCGTACCAAGGCTTAATGATATGAGCGGTGAGATTACATTAACCTTGGGAGGGAGAAAAAGAGAGGAGAGATTCAAAAAGTGATACCGATTCAAAAATTGATAGCGCGCAGCCGATTAATTTATCCACGTCTTCTAAACTTCCGTTTTAGAAGGTTTTACTCTATAAAATAAAATATTGTTTCTATCCAGCAAGTTCAGGTTAAAAATTCTGGGCACTCACCCGTTCAAAAGGCTGGTTACGCCTATGCAACCACAGTAGAAATAATTCCTTAATATTCACTAATGCAATATCTGTTAGATTTTCCACCAGTTTTTCAATAAATGTAGTTCTTTTCTGCTAGATTTTCCATCAGTTTTTCGATAAATGTAGTTCTTTACATTACAAAAGAACATTTTATCGCTTCGTAATTATTGTTTATTTTCAAACGTTTTGTTACAAACTATTTGACAAGCTTGAAAAGTGCTGAGTAATACACATTATCTGAAGATAATTTTGTTATCGTTAACGACTTTTGATTTAAAGTTTCGTTTCCTGTTTGGTTTTTATTCGCGGTTGTTGAAGAGAGAGGATAAATAAAAAACGATTTCGTCTCTTTTTTATTAAATATCAGAAAGATTGAATTTAAGATTTGTGGATTTGATTTCTAAAGGGCTCTTCTGGGGGGGGGGGTCACCCCTCAAACATACACCTTAAAATTTCGCTCATTTAGTTCTCTACCATTTTTAACATGACACCCCCCCCCTTTCGGTGACTCACCTAATTTTGTTCATTTTTTCACTTCATTTCAATCTTTAAAAGGCTATAACTTTGCTTCTATGGGAGTTAGAGCGGAGAGAAAAATTCTAGCAAAGCTAACTTTTACTCGCCATTCTTTTTGCCATTTCAGTTTTCCGGTTTTTTCCTATAGGAGCATTTTTTTGGGGGGGGGTAGGGGGGGCCGTTTCTCATTTTTTGATGTAATATGTCTATCGAAAGCTTATGCTTCATACATTACAAATATAGCATAAAAAAATTTCCCCCGTTATTCTGGTCACGTTACGGACCCATAATGGGTTGAAATTTAAATTTCTCAAACTTCTTCGAGGTTTTTTGCCAAATCGGTATCTGAAAAAAATTGTGCCAATGTGATGTGTGTATGACATCTGTGCCATATAAATATTATTCAGTATTTTTTTATTGCAATTTTTTTATGTAAAACAATATGCATTATTTTTCATGCACAATTGCGCATTAAATGAAAATTGTAATGTAATTTTTGTAGTAGTACTTTATAATAATGAATAAAAAAATAACATATTATTTAAAAGTATTTCCTGCACAATAAAATGTTTCCTGAAGATTACAAAAAAATATGTCCTGACAATTCAAAAAATAAAAACGTAATTGTCCAAATTTTCACTTCTGTCAGCACTCCAAAATGTCACTTTTTTTTTTTTTTTTTTTTGGGGGGGGGGGGGGGGGGGTGAAAATTTTGTGGAAATAAGTCTTATTTTTAATTTATGTATGGGTCCATATAAAAAAGCATGAGCTAGTGAACTTTGGAACCATTTTAATAGAACTCATATTCAAAATATTAAAATAATTGAGAAAAAATTATAAAAAAAATATTTTTAATTTAATCATTTTTTGATACTAAGTAAATGCAATTAAATTTCTTATAAATTGAATCTGGAATGTTTAGATAAGATTTTAATATTTACAAACTATGAAATACAGTACAATATATTAGGTTTACAGCTTTCTGAAAAACTTAAAAATAGTAGGATAAAATTTAAATGAGTTCAAAGTATTAGAATATTTTATTTTACGCAACAATATTACTTTATTAATATGAAGTAAACGGTAGTTAATATTTTGTAGCACCCTCTTTTGCTTTCATAGCAGCGTACAATCGATCTTGCATACTATAAATATTTGCTATTAAGAAACTAGACGAAAAAACTCTGGAAAAAATTTCTTTCTCTACCATCTGTCCTATCTCATAATCATAAGTCTCTCTGCCCTATCAGTTAATACTTGTTTTATGTTTTGCAGCTGCTCTGGTAGTGGCAGCACGCGTTGACTTGCTGTAAAAAAATTCAGTATGCATTTCATCTCAGATTTTAAAACATCAACGGCGCTGATTGAGAAAACGCGGTATATGGAGGATAGATTTTTGAAAAATTCATTTTCCTCTGTTTGTTAAAGAAAGTTTTCATAATATGTTTTCTTGTATTTTCTATTTTTCCTTTTTTTGTTTTTCCTATAGGATACATTATTTTATATTCAAAAATATATGTGCCTATAGATTTTTTCTTAAATGTTGTTGCCGCACCAGTGGCCGAGAGGTTCTGCCCTCAAAACTGGTAGACGGTAGGTACTGGATTAGAACAGAACCCAATCGCGGCCGCCAGCCTAATCATTCGGAGTTTTCGATGATTTTCTTCGAACTTTGGATTTCCTTGCGTAAATACGGGCTGGGTTCTCTTAAAAAGACACCCCCCCCCACGGAGGGCACCCCCTTAGGGCCCATATCCCATGTGTTGTCCGTTTGGGAGCATATTTAGAAATTGTTTATAAATTGTTTATTGTACCTGTTACAAAAATAACTGGATGTTGGAACCTGTTACCAGCGTTACTGTGGAATGATGTAACCTGTTAACCAAAAATAACCACATTTCCCACCTCTAGTATGGAGATGTCCTGACCAAAAATACTTATTATAGTTTTTCGTTTTTTATATTTATATTTTTTATTATTAAAGAAGCGCCAAAGACTGTGATACACTTATTGAAGTGGAAACTTCTTTTGGCCCATTGGGCATTTTTGAGATGGGAAAAAACCATTGAACTCGCGAGTACCTTATCTACCGTAACCGACACCTATGTTTATAAGTATCTATATTTTTGAAGGCCTCTTCCAATGAACATACACCTTAAAATTTCGCTCATTTAATTCTCTACCATTTTTAGCTAAAAAGTTTACGCTACATGGCACCCCCTCGGCTATATTCTTTTTTTTTTTTTTTTTTTTTTTTTTTTTTGCTATTACCTTGACTTCTGTACCCGACATATCTGTATGTACAGTGGCGCCAATTTTTGAAAAATTTTGGGATGGCTCAAAAATATTGGGTGGGCTCAAAAATATTTTTGTAAAATGCTGGGATCAATTTTTTTTTTTCATTGAAGGTTGACAGATGGTTGAAAGATGAGAATTTTAAGTGAAGCTATCATGTTTTAATAAAGTCGTGAGTTTATTAAATTATATTCTCACGCGTTTTTCCTTATAAAAACACTGACATTTAGTGCAATGCCATCATATCATGAACATGACTACAAATTGAATTAGTAGAAAGTTAAACAAGTAGCAAAACATTTCAGTCATTTGGGATTGTCAGTCGGAGAATTAAAACACATGGTCATTGGAAAAATAAATTTTATTCTAAAGAGAAAAATAAACAATAAAATTACAATAAAATAAATAACTAGAACAATGAAAATTGAGTACACTATGATACAAAATTATTGGATGGATTCGGGCTCCACAGGCCTATATAAGTTGGCGCCACTGTGTATATAAGTATCTATATTTTTGAAGGCCTCTTCCAAGGGGGGGTTGAGGTTGTGCTCCAACCAACACACAACTTGAAATTTCACTCATTTAATTCTCTACCATTTTTAACTTACAAGTTTAAGCTACACGGCACCCCCGGTACTGTGGACCGCCCCCTATCTGTTAATCACCTAATTTTGTTCATTTCTTCACTTCATTTCAATTTTTAAAAGGCTATAACTTTGCTTCTATGGGAGCTACAGCGGGGAGAAAAATTCTAGCATAGCTAACTTTTCCACACCGTTTTTTTTCTATTTTAGTTTTCGGGTTTTCCCATTGGACCATTTTTGGCAGGACAGGGGGGGGGGGCGTTTTTCATTTTTTGATGTAATATGTCTATTGAAAGAATATGCTTCATACATTACAAATCTAGCATAAATGTTTTCTCCCGTCATTCTGGGTCACGTTACGGACCCAATACTGGGTTAAAATTAAATTTTCTCCAACTGTTTCGTAATTGTTCAAGTTTTCATTTCTGTCGGCATACCCGGAGGCATATTTCAGATGTGTATATTGCTGGGACGATTACTGTTTCTAAACCAATAGGAGAGCGTCATTATCACGGTCAAGTACACGCCCACACAGTTTGATTGACAGGAACTCGTGGACAATTGACGGTGCTAATTATAACGATAATCTGTTGCGGATGAAAGTGAGCTGACTGGCTGAATGGTTAGAGCGTCGAGCTTGAAACCGGAGGATATGGGTTCGTTGGAGGATTATTGGAGGCTGTCTTTTATTAATAAATAAGACATTTAAAAAAATATTTCAAACCCTTTTAATATTCTAAATATCGTTCCAAAATGATTTATATATATATTAAACAAATGGGAAAAAAGTATTCTGCGAAAATATCCGTATAAACAAAATTTTTACTTTAATTTTTATTTATTTATTTATTTATTTATTTCAGGATCAGAGGAAATATAATTTCTAATTGAAGTAAATAAAATTCAGTCATTTTGAAAAAAAAAATTCTTTCGTACCTTTAATTTTTAATTACCGAGTACAAATTCAAACAATCCGAGTACAAATAAATAATAAACACACACGATCAATTGTCCACGAGTTCCTGTCAATCAAACTGTGTGGGCGTGTACTTGACCGTGATAATGACGGTCTCCTATTGGTTTAGAAACAGTAATCGTCCCAGCAATATACACATCTGAAATATGCTACCCGGAGTGCCATTATATATTTTTTATCAATGAATCTTTATTTATATGTAAATTTTTCACTTATATTTTTATATCATTAATCCATTTTCCATGCGTTGGAGACTTTGAAAAATGTTATACAGTAAAACCTTTTAACGCTTTCCGGCACACTGGTCCCGATCTGGGATACCTAATTCCAAACATGCAAACGGCACCAATAATATTTTAGTAAAATTTTGCTTTTACAGTAAAAGCTAAAATTACGGGTTTCAAAATATCTAAAAAATTTGTTTGTGAATTCCGGCTGACAGCCGATAATTTGTCATTTTACTACAGGCAAATCGAAACAGCAATAGCTCCCTATGGAGATTTACTGCGCATGCTCATTTATTGCTAAAGTGGTAATCAGGATTGTCAATTCAGCTTTAAAAAGAATTGCCAAATACACAGGCGAATCCATTGTCGATTTATATAACATTTTTAGCTCCGGATTTTTCCATTTATACAATATTTTTAGCTCCGGATTTTTCGATTAGTTCAAAATCGCATGAGCGGTGATAGCGTTCGTAGGGAGCTATTGCTGTTTGGATCCACTATTCATTTTACTGGGAGATTTTGCCCGTGCCGGAAAGGGTTAAGAGGGAATCACATTGGAAAGAAGAAATACGTTACAGACAAATTTCCCACTTAGGAGGTGTAAATGGAGTTTATTTTTTTCTAAGATATTGTTATATTTATTTTGCATAATCAACACATTTTACAAGTTCTGTTTAAGACGGGATTCCGTCATAGGCAGACTTTTTTCGCTGGTTTTATTGTTTTTAATTTATTAGCCTTTGAATATACTTTTCTTTACGGAAATGAGTTTTAAAGTTTTTGTAAAATAAGTATTTTTCATAACAATTTTCATTGAACCAAATGTTACTTATTTTTTGTACGTATTAGGTAAGTGAGAGACAGTGGTTTTAATGCATGTTGTGTTGAGATCAGGATTGAAAATTTCGTCTAGTACAGACTATTCTAGAGTAACTCTAGAGACTCTAGTGCAGATTTATGAAGAAGGAAGCAGTCCCTTCCGGTTTGAAAAATACGTTAGGCCAAGCCAGGCGAGTCATCAGGAAAAAGTAACGTCTCAGTCCTTCCCTGGCCTGGGCCAAGATTATCGATATTTTTACAGCCTCTTCAGGACGATAAAATGCCTGAAATTGTGAGAGCTAAATTTATAAAGAAGACGTAATTTGCATCTTAGAAAAAGCATTATTTTAAATAACTGACGGACATTTAAACAGTACAGAAAGGAGATGGAAATTGGAAAAGTTAACCTGAATCGAATGTTTGGGCTACAGAAAGGAGTTACTTTACACTTTCAATTTTTTAAAAAGCATTTAAACATTTTATTAGGAGTCAACTTTATTTAAAACTTTAAATTCGTATTTCTGCGCGAAGAGTTTTTTCCCCACTATTTCTCGTCTCTAAGTTACTAAAAGTTAAAAATGTTAAAGAAAAAGAGGTGAAAACTTGAAACATGTCATTTTTTATTATTTTACATTAGTTTTGTTTCGGCAAATCTGAAAAAATATTCCTTTTGAATAGATGATTTTTTTTAAAAGTTATATCATTTTTAAATAAATAATTTTACTAGTTTTAAAATTAATATGAAAAAAAAAAGAAACCCTGGAACAAAACTAAAATCCGTTTTTCATCTTTAATTAAATAGAAAAAAAATTAAATCTGATAATTAATGTTTTGAGTTATAATGATTTTAAATTATCCCATTTAAACCAGTACTAATCATTTGAATTTTTTATAAATTTATGAGAAATTTTAGGGTGTGATTTCTTAGCAAATTATATGTTTAACCATCACAAAAAAAGAAAAAAAAGTCAAAATGTGTAACTCAAAAGATGGATTTTTTACATGTTTTCTTGAACTGTTAAAATAACATTCTTTCTTGAATTGCGCGCATTTCAATTTGCTTCTAATCCCAAAAACCTGATGAATTATTTAAACGGCTATAACTCTTCGAGTTTTGATGATATGAAGATGCAATATTTTGTATCTAATTCAGGACTGGATAAGGAAAGTTATCCTAATTGGAAATTTTATTCTATTGGGGCCGTATAAAAATTTAATTTCCGTATTTTTTCAAATAGACCCCCCATGGAAATGCAACTTACTTTATCAAAAAATTCACCTTTTTGTTGAATTTTTTCAATTGGAAGTATGAGTCTAGGAGAAATATTTAAAGAGATAGCCTATTGTTTCGATATTTATGGCTCACCCTGTATACACATATGTACGTGTATACTTATTTATTTCATAATTTGCGACTTGTGAACATTAAATTTTGTTTATCATTTAAATCATAGTTAACATTTCTTATTTAAACATTTCTTTAATTGCTGTAAAATTTTCAATGCAAAGGTAGTAGAAGAAAAAACAGATTGACTCACTCTCTGTTCTCTTACAGATTTAAACACGTAATGCCAGGCATAGTTATTTATAAATTTATCACTGTCGAAATTATATTAATATTTTCCATGTTTTCTTAGTATTTCTAGAAATTTACTGAATCACATTACTAATTTGTTGGCGTTTATCTTCGAGGATGTACAGTCGTGAAAAAGGCATCACCCTACTTTAATTTGAGTACTGCTTATCAGAGAAGAAAAATAAGAGAACAATTCGACATCGAATAACGTCTTCCTTTATAAATTTAAATTTTCTTTTATTCATTAAGTAGTATAAATTTTAGAAAAATTACCAGCTTTCTTCTTCCAAATGGCAACGCCCCACCTGATCTTTAAGTTCTTTGAATCAAATCAGCCGGGTAAAATATGAAATCTATACATTTCTTTATAAAAGAGTTAGGTAAGAAATTGTATTAGGAGTTTATTCATAGATTAAAAAAGTAAATAAAACTAAGATCTTACAATAAAAGTAAAACATATAATTAATTCATGATTCAGAATTTTATTTCTGAGAAATAAAAAAAATGCAATTTTCAATTTCTGAGTTTGTTAATTTCTGAAATTTTTAGATGCGATCATTATTATATAAAGACGTTGCACCTATAATCGTCGTCTGGTCCATTTGTCTGTCTGCACATTGAAATTTAGTATGCATAATCGTTGCAAAATTTTGTCGAGTCATTTCGGATTTTCCGAAAATTAAATCGAAACTTAAAAAAAAATATTAATAAAAGTCTTCTTCATTCTATTAAATCTCATCATATGTAATTAATTCAATGATATTCCATTATTTCCTGATAGGTAATGATTCAAGGTTACCGTTGTGATCATGTCATATTTAATATGTAGCCATATTATTTACGTATTACTGAATTTTATACACACGTATACACAAATATATATATATATATATAAAACAATTAATTGTAAATATACAGGGTGTCCGAAAAGTCTGGAAACGGTCGAATAACTCGAGAAATACATATGAGATTGAAAAACGTAAATATACGTGTTAAATATTTTTAAATAAGCTACTAAGTGATACCAAATTGGACCTTCGTAACCGACCCCCTGGGGGCCAGAAGGGGTCCAACTTTGAAATCTTAAATTATAACCCCCATTTTTTATTGCAGATTCGGATTCTACGGACAAAAATACGTAACTTTTGTATTTGATGTTTATTTCAAATCTTCGTTTATCATGGTGTAATCGAGCATATTAAATCGATATATATTCCCGCTTTTCCAACGGGATTTTCCCTAATCGAAACTAATTGGGGAGAATTTATGACATCAAATTCCTCGTCTTTTGCAATAATAGCGTTTCCTGAAAATCACCCGTGCCGATTATTTCGGTAGTGCTACACAGTTAAAAATTTGATCCATTTGCTGTAGCGTCACTCCACATCTTTTATAGAATATCTCTTTCATGACCAATGAGAATGTTCCATAACACAGTAAAGTACACTGTAAAAAAATTGACCCTTTTGCTGCATCGTCACTCCACCGCTTTTATAGAAAACGATTACTTTACTGTGTTATGGAGCATTCTCATTGGTCACAAAAGAGATATTCTATAATAGCTGTGGAATGACGCTGCAGCAAATGGGCCAAATTTTTAACAGTGTAGCACTATTGAAATAATCGCCACGGGTGATTTTCAGGAAACGCTATTCCTACAAAAGACGAGGAATTTGACGTCAAAAATTCTGCCCAATCAGTTTCGATTAGGGAAAATCCCGTTGGAAAAGCGGGAATATGTATCGATTTAATATGCTCGATTACACCATGATAAACGAAGATTTGAAATAAACATCAAATACAAAAGTTACGTATTTTTGTCCGTAGAATCCGAATCTGCAATAAAAAATGGGGGTTATATTTTAAGATTTCAAAGTTGGACCCCCTCTGACCCCCAGGGGGTCGGTTTCGAAGGTCAAATTTGGTATCACAGAGTAGCTTATTTAAAAATATTTAACACGTATATTTACGTTTTTCAATCTCATATGTATTTCTCGAGTTATTCGGCCGTTTCCAGACTTTTCGGA
The DNA here is from genome assembly GCA_964019185.1 of Maratus speculifer. Taxonomy (NCBI): domain Eukaryota; kingdom Metazoa; phylum Arthropoda; class Arachnida; order Araneae; family Salticidae; genus Maratus; species Maratus speculifer. The sequence continues at coordinate 2,107,844 of OZ025293.1, read as the reverse complement.
CACCCTGTATATATATGTATATCTGTAGCTTCCGGTAATAACCAGGTAAGGCACACTTGTGAAAAAAATTGAGATAATTTGGGAAAATATAGCTTTAAAAGAGTACTTTCATCTGACATAGTACTGAAAAATGAAAATCGAATACTTCCCGTCATAGGGCGATTATAAATTTTCATTTAAAAATTGAAAAAACAGTAATAATCGGGTAAGTGCATAAAATAACGGTAATAACCATTTTGTATATAAAACATGATATATAAAAAATATATATATAAACATGATATATATAAACATGATGATATAGTAAAAAATTCGTATTTTTTAATAAAAATGGTTCGTAAATGAATATACACAAATTTACAAGATATATTTTGCTTCATAACGTACCTATAGATGAACAGAACCTTGTCACAAAATTTTACTTCAATATTTCAAAAACTTTTTAAGAAATGAGGTTTCCCGTAAACATACACAGTAAAAAACACTGTTTCCCAGAAAATACAAACTAATATTTTGATAGAGTATAAAAAATATGTATAAGTTTTACAATTTTAAAATTCACCATATCTGTAGGTGTTTATATATGTGTGTGTATGTTATACAGTGCTCAGCAAAAGTTTAGACACTGGTATTATTTAACCTTTTAATAAAAAATACGAACGCTTGAGTTTTACAAATGGCTATAATTATTTTGAAATATATTTTAAACATTTTAGGATATAAGTAATGGTTATAATATAAGATAATATTTAACTGAAAAAAGTAAAATTTGCACATTGCAAAAGTTTAGACACTTTTTTGATTTTTTGCCAACTGCTCATGAAAAAATGCAAATTTTTAAGTTATGATGTTACATGTATGAAGTATTTAAGTATACCTCGATATAGCATCAGTTAGTGAAGATGCCGCGAGCTAAAAATATTCAGTTATATGAGGTAATTGAAATACTACCTCTGACAATAAAGTTCGGTGAATAGTCCTGTAGCATTAATGTAGATGAAATATTAACGAAAGTTACCATACCATCCTTCAAAATAGTCATTTCTTATAACTATGCGCCGCTGAGATCTGATATACATGTCCTGGGAAATTCGCAATAAGTCTTCTTTTAGGATGAAGTTCAAAAGCTTCGTCACGTTTCGTTGGATGTAAGCAATATGGTCAAATCTCTTTCAAAGAGAGTTTGAGTCGTGAAACTAGGAAAAAGTATGGAGGATTGAGACCTAGCGAGTATGGTAGGTGTCCAATTCGCACCATCCCTCATGAATTTCTTTCCGTGTGTTGAAAAGCTTAAAACCAAACTTTAAATTGATCTTTTATTCGTTCATTTTTCTGTTCTCAGTTAAGAACCAATGCACTGAATAAGCACTTAGTAAAGCATGTCTTACACAGAACATAAACGACTCTCAACTGAACAACGGTGGGGGAAGATGGTCTACACTTGTCTCTATGCAGGTACATCGTTTTGTTTCCCCAGTGTTGCCAGATCGGTCGTTCTGAATTCATTCACCGAACTTTATTGTCAGAGGTAGTAGAAAAGCTGAAATCGAAAGGAAAGACTATTGCAGAAATTTCAGCAGCATTGAATCGCCCAAAGTGGTCTGTCTATGAAGCATAGTCTAAGGGTGACTCCTTCTAAACAAAACAAAAATAAGACCGTGTGTGACCAGAAAATGAGATGAGAAAACGATCTATAAACTGGCATTTTCACAAATATTGATTGTTAGTCCCATTAAAAGTAAGTCAGGACTTTCTGTGTCGACGGATATGATTCGTAGATGAATTACAGAAAGAAGTAAATCAATTTGCATGAAAATGATAAAACAATCAGCTTCAAAATCTCGCTACAAATTAGCAAAAATGCAACGAACTTACAAACATATGTCACATGGACCCAAATGGTACGCTATGATATCCAGTAATAAAAAATGTGGAATTTGAATGGACCAAATTCTTTTTGTAAAGTTTGCATACTATTGGAACGACTTGCGTAAAAAGCCTGGGATTTTCTTAAGTCGACAACAAGGCGATGACTTTTTAATGATTTAGTCCTCACTTTGCTTTAATGCTCGAGTATCTCTGGAGTTATTAAATGGTTACCAAGAAACATAAGACTACATACATACGTTGGAGATCAATTTTTAGTCATTTGGGGAAATTTAGCTGGTCCAAAGTATGGATTTTAGCAAAATAATGCCTCTATTCATGTTGTATACAAAAAAAGAACTTCGTTTAACTCCGAGAATACTACTGATCTCAACTGGCCGGCGCGTAGCCCTGATCTAGATCCAATCGAAAACCTCTGTAACATCATATGTCGTAAGGTTTATGCAAATTTTTGCTATACTCTTCTGTTAATGAGGTTCGAGCTGCTGTTGAACATATTTGGTACAAAATAGACCCCCAAGTGACGCAGCATTTAGTTTCTTCGATGAAAAGTAACATTCTTGCACTAATTGCAGACAACGTGGGTGCAACTCGATTTTAATTTGTAGTTATTTCTCTGTAAATATAGAAATTGTATATATTTTGCCACAATGTTAATTTCTTTTATTGTCATTATATATTATATAAAAAGGTAAAATTTAAAATTTATTGTTTGTGAATAAAGGATAAGTCACAAGTAATATATGACAGATGAATTATAAAAATCCTTCTGAACATAGAAGCGAAATCGGTCATGTTCTAAGTTTTCACCTTGCTTCTTTAACGATTCTTAAGTTAATTTAATTACTAGAAATGGGGAAAAAAAAATCATTCAGAAAAACGTATTTAATGACTTAAAACAAAGAGTGACTCCAAATAAAATGTATAAATACTTTCTTAAAAAATTGCATGTAAAAAAAAAACTCCTTTCAGTACTTTAAACTCTCGATTTATTTGAAATTTTGCCGTTTCCACCTCCTTTCTGTACTATTTAAATGTCGTCAGTTAATTGAAACAATGCTATTTCTATAATGCCAATTAGGAGTTTTTTAAAACTTTAGCCCCTTAAATTCTGGCTTTTTATCATTTCGATGAGGTCTTTAAAAAAAGTCTGTATTCTGGGGCAGGGCCCGGGTTAAGCCGACTCGGCCAGTCCTAACGTATTTTTTCACTCCGAACGAGACGGGCTTTCAGTTTCCTATAGATCTATCTACATGGGGTTAAATTTCCAATTCCGGTCTCGACACAACCCTTATTAAAATCACTGTGTCTGACTGACCTATCCGTGCAAAAATAAGTAAAATTTGACTCAGCCCAAAACTTAGAAAAAAAAAATGCATGCATTTTTAAATCGCTATAGTTTTATAATAAAAAATTTTAAATTCTTTTTTTTTTTTTTTAAAGGATAATAGATTTAAAGGGAAAAAATTAAAATACATTAAAACCACGGAAGAAAACCTGCCTTAAACGGAAAAGATCCATATAAAATGAATATAATAATACCTGAGAAAAAATAGATTACATTTATATCTCAGAAAAAAGGAACTTGTCTATAACTTTTTTTTTCCTTTCCCATGAGATTCCATCTTAAAATTTTTAAAGTATAGCATTTTTTAAAGTCTCCAACACGTAGAATATGGATTAACGATATTAAAGGGGGAGTGAAACATTTACAAATAAATATATAGATTAATTAATAAAACAAATATATCTTAGCCTTTGGCGATTCTTCAAAAAATTATAAAAATGAAAAAAGAAAAACCATAATAAGTATTTTTGATCATAACTGTTTCATACGAAACAATTTTTAAACTACGTAGAAATTCAGTTAGGCTAGCTCGGCTATGATTTTAACTTTTTTTCAGGACGAGCCGAACTTTTTCCTGGCTGGTCCGAACTTTTTCTTCTATGGGTCGGTTTGGGACCGGACCTAGATATTTCGGCCCATGCAGAACTCTAGAACAGACCGCCGGCTAGAGATCTGTACGGGCCGGGTTCGGGCCGATTGCTAGGGCCTTACTTTTGAAGACTGGGGTCGGGCCGGGCTCGGGCCTTAATTTTTTTCTTAATGGAGTATCGGATCGGGACTAACTTATTTTTTCCATACGAAGCCGAGACTGATTTCATTCTTCCTAGTCTTCACGAAACAAAATAATCAGTTCCTATTGAATCATCCCATATGAAAATCCTTTTCTCGACTTGGCTAACTCTGTTCATAAATCAGTAAAATTTGGCAAAATTTGGCCAAAAATTTTTGCAAAAAAGGTATATACTTTTAAGTCGTCATTATTCTGAAATTAAACATTAGAATTTATACCTTTTAAAGAATCGTAGATTACTAGGCTTATTAAAATAGAGTAAAACACATGGAAAAAAAAAAAAAAAAAAAAAAAAAAACATGATTAAGACGGAAATTTTTTTAAACTGAAAATTGCAAATTTCTTTTAAACTGTTCATCCATGCAATATGAATACAACAATACGCAAGAAAAAATATGTTAAACATTTAAATCTGCTAAGAAGGGAACGTATTTTTTTCTTTCCAATGCGATTCCGTCTTAGAAGATTTTACTTTTACCATATACCACTTTTAGGTAGCTTTCATTACAAAAAGTAAAAAGCTACCTATTACAGCCGTCCGGAGGAAAGCACTTCCAGAAAACTTTGGTATATTTTCACCGATCATGACCCCCAGACCCCAAAACCACCCTCCGTTCAAATGTTGACACACACACACACACACACACACACACACACACATATATATATATCTGATTTTTGTCATGCGATAACAAACGTATTTATGAACTGATTTGAATGAAACTTGGTATGTATATAGTACATACAAATATCTCGGCCGAGTTCGTTGGCTAGCATCATCCGCCATCTTGTTTCAAAATGGCGGCCATTTAAATTGTTTTAAAAAATTTTAAATTTAAAATTAAATGCGAAAAAATTAAAAGTTGAAAAAGATTTTTATTTTATGTGTTAGATCTTAAAACACCAATTCCAGAATACTTTTTACTTTGTCTATATCTTAAAAATTGATTGAGTTATAGCTAGCGTTGCGAAGGTTAGAAAAAACCCGGTTTAAACCCGGGAATAAACCGGGTTTTTAGGAATAAACCTGGAAAAAACCCGGGATTTTTTGGAATAATTCGGTTTCTTGGGAATAAACCTGGGAATAAACCTGGTCTATTGGAAATAAACCCTGGAATAAACCGACTTTTTGCAACTCTAGTTATAGCACTTTGAATTTTTCTTATGTCTGACATTTTGAAACGATCTGATTTTTGTCATGCTATAACTAACGTATTTATGAACCGATTTGAATGAAACTTGGTATGTACATAGTAAATACAACTATCTCGACCGAGTTTGTTGGCCAGCATCATCCACCATCTTGTTTCAAAATGGCGGCCATTTAAAATTAAAAAAAAAATTAATTTAAAATTAAATGTGAAAAAATTAAAAGTTGAAAAATATTTTTATTTTATGTATTAGATCTCAAAACACCATATCCAGAACACTTTTTATTTTGTCTATATCTTAAAAAATGATTGAATTATAGCACTTTGAATTTTTCTTATGGCTGACATTTTGAAACGATCTGATTTTGTCATGCTATAACTAACGTATTTATGAACCGATTTGAATGAAACTTAGTATGTACATAGTACGTACAAATATCTCGACCGAGTGCGTTGGGCAGTATCATCCGCCATCTTGTTTCAAAATGGCGGCCATTTAAAAATTAAAAAAAAATTAAAATTTAAAATTAAATGCGAAAAAATTAAAAGTTGAAAAATATTTTTATTTTATGTATTAGATCCTAAAACACCGATTCTAGAACTTTTTTTACTTTGTCTATATCTTAGAATATGACTGAGTTATAGCACTTTGAATTTTTCTTTTGACTGACATTTTTAAACGATCTGATTCACGTGATAACACTCGTATTTATAAATCGATTTGGATGTAACTTGGTGTGTATATAGTCTATACTAATAAAATCTGTGTGCCTCTGTGTGTCTGTCTGTCTGCTTGAAGCCGATTACAGTTCGCAACGCGGGCGAGTTGGAAGTCGCGAGAGGTGTCTTTCGATTCGAAAAATTCCGGGAAAGTCATTTCGGGCATTTTCGAGACCGTGGGACCAAAATTAAAAAAGTTATGAATTAAAAACCCCTCGGGAAACGAAACGCAAAACGTCTCATTTCCCAAAAAGAGCTCCCAAGCAGAAAGAGGGCAGTTCCGGAAGTCCGCCGCAGAGAAAATATACCGAAACTTTTACGTTTTTTTTCTTAAACCATATGTAGACAGTTTTTAAAGTAGAACAAAACTGATTACATATTCAGAATCTGCGTAAAAGTCTGCTTCTGACGAACCAAAAAATACGAAAAAATACGCCTTTAACCCTTTAAAAAAAGTGTTTAAAAGGAGTCGATTTAATGAATTTCTTAAAAACGGCCGCACTTTGTAGGAGAAAATAATGGTCAGATTTGGGAATAAATCAAAAATTCAAAAAATCTTCTTAAAGTCGGTACTTTTTCCTGCAAGTCAGTGCAATTAGTTTTCAAAAATTCCAATACTAACCCTTAGAAAAAAATTCTTTTCTAAACGATTTTTTTGTGTTTTTGTCAATGTTATAGTCTGTCTCAAAAGTTTAAGCACAAGCATAAAATATCGATTTTTAATGAATTATAAAAAGTTAGAATTAATAACATTTTTTTATTTACATATTCCGCAATATTATTTAAATAAACTGTATCAAAAATAGAAAAAAATAAATTACATAATTTTAAAAAATACAATTAAAAAAAAAGTTATAAAAAAACTGTCTCAAAAGTTTATGCACAATGTAAAAAACAACTATATTTATAATGTTTACAGAACTTTTAGTAACAATTTTTTTTCTCCATATTTTCGAATTAGTTCAAATAAATGTGCTTTCGTCGAAATTATTAGTTTTTGTGGGGTTTCTGGTGGAAAAGAATACCATGCTTTCTCAATAGCCTCTTGGAGTTCTTCAATAAAGTCATACTGCTTTCCATTGCCTAAACTTGGCGGGTTAAAGTATTCCAGACATTCTCAATCGGGTTTAAGTCTGGACTTAAAGCTGGCTAGTCAAGTACTTTATCATTTTTCTGAAAAATCCAAAGTTTTGTAGAATGGGATACGTGGATAGAGGCATTGTCTTGCAGAAAAGTTCATTCAAAACCCCCCAAAATATCACCGAATGGAAGCAAATGGTGGTTTAGGGTCTCTTGAAACTTTTTTCACTCTTCTCTTCCTTTTAGAAAAGCTAGAGAGGGCTGGCAAATGTCCCAAATGCCCCCTAAACCATAACGGATTTACCGCCTTGCTGCCTGCTGAAAAATATCCATCGGTTCTTGCGTAAATCATGCCAATACGCCTTCCAAACATCAGGGCCATCTAAGTTCCACTTTTTCTCATCCCTGAATAAAACAGTAAGCCATTTGTCCCCGTAGGTCATGTGTTTTTTAGCCCAGTTCATTCCTACCTGTTTGTGATGTAATTTAAGAGACGGTTTGCGAGCCAATTTCTTTTACATGATGCAATCACACGCTTTAATACGTCTATTTACAGTGTCTTTGGACATCTGTACTCTGAAATTATTTTTAATTTGCCGTATGGGTACATATTTTGTCTAAATACCAATCTCCGTATTTTCCGATCAGTCTGAACAGTCGTCATACGTGGTCGTCTGCATCTTGGTTTCCGCTTAAAATTATCATTTCTAGAAAGTACTTGATATATACATAGCTTTGATCAATTTAAAGCTTTTGCAATTTCAGAAACAGTTTTATTTTGAGATTTCAATTTAAAATCTTTCAAAATCTCACATTTTGTGAATTCTTTACCCTTTGCCATGTTTAAAACATTCAGAAATAATTTATCCACCTTTTATACTTGTATAAAAGTGCAATATGATGTCATACAACGTCATTACACAATACCAATTCCGTGTTTCTAAAAAAATTTGCATAAAGTGCTTAAACTTTTGAGACAGCGTTTCTTTAAGAAAAAAAGAAAAAATAAATAAAAATAAATATATTTTTTATTTTAACTACCCAAAATGGCTTATTTTATTTTATTTTGATTAAATGTTGAGTATTTATTGTAAATTAGCATAAAATATTTTCTTCTTCAGTTATTTTAAACGAGATTTGCAGAGTGCTTAAACTTTTGAGACAGACTATACTTCTATGGAGATGTTTTTTCTTAAACAATCCCGAAATCAGTTTTCGATTTAAAAAAAATCCGTTTACATATTCGAAATCTGCGTACAACTCTGAATCCGATGGACTAAAAAATACAAAAAATACGCATATTAACCCTTTAAAAAAGTGTTTAAAATAGGTCGATTCTGCGTTTTTTTTTTAAATTCGGTAAATTAAAAGCGGCCCGTCGCACAGTGGGGCGTTTTGATAAACTAGGTGGACAAAATCCAAATTTCTGATTGTTTCGAAATGTAACGAAACTGCGTATATTAATAGCTGAATGTCTAATTTATTGAGGTCCGAAGGAATTTTGACGAAAAAATTCGTGGTGTCGATTAACTGCGACCGTAAAGTTAGCTTTTCCCTAGTTGGTTTGAAAAAAATTATGTGGGTGTTCCAGTCTGCCATAAGTTCAAAACCACGTTGTTGATATCCTGTTTAATTTTAAACAACGAGTTTACTGGACGTAAGACACATGATTGCCAAGGTAAGTTTTAAACCATTTTTGGTTTAAAATAAGCGCTGTTAAACCTGCTAATTGGTTTTTTTAGAGGTTGTGATTTTGCATGAATCATTTTGTTTTTTGCAATCTTTTTCTTGATTTTTAACAAAGTGCACAGCAGTGTTCACCAATAAGCATTTTTTTAAACTAAAATGCAATTCCTATATTGGAAACTAAAAATATCTGCTGCAGATGGCTGCAGATAAATAAGTTATTATTAATAAACAATCTTAATATGTACTTGCAGTTTAAGTATGCATGTGTAGTTCAAAACTTGCAGGTCAATATTAAACCACTTTTAACTATCGGAATGACCTGAATCTTTAAATCAATACAAAAAACCCTTAACGGGTTAAAAGCTTGTGACGCAGCAGTTTATCTTACATCTCTAAGAATTTTAAATTTGGGACTTAAAACTAATGATATCAAAATTTATGTGACGCTATGCTATTAATATATATATATATATATATATTAAAATTTATTCATTAATGCTTTATCATTTACATCTTTCATAATTTCAAAATATGAATCTTAAAAGTTATGATATCAAAATTTAAGTGACGCCTTGATGAGACTTTAAACGATGTTTTAAAATTCTATTTATTTATTTATTTATTATCTAAATACATTTACATATCTAAACAATACTTTTCATTTTCCAATACACTGTTAAATACATCACTTTCACTGAATATATATAATGCACTGAAATGTTTTATTTGAATAAATTGGCTTATCTTTTGTGCTACGCTATCCAAAATCAAAAGTAACATTTAAATAAATATTTTTCCACCATTGTATCTAAACTAAGTTAAATATATGCAAATAGATACAATGACGCAAAAATATTTATTTAAATGTTACTTTTGATTTTGGATAGCGTAGCACAAAAGATAAGCCAATTTATTCAAATAAAACATTTCAGTGCATTATATATATTCAGTGAAAGTGATGTATTTAACAGTGTATTGGAAAATGAAAAGTATTGTTTAGATATGTAAATGTATTTAGATAATAAATAAATAAATAAATAGAATTTTAAAACATCGTTTAAAGTCTCATCAAGGCGTCACTTAAATTTTGATATCATAACTTTTAAGATTCATATTTTGAAATTATGAAAGATGTAAATGATAAAGCATTAATGAATAAATTTTAATATATATATATATATATATATATATATATATTAATAGCATAGCGTCACATAAATTTTGATATCATTAGTTTTAAGTCCCAAATTTAAAATTCTTAGAGATGTAAGATAAACTGCTGCGTCACAAGCTTTTAACCCGTTAAGGGTTTTTTGTATTGATATCATTGCTTTTTTTAGGTTAATGATAAAAAAAAAATAAAAGACTAGCGCAAAAAATTCATATTCATGATTCATTCGCCTTTAATTACCCCTCCCCCATCCACTTAAAAAAAAGATATTTCATATTTTATTAATGTATGCTGTACTACTTGATTTTGTTAAAAACAACTGTAGTAAAATACGTTAGTAAAAGATAAGAAGGTAATGTACATTCAGCACCATACATCTCAGAAAGGGTTTTATAATCTATGCTGTATGTATCATTTCTCATTCTTGTTAACTATGTTTATTCTTTACACATGTTGATACATATACTGCAGATGGATTAAAATGATCAGGGATACAATATTCAGAATATGCTGGAAAGTATTTCATAATCTATGCTGCATGCATGGTTCTTGTTAATTATGTTTCAACCTATGTATAGGTTGGTAATATTGCAGATTGATTAAGACTATATGCGTTACAATATTCAGAATATTCTGGAAATGTTTCATAATCTATGTTGCACACATGTTTTTCTTTCTTGTTAGTTATGATTTGTTCTTTATATAGATTGGTAAAATTACTGCAAATAGTTAAAATGATAGGTTTACAATATTGAACATGTATTGAAAAGTGTTTCATAATCTATACTTATGCGTAATTTTTCATTCTTGTTAGTTTATTTATGTTTTCCTGTTTGCATAGGGTGGGAAGATTACTGTACAAAGATGAAAAATATAGGTTTAAAGTATTCAGAATGAATTGGAAAGTATCTAAACATACTGTATGCAAAAATTTTTATTGTCGTTAATTATGCTTTGTTTTTTGCACAGAATGGTAAAATTCTTGTACATGAATGACAATAAGTTTACAGTATTCAGAATGTGTAGGAAAATGCATCATAATCGATGCAGTATGCATGATTCTTTGTTCTTGTTAGGTATGTTTTGTTCTTTGCACTGGGTGGAAAAATTACTGTATATGGATGAAAATAGTAGGTTAATAGTATTCAGAATATGTTGGAAGTTGCATCATATTCTATGTTGCACACATAACTTTTCGTTCTTGTTTTTTTTTTTTTTCCTTTACACATTGATAAAATTATTGCACATGGATGAAGGCATTTAATTAAATCAGGCTTATATTAAAATTGACAATATATATTCTAAATTAATCAATGTACCTATCATTTGTACAAGAATGTCCTGATTGGTAATTGCCCCGGTGTAATTGATAATTACAATGTTCCCAGGGTAGTTACCGAGAATCAAAAAATTTTAATTAAGCAAACTTTAAATAATATTTTAATCAAAGCCTATATTTTATTGAATAGAAACATGGTGAATCATTAACCATGCTAAATTTGGTCACATCTATTGTAAATATTAAAAAGATATTTAGATGTTAGTGTTTTTTGATCAGGAATTACCCCGGTCCACCCTATAAGTTTCATACTTCAATTAGGAAAATGTTTAACTGACAAAGAAAGAAAATCAGGACTCTCTTATTTATTAAATATTTTCATTTCATATGAAACTTTCCATTCTTGGGCGACTTAACTTACAAATAAACTAACGACTATAACGACTATACTATAACGATATACTATAATGACTTAACTTAACTAATATATTTTTATTGAACATTTCAGTCACTAAGCATAAAACATGCAAAGTACATAAATTTAAACATTTCATGTTTTTTAGATTTAAATTTTTTTTTTTAAACAAAATTTTATGAAAAAAGCAGACAGCTATTAAAAAATATTCCATATTTTCTTAGGGTTTCTTGCAGTGCAATACATCAAAAGTCTTTTCTAGATTTTCAACATTGTACGTAATATTTTGACGACTTGAAATTTTTTTATTTTTTTCTCATAAATCATGTAAAATAACATTTAACCATTAAGAACCACATTTGATTTACTAAACTGCTATAAATACAAATTCCAATTGAAATCTACCCTAAACCCGAAAAATTTAAACCAGATTCAAATGGAATTTTCAGGTGGCATTTCAAAATATATTATTTTGTCACAGGTAAAAGGGTTCTAATTAGAAGTTTTTTTTTTCTTGTGTTTTTTTCAATTGGGTTAAGGATAGATTTCAATAGGAATTTTCAGGTTCTGGGTAGTGCATGTTGACAGAAATTAATTCGTCTTTCTTAAACAGATTAATGTTTACACTGATTTTCATTTCAGTTCAAATTGGGTTCTTGTCAATGTGTATCAGCAGAAATTATTTTTCCTTTTTTGGATCAAGTTAAGATTCCATAGAATTTTTTTTTTTTTTTGGGGGGGGGGGATGTTGGAGTGAGTTCAATTCAAATGTAATTTTCAAGTTCTGGTCAGATTGCATTTCCACAGAAAATATTTTGTTCTGTGCAGGGATTGGATTTAAAATAGACTTCAATCGGAATTTACAGCTTCTAGTCTGTCCGTATCAATGGAAATTACATTTTCTTTCTCGTTTCAGGATATGGTTGGATAAATTTTTTTTAAGGTTCAAATCTGGTTATGGGTTGACTTGAAATGAAATTTTTAATTTCTTGTTGAGTTACATTTCAATCTATAATATTTTGTTGCAAATAGATTGACTACTGGAGGGATTTTTTTTTGAAAATTTCCGGTTCTGGTCAATGTATGTTTTTTTTTTTTTTTTTCGGGTTTGAATCTCGATTCAGTTTGACTTGAATTGAAATTTTCAGGTTCTTGTCAAGTTGCATTTCAAGTACTAGTTTTCAATTCTGGTCAGTGGATGGGGACGGAAATTATTTTGTCTTTCTTGAACAGATTTATATTTCCTAATTTTTTTATTTTACCTTTTTTTTGGGGGGGGGGGGTTGGATTGGGTTTCAGGTTAAGAGTTCGGATCGTGTTTGAGATAGACTTCTATTGGAATTTCCATGATCTGGTCAGTACATATCGACATAAATTGTTTTTTTTTTTTTTTTTTTTTTCTAAAATCTTGATTTGATTGGATATTTTTTTTGAGGGGGGGGGGAATTGAATCTGGTTTCGGATTGACCTAAATGGAATTTTCAGGTTCTAGTTGAGTTGCATTGCAAGTATATTATTTTGTCGCAGATAGATTGGGTTACAATTGGAATTTTTTTTTTTTTTTTTTTTGGGGGGGGGGGTAGTATTTGAACTGGGTTTAGGATAGATTTCAATTGAAATTCTTGTCAATGTATGTGGACAGAAATTATTTGGTGTTTCTTGGACAAACTTGTGTTTCCATTGTTTTTTCCCTTTCGGGTTTGGATTAGGTTACATGTTAACTTTCAGACTCTTCTCGGTGTGTATCGGCAGAAATAATTTTCTCTTTTTCGGATTAGGTTAAGGTTCGATAGAAATTTTTTTCAGGTTTCGATCAGGTTCAATTCAAATGGAATTTTCAAGTTCTGGTCAGGTTGCGCTTTAATAGAAAATATTTTGTCCTGTATACAGGACATAGATATTGGGTTCTGGTTATATGGAATTTCCTTTTCCAGGTTCAGATTAGGTTTAAGATAGACTAATTGGAATTTTCAGATTTCTGATCACGCGTATCTATGGAAATTAAGTTTTCTTTCCCGAATCGAGATATGGTTGGATAAATTTTTTTCTTTTATTTTTTGGGGGGGGGGGTTGAATCTGGTTTCGGTTTGACTTCAAATGTAATTTTCAGGTTCCTGTTCAGTTGCATTTCAATGTATTTTATTTTGCAGCAGATAGATTGAGTTACTCTTGGAGGGATTTTTTTCTTTCTGGTTTTGGATTGTATAAGATAGATTTCAATAGGAATTTTTCGATTCTGGTCAATGTATGTCAATGGAAATTATTTTGTCTTTCTTGGACAAATTTATCTTTCCATTAAATTTTTGTTGGTTTAGAATGGGTTTCAGGATTACTTTTAGGTTCTTGTTGGCAGAGTTGTATAAAACCAAAAACTTTCTGCAAATAAATTTAATGTTGGGTGTAATTCACATTTTTTGCGCAATTTATGGTCATCATTCATGATTTTTATGCGATTTATGAATGTAATTTGCATTTTTGAGCAATTTATGGACATAATTTGCAATTTTTATACGATTAATGAATGTAATTTACATTTTACATGATTTATGGACGTAATTTGCTATATTTATGCGATTCATAGACATAATTTGCGTTTTTTGAGCTTTCTATCAACGAAATTTGCGTTTTTTGTTCGATTTATTGACGTTGTTTGTTTTTTTATAGGATTTATGAATGTAATTCGCTTTTTTTTACCAATTCTTGGACGTAATTCACATTTTTTGCAATTTATGAATGTTATTCGTGTTTTTTTGCACAATTTTTTTATGCAATTTATGAATGCAAATACTTAAGATTGAATCTAGTTTCGGAATGACTTCAAATGGAATTTTCAGGTTCTTGTTGAGTTGCATTTCAAGTATATTATTTTGTCGCAGATAGATTGGGTTACAATTGGAATTTTTTTTTTTTTTTTTTTTTTTTTTTTTGGGGGGGGGGGGGTAGTATTTGAACTGGGTTTAGGATAGATTTCAATTGAAATTCTTGTCAGTGTATGTGGACAGAAATTATTTGGTCTTTCTTGGACACACTTGTGTTTCCATTGTTTTTTCCTTTTCGGGTTTGGATTAGGTTTCATGTTAACTTTCAGACTCTTGTCAGCGTGTATCGGCAGAAATATTTTTCTCTTTTTCGGATTAGGTAAAGGTTCGATGGAAATTATTTTTAGGTTTCGATCAGGTTCAATTCAAATGGAATTTTCAAGTTCTGGTCAGGTTGCGCTTTAATGGGAAATATTTTGTTCTGTACAGATATTGGGTTCTTGTTATATGGAATTTCCTTTTCCAGGTTCAGATTAGGTTTAAGATAAATTTCCAGATTTCTGATCACGCGTATCTATGGAAATTAAGTTTTCTTTCCCGAATCGAGGTATGGTTGGATAATTTTTTTTTTTTTTTTTTTTTTTTTTTTTTTTTTTTTGGGGGGGGGGGGGAGTTGAATCTGGTTTCGGTTTGACTTCAAATGTAATTTTCAGGTTCTTTTTCAGTTGCATTTCAATGTATTTTATTTTGCAGCAGATAGATTGAGTTACTCTTGGAGGGATTTTTTTCTTTCTGGTTTTGGATTGTATAAGATAGATTTCAATAGGAATTTTTCGATTCTGGTCAATGTATGTCAATGGAAATTATTTTGTCTTTCTTGGACAAATTTATCTTACCATTAAATTTTTGTTGGTTTAGAATGGGTTTCAGGATAACTTTTAGGTTCTTGTTTGCAGAGTTGTATAAAACCATAAACTTTCTGCAAATTAATTTAATGTTGGGTGTAATTCGCATTTTTTGCACAATTTATGGTCATCATTCATGTTTTTTATGAGATTTATGAATGTTATTTGCATTTTTGAGCAATTTTTATACGATTAATAAATGTAATTTACATTTTACATAATTTATGGACGTAATTTGCTATTTTTATGCAATTCATAGACATAATTTGCGTTTTTTCAGCTTTCTGTCGACGAAATTTGTGTTTTTTGATCGATTTATTGACGTTATTTGTGTTTTTATAGGATTTATGAATGTAATTTGCTTTTTTTACACAATTCTTGGACATAATTCGCATTTTTTGCAATTTATGAATGTTATTCGTGTTTTTTTGCACGATTCATGGAAGTGATTTGCATTTTTTGAGTGATTTATGAACATAATTCACATTTTTATGCGATTCATGGACGTAATTTGCATTTTTTGAGCGATTCATGAATGTAATTCACGTTTTTTATGCAAATCATGAATGCAAAACGCTATTCTTTATTTTTATGCGATTTATAGTCGTAATTTGCATTTTAGCTTTCTGCTGCCAAAATTCATGTTTTTTGAGCGGTTTATGAACATAATTCCCATATTATTTCACAATTCATAGACGTAATTTGCGTTTTTCATACAATTTATGAACATAATTCTCACTTTTTTACCAATTCATCGACGCAATTCACGTTTTGAGCGATTTGTGGACGTAATTCGCATTTTTTTATGCAATTCGCTTTTTTTTGAGCGATTCATGGGCATAATTCGCGATTAATGAATGTAATTTACATTTTACATGATTTATGGACGTAATTTGCTATTATTTATGCGATTCGTAGACATAATTTACATTTTTTGAGCTTTCTCTCAACGAAATTTGCGTTTTTGGATCGATTTATTGACGTTATTTGTGTTTCTATAGGATTTATGAATGTAATTTGCTTTTTTTACCAATTCTTGGACGTAATTCGCATTTTTTGTAATTTATGAACATTATTAGTGTTTTTTTGCACGATTCATGGAAGTGATTCGCATTTTTTGAGTGATTTATGAACGTAATTCACGTTTTTAGGCGATTTATGGATGTAATTTGTGTTTTTTGAGCGATTCATGAATATAATTCGCCTTTTTTATGCAATTCATGAATGCAAAACACTATTTGCTATTTTTATGCTATTTTATAGATGTAATTTGCGTTTCAGCTTTTTGCTGCCAAAATTCGTGTTTTTTGAGCGATTTATGAACATAATTCTCGTTTTACTACACAATTCATAGACATAATTTGTGTTTTTCATACAATTTCTGAACGTAATTCTCACTTTTTTAAACAATTCATGGACGTAATTCATGTTTTGAGCGATTTGTGGACCCAATTCACGTTTCTTATGCAATTTGCTTTTTTTTGAGCGATTCATGGACATAATTCGCGATTTTTATGCGATTAATGAATGTAATTTACATTTTACATGATTTATGGAGGTAATTTGCTATATTTATGCGATTCATAGACATAATTTACGTTTTTTGAGCTTTCTATCAACGAAATTTGCGTTTTTTGATCGATTTATTGACGTTGTTTGTGTTTTTATAGGATTTATGAATGTAATTCGCTTTTTTTACCAATTCTTGGACGTAATTCCCATTTTTTGCAATTTATGAATGTTATTCGTGTTTTTTTGCACAATTTTTTTATGCAATTCATGAATGCAAATACTTAAGATTGAATCCGGTTTCGGATTGACTTCAAATACAATTTTCAGGTTCTTGTTGAGTTGCATTTCAAGTATATTATTTTGTCGCAGATAGATTGGGTTACAATTGGAATTTTTTTTTTTTTTTTTTTTTTTTTTTTTGGGGGGGGGGGGGTAGTATTTGAACTGGGTTTAGGATAGATTTCAATTGAAATTCTTGTCAGTGTATGTGGACAGAAATTATTTGGTCTTTCTTGGACACACTTCTGTTTCCATTGTTTTTTCCTTTTCGGGTCTGGATTAGGTTACATGTTAACTTTCAGACTCTTCTCGGTGTGTATCGGCAGAAATAATTTTCTCTTTTTCGGATTAGGTTAAGGTTCGATAGAAATTTTTTTCAGGTTTCGATCAGGTTCAATTCAAATGGAATTTTCAAGTTCTGGTCAGGTTGCGCTTTAATAGAAAATATTTTGTCCTGTATACAGGACATAGATATTGGGTTCTGGTTATATGGAATTTCCTTTTCCAGGTTCAGATTAGGTTTAAGATAGACTAATTGGAATTTTCAGATTTCTGATCACGCGTATCTATGGAAATTAAGTTTTCTTTCCCGAATCGAGATATGGTTGGATAAATTTTTTTCTTTTTTTTTTGGGGGGGGGGGTTGAATCTGGTTTCGGTTTGACTTCAAATGTAATTTTCAGGTTCCTGTTCAGTTGCATTTCAATGTATTTTATTTTGCAGCAGATAGATTGAGTTACTCTTGGAGGGATTTTTTTCTTTCTGGTTTTGGATTGTATAAGATAGATTTCAATAGGAATTTTTCGATTCTGGTCAATGTATGTCAATGGAAATTATTTTGTCTTTCTTGGACAAATTTATCTTTCCATTAAATTTTTGTTGGTTTAGAATGGGTTTCAGGATTACTTTTAGGTTCTTGTTGGCAGAGTTGTATAAAACCAAAAACTTTCTGCAAATAAATTTAATGTTGGGTGTAATTCACATTTTTTGCGCAATTTATGGTCATCATTCATGATTTTTATGCGATTTATGAATGTAATTTGCATTTTTGAGCAATTTATGGACATAATTTGCAATTTTTATACGATTAATGAATGTAATTTACATTTTACATGATTTATGGACGTAATTTGCTATATTTATGCGATTCATAGACATAATTTGCGTTTTTTGAGCTTTCTATCAACGAAATTTGCGTTTTTTGTTCGATTTATTGACGTTGTTTGTTTTTTTATAGGATTTATGAATGTAATTCGCTTTTTTTTACCAATTCTTGGACGTAATTCACATTTTTTGCAATTTATGAATGTTATTCGTGTTTTTTTGCACAATTTTTTTATGCAATTTATGAATGCAAATACTTAAGATTGAATCTAGTTTCGGAATGACTTCAAATGGAATTTTCAGGTTCTTGTTGAGTTGCATTTCAAGTATATTATTTTGTCGCAGATAGATTGGGTTACAATTGGAATTTTTTTTTTTTTTTTTTTTTTTTTTTTTTTTTTTTTTTTTTTTTTGGGGGGGGGTAGTATTTGAACTGGGTTTAGGATAGATTTCAATTGAAATTCTTGTCAGTGTATGTGGACAGAAATTATTTGGTCTTTCTTGGACACACTTGTGTTTCCATTGTTTTTTCCTTTTCGGGTTTGGATTAGGTTTCATGTTAACTTTCAGACTCTTGTCAGCGTGTATCGGCAGAAATATTTTTCTCTTTTTCGGATTAGGTAAAGGTTCGATGGAAATTATTTTTAGGTTTCGATCAGGTTCAATTCAAATGGAATTTTCAAGTTCTGGTCAGGTTGCGCTTTAATGGGAAATATTTTTTCTGTACAGATATTGGGTTCTTGTTATATGGAATTTCCTTTTCCAGGTTCAGATTAGGTTTAAGATAAATTTCCAGATTTCTGATCACGCGTATCTATGGAAATTAAGTTTTCTTTCCCGAATCGAGGTATGGTTGGATAATTTTTTTTCTTTTTTTTTTTTTTTTTTTTTTTTTTGGGGGGGGGGGGGGGGGAGTTGAATCTGGTTTCGGTTTGACTTCAAATGTAATTTTCAGGTTCTTTTTCAGTTGCATTTCAATGTATTTTATTTTGCAGCAGATAGATTGAGTTACTCTTGGAGGGATTTTTTTCTTTCTGGTTTTGGATTGTATAAGATAGATTTCAATAGGAATTTTTCGATTCTGGTCAATGTATGTCAATGGAAATTATTTTGTCTTTCTTGGACAAATTTATCTTACCATTAAATTTTTGTTGGTTTAGAATGGGTTTCAGGATAACTTTTAGGTTCTTGTTTGCAGAGTTGTATAAAACCATAAACTTTCTGCAAATTAATTTAATGTTGGGTGTAATTCGCATTTTTTGCACAATTTATGGTCATCATTCATGTTTTTTATGAGATTTATGAATGTTATTTGCATTTTTGAGCAATTTTTATACGATTAATAAATGTAATTTACATTTTACATAATTTATGGACGTAATTTGCTATTTTTATGCAATTCATAGACATAATTTGCGTTTTTTCAGCTTTCTGTCGACGAAATTTGTGTTTTTTGATCGATTTATTGACGTTATTTGTGTTTTTATAGGATTTATGAATGTAATTTGCTTTTTTTACACAATTCTTGGACATAATTCGCATTTTTTGCAATTTATGAATGTTATTCGTGTTTTTTTGCACGATTCATGGAAGTGATTTGCATTTTTTGAGTGATTTATGAACATAATTCACATTTTTATGCGATTCATGGACGTAATTTGCATTTTTTGAGCGATTCATGAATGTAATTCACGTTTTTTATGCAAATCATGAATGCAAAACGCTATTCTTTATTTTTATGCGATTTATAGTCGTAATTTGCATTTTAGCTTTCTGCTGCCAAAATTCATGTTTTTTGAGCGGTTTATGAACATAATTCCCATTTTACTACACAATTCATAGACGTAATTTGCGTTTTTCATACAATTTATGAACATAATTCTCACTTTTTTACCAATTCATCGACGCAATTCACGTTTTGAGCGATTTGTGGACGTAATTCGCATTTTTTTATGCAATTCGCTTTTTTTTGAGCGATTCATGGACATAATTCGCGATTAATGAATGTAATTTACATTTTACATGATTTATGGACGTAATTTGCTATTATTTATGCGATTCGTAGACATAATTTACATTTTTTGAGCTTTCTCTCAACGAAATTTGCGTTTTTGGATCGATTTATTGACGTTATTTGTGTTTCTATAGGATTTATGAATGTAATTTGCTTTTTTTACCAATTCTTGGACGTAATTCGCATTTTTTGTAATTTATGAACATTATTAGTGTTTTTTTGCACGATTCATGGAAGTGATTCGCATTTTTTGAGTGATTTATGAACGTAATTCACGTTTTTAGGCGATTCATGGATGTAATTTGTGTTTTTTGAGCGATTCATGAATATAATTCGCCTTTTTTATGCAATTCATGAATGCAAAACACTATTTGCTATTTTTATGCTATTTTATAGATGTAATTTGCGTTTCAGCTTTCTGCTGCCAAAATTCGTGTTTTTTGAGCGATTTATGAACATAATTCTCGTTTTACTACACAATTCATAGACATAATTTGTGTTTTTCATACAATTTCTGAACGTAATTCTCACTTTTTTAAACAATTCATGGACGTAATTCATGTTTTGAGCGATTTGTGGACCCAATTCACGTTTCTTATGCAATTTGCTTTTTTTTGAGCGATTCATGGACATAATTCGCGATTTTTATGCGATTAATGAATGTAATTTACATTTTACATGATTTATGGAGGTAATTTGCTATATTTATGCGATTCATAGACATAATTTACGTTTTTTGAGCTTTCTATCAACGAAATTTGCGTTTTTTGATCGATTTATTGACGTTGTTTGTGTTTTTATAGGATTTATGAATGTAATTCGCTTTTTTTACCAATTCTTGGACGTAATTCCCATTTTTTGCAATTTATGAATGTTATTCGTGTTTTTTTGCACAATTTTTTTATGCAATTCATGAATGCAAATACTTAAGATTGAATCCGGTTTCGGATTGACTTCAAATACAATTTTCAGGTTCTTGTTGAGTTGCATTTCAAGTATATTATTTTGTCGCAGATAGATTGGGTTACAATTGGAATTTTTTTTTTTTTTTTTTTTTTTTTTGGGGGGGGGGGGTAGTATTTGAACTGGGTTTAGGATAGATTTCAATTGAAATTCTTGTCAGTGTATGTGGACAGAAATTATTTGGTCTTTCTTGGACACACTTCTGTTTCCATTGTTTTTTCCTTTTCGGGTCTGGATTAGGTTACATGTTAACTTTCAGACTCTTCTCGGTGTGTATCGGCAGAAATAATTTTCTCTTTTTCGGATTAGGTTAAGGTTCGATAGAAATTTTTTTCAGGTTTCGATCAGGTTCAATTCAAATGGAATTTTCAAGTTCTGGTCAGGTTGCGCTTTAATAGAAAATATTTTGTCCTGTATACAGGACATAGATATTGGGTTCTGGTTATATGGAATTTCCTTTTCCAGGTTCAGATTAGGTTTAAGATAGACTAATTGGAATTTTCAGATTTCTGATCACGCGTATCTATGGAAATTAAGTTTTCTTTCCCGAATCGAGATATGGTTGGATAAATTTTTTTCTTTTATTTTTTGGGGGGGGGGGTTGAATCTGGTTTCGGTTTGACTTCAAATGTAATTTTCAGGTTCCTGTTCAGTTGCATTTCAATGTATTTTATTTTGCAGCAGATAGATTGAGTTACTCTTGGAGGGATTTTTTTCTTTCTGGTTTTGGATTGTATAAGATAGATTTCAATAGGAATTTTTCGATTCTGGTCAATGTATGTCAATGGAAATTATTTTGTCTTTCTTGGACAAATTTATCTTTCCATTAAATTTTTGTTGGTTTAGAATGGGTTTCAGGATTACTTTTAGGTTCTTGTTGGCAGAGTTGTATAAAACCAAAAACTTTCTGCAAATAAATTTAATGTTGGGTGTAATTCACATTTTTTGCGCAATTTATGGTCATCATTCATGATTTTTATGCGATTTATGAATGTAATTTGCATTTTTGAGCAATTTATGGACATAATTTGCAATTTTTATACGATTAATGAATGTAATTTACATTTTACATGATTTATGGACGTAATTTGCTATATTTATGCGATTCATAGACATAATTTGCGTTTTTTGAGCTTTCTATCAACGAAATTTGCGTTTTTTGTTCGATTTATTGACGTTGTTTGTTTTTTTATAGGATTTATGAATGTAATTCGCTTTTTTTTACCAATTCTTGGACGTAATTCACATTTTTTGCAATTTATGAATGTTATTCGTGTTTTTTTGCACAATTTTTTTATGCAATTTATGAATGCAAATACTTAAGATTGAATCTAGTTTCGGAATGACTTCAAATGGAATTTTCAGGTTCTTGTTGAGTTGCATTTCAAGTATATTATTTTGTCGCAGATAGATTGGGTTACAATTGGAATTTTTTTTTTTTTTTTTTTTGGGGGGGGGGGGGGTAGTATTTGAACTGGGTTTAGGATAGATTTCAATTGAAATTCTTGTCAGTGTATGTGGACAGAAATTATTTGGTCTTTCTTGGACACACTTGTGTTTCCATTGTTTTTTCCTTTTCGGGTTTGGATTAGGTTTCATGTTAACTTTCAGACTCTTGTCAGCGTGTATCGGCAGAAATATTTTTCTCTTTTTCGGATTAGGTAAAGGTTCGATGGAAATTATTTTTAGGTTTCGATCAGGTTCAATTCAAATGGAATTTTCAAGTTCTGGTCAGGTTGCGCTTTAATGGGAAATATTTTGTCCTGTATAGATATTGGGTTCTGGTTATATGGAATTTCCTTTTCCAGGTTCAGATTAGGTTTAAGATAAATTTCCAGATTTCTGATCACGCGTATCTATGGAAATTAAGTTTTCTTTCCCGAATCGAGGTATGGTTGGATAAATTTTTTTCTTTTTTTTTTTTTTTTTTTGGGGGGGGGGGAGTTGAATCTGGTTTCGGTTTGACTTCAAATGTAATTTTCAGGTTCTTGTTCAGTTGCATTTCAATGTATTTAATTTTGCTGCAGATAGATTGAGATACTCTTGGAGGGATTTTTTTCTTTCTGGTTTTGGATTGTATAAGATAGATTTCAATAGGAATTTTTCGATTCTGGTCAATGTATGTCAATGGAAATTATTTTGTCTTTCTTGGACAAATTTATCTTACCATTAAATTTTTGTTGGTTTAGAATGGGTTTCAGGATAACTTTTAGGTTCTTGTTTGCAGAGTTGTATAAAACCATAAACTTTCTGCAAATTAATTTAATGTTGGGTGTAATTCGCATTTTTTGCACAATTTATGGTCATCATTCATGATTTTTATGCGATTTATGAATGTAATTTGCATTTTTGAGCAATTTATGGACATAATTTGCAATTTTTATACGATTAATGAATGTAATTTAAATTTTGCATGATTTATGGACGTAATTTGCTATATTTATGCGATTCATAGACATAATTTGCGTTTTTTGAGCTTTCTATCAACGAAATTTGCGTTTTTTGATCGATTTATTGACGTTGTTTGTGTTTTTATAGGATTTATGAATGTAATTCGCTTTTTTTACCAATTCTTGGACGTAATTCACATTTTTTGCAATTTATGAATGTTATTCGTGTTTTTTTGCACAATTTTTTTATGCAATTTATGAATGCAAATACTTAAGATTGAATCTAGTTTCGGAATGACTTCAAATGGAATTTTCAGGTTCTTGTTGAGTTGCATTTCAAGTATATTATTTTGTCGCAGATAGATTGGGTTACAATTGGAATTTTTTTTTTTTTTTGGGGGGGGGGGGGTAGTATTTGAACTGGGTTTAGGATAGATTTCAATTGAAATTCTTGTCAGTGTATGTGGACAGAAATTATTTGGTCTTTCTTGGACACACTTGTGTTTCCATTGTTTTTTCCTTTTCGGGTTTGGATTAGGTTTCATGTTAACTTTCAGACTCTTGTCAGCGTGTATCGGCAGAAATATTTTTCTCTTTTTCGGATTAGGTAAAGGTTCGATGGAAATTATTTTCAGGTTTCGATCAGGTTCAATTCAAATGGAATTTTCAAGTTCTGGTCAGGTTGCGCTTTAATGGGAAATATTTTGTTCTGTACAGATATTGGGTTCTTGTTATATGGAATTTCCTTTTCCAGGTTCAGATTAGGTTTAAGATAAATTTCCAGATTTCTGATCACGCGTATCTATGGAAATTAAGTTTTCTTTCCCGAATCGAGGTATGGTTGGATAATTTTTTTTTTTTTTTTTTTTCTGTGGGGGGGGGGGGGGAGTTGAATCTGGTTTCGGTTTGACTTCAAATGTAATTTTCAGGTTCTTGTTCAGTTGCATTTCAATGTATTTTATTTTGCAGCAGATAGATTGAGTTACTCTTGGAGGGATTTTTTTCTTTCTGGTTTTGGATTGTATAAGATAGATTTCAATAGGAATTTTTCGATTCTGGTCAATGTATGTCAATGGAAATTATTTTGTCTTTCTTGGACAAATTTATCTTACCATTAAATTTTTGTTGGTTTAGAATGGGTTTCAGGATAACTTTTAGGTTCTTGTTTGCAGAGTTGTATAAAACCATAAACTTTCTGCAAATTAATTTAATGTTGGGTGTAATTCGCATTTTTTGCACAATTTATGGTCATCATTCATGTTTTTTATGAGATTTATGAATGTTATTTGCATTTTTGAGCAATTTTTATACGATTAATAAATGTAATTTACATTTTACATAATTTATGGACGTAATTTGCTATTTTTATGCAATTCATAGACATAATTTGCGTTTTTTCAGCTTTCTGTCGACGAAATTTGTGTTTTTTGATCGATTTATTGACGTTATTTGTGTTTTTATAGGATTTATGAATGTAATTTGCTTTTTTTACACAATTCTTGGACATAATTCGCATTTTTTGCAATTTATGAATGTTATTCGTGTTTTTTTGCACGATTCATGGAAGTGATTTGCATTTTTTGAGTGATTTATGAACATAATTCACATTTTTATGCGATTCATGGACGTAATTTGCATTTTTTGAGCGATTCATGAATGTAATTCACGTTTTTTATGCAAATCATGAATGCAAAACGCTATTCTTTATTTTTATGCGATTTATAGTCGTAATTTGCATTTTAGCTTTCTGCTGCCAAAATTCATGTTTTTTGAGCGGTTTATGAACATAATTCCCATTTTACTACACAATTCATAGACGTAATTTGCGTTTTTCATACAATTTATGAACGTAATTCTCACTTTTTTACCAATTCATCGACGCAATTCACGTTTTGAGCGATTTGTGGACGTAATTCGCATTTTTTTATGCAATTCGCTTTTTTTTGAGCGATTCATGGGC
Source organism: Maratus speculifer (assembly GCA_964019185.1). Classification (NCBI taxonomy): domain Eukaryota; kingdom Metazoa; phylum Arthropoda; class Arachnida; order Araneae; family Salticidae; genus Maratus; species Maratus speculifer. The sequence continues at coordinate 2,082,428 of OZ025293.1, read as the reverse complement.
ATAATTCGCGATTAATGAATGTAATTTACATTTTACATGATTTATGGACGTAATTTGCTATTATTTATGCGATTCGTAGACATAATTTACATTTTTTGAGCTTTCTCTCAACGAAATTTGCGTTTTTGGATCGATTTATTGACGTTATTTGTGTTTCTATAGGATTTATGAATGTAATTTGCTTTTTTTACCAATTCTTGGACGTAATTCGCATTTTTTGTAATTTATGAACATTATTAGTGTTTTTTTGCACGATTCATGGAAGTGATTCGCATTTTTTGAGTGATTTATGAACGTAATTCACGTTTTTAGGCGATTCATGGATGTAATTTGTGTTTTTTGAGCGATTCATGAATATAATTCGCCTTTTTTATGCAATTCATGAATGCAAAACACTATTTGCTATTTTTATGCTATTTTATAGATGTAATTTGCGTTTCAGCTTTCTGCTGCCAAAATTCGTGTTTTTTGAGCGATTTATGAACATAATTCTCGTTTTACTACACAATTCATAGACATAATTTGTGTTTTTCATACAATTTCTGAACGTAATTCTCACTTTTTTAAACAATTCATGGACGTAATTCATGTTTTGAGCGATTTGTGGACCCAATTCACGTTTCTTATGCAATTTGCTTTTTTTTGAGCGATTCATGGACATAATTCGCGATTTTTATGCGATTAATGAATGTAATTTACATTTTACATGATTTATGGAGGTAATTTGCTATATTTATGCGATTCATAGACATAATTTACGTTTTTTGAGCTTTCTATCAACGAAATTTGCGTTTTTTGATCGATTTATTGACGTTGTTTGTGTTTTTATAGGATTTATGAATGTAATTCGCTTTTTTTACCAATTCTTGGACGTAATTCCCATTTTTTGCAATTTATGAATGTTATTCGTGTTTTTTTGCACAATTTTTTTATGCAATTCATGAATGCAAATACTTAAGATTGAATCCGGTTTCGGATTGACTTCAAATACAATTTTCAGGTTCTTGTTGAGTTGCATTTCAAGTATATTATTTTGTCGCAGATAGATTGGGTTACAATTGGAATTTTTTTTTTTTTTTGGGGGGGGGGGGGGTAGTATTTGAACTGGGTTTAGGATAGATTTCAATTGAAATTCTTGTCAGTGTATGTGGACAGAAATTATTTGGTCTTTCTTGGACACACTTCTGTTTCCATTGTTTTTTCCTTTTCGGGTCTGGATTAGGTTTCATGTTAACTTTCAGAATCTTGTCGGTGTGTATCGGCAGAAATAATTTTCTCTTTTTCGGATTAGGTTAAGGTTCGATGGAAATTTTTTTTCAGGTTTCGATCAGGTTCAATTCAAATGGAATTTTCAAGTTCTGGTCAGGTTGCGCTTTAATGGGAAATATTTTGTCCTGTATAGATATTGGGTTCTGGTTATATGTGCAATAAACCACAAAGATTACCAACAAAGTACTTAATCTAAATAGCCGACCCGGGTACTTGCCTTAGTGGTTCGCCACTATGCCAGCTAAAATTCCGTCATGTACGCTAATGGCGCACCAACAAAGTACTTAATCTAAATAGCCGACCCGGGTACTTGCCTTAGTGGTTTGCCACTATGCCAGCTAAAATTCCGTCATGTACGCTAATGGCGCTTAGTGCATGTAAAATCCATCGTGGGTGCAAAGTCCTCCAAGTTACCTGTGAATTATACCTTTGGAGGTGTCTTGCTAGGTGAAGGTCTCGTCATCTGACCAAGGTTCTAAATTACGAGATCAACTTGAGTAGATGTTTATTGGCTCTTACGCGGAAGATTATAGGCGGTCACCCGCCCCGATACCAGGTATCTAACCCGTTAAGCTGAGATTACTCGGCAGGTAGGAGCCTGGTCATTGATTAGAAAGAAAGGAAAATATAGTGTAACTAATCTGGTTGGCATCTAGAGAGTACTGGCTACGGAGGTCATTTATTAGCTCTCAAGAAGCTTGGCAGATGTGACTTGAACTATTCCTGTGCTGTTTTTGTTCTCTGTGCTTAAACAGAATCTTGCTTGATTTTCTTCTTTTTCCAAGTGCTCTTGGGACCAGGGAAGTAAAACACTCTTCAAGATGTTTGAACTGTACGTTTTATGATTTATTTTGACATATTCATCAACAAAAGGAAGCTGTGTTTTGCTACGTATGCAAATCCTACCACAAAACATAACACAGTGGACGTTTCGTTGTCTTTCCAAAATGACTCTGATCAAAGAGCATATTTCGATCGAATTTACTTGTTGTATCGAACTGTGAGAATTTTGAAAATCCTTTTTGCCAATGGTCATTAGGTCTCGCTTCATTTGTGTTATCCATTTTTGTTGGCCACCATAAGTTTCTTGCACTCTTTCATTTTCCAAGCCAGTCATCAAAGGAATCTATTGAAGGTCCTTATGATCACTTTGTGTTTCTGGATTACTTTCTGCTTATTTCTTACTTCGTTTTGGTTTGATCCTATTTTGGCTAATCTGTTAGAGCTATTTCATGACTTTCAGTACAGCTTAACTTGGAGCTTTCAGCATCGGAATGAGCTCTCATGTCGTCATGCCTTCAGCATATGATACAAGAATCATAATTGTTTGGAGACATTTATAACATAGCATAAATAATCTGTATCAATAAGGAATAAAGATTTTCTTCTTATGTAGTGATAATAAAACTTGTGCTGGAGTTTATAGCGTTTTTTTATTTTAAATTGAAGTTTGTCCTGTTTATTTTATGTCACCCTTAATTTACTTCACATATTTCAGTTAAGTACCCTCAATCGATGAATTTTAGGTTTACAACATTTTGTTATTAAACAAATCCAATCGCTCTTTGATCTCATTCGTGCAAACCTCATTTTTTATCATAATTTATTATATTTTATTTAATTATTAAAGATATAACGAACTTTTGACAACCCAGCTTATTAGGTGGCGCAAAGTATAGCGATCATGGGATGCTTCATAACATTATTAAAAAAAAATAAGAAATAAAAAAAATGTTCTTAACTTTTTACGATAGCGAAACGTGTTTACAATATTAAAAAATATAAGAATATGATTTGAAAATGTAATTTTGACAAATTGCGCCTTATATGAGCATTTTTAAATAAACTCTCAAAATCGGTTCATAGTACTACGATATATAAAAATATATTAACATTGCTACGCCAGAACCTAACATAAAAGACAATCGCTAAATATTTACTGTACGGCTTCACTCAAATATTTGCTTACTTAAAATAGTTTCTTTAGTGTGCGCGTGACGATCCCGTAAAGAGACTTTGCTTATAGGGGGTTTCTTGAGGGGAAATATGTAGTATCAAATTACTAAGTTTAGATTTCTCTTTAATACGCGTTAGGGCTCTTTTATTATAAGCTAATGTTAAAATCTCAATCGCACTCTATATGAACTAGAATTTGACAAGCAGACGATAACATTTATAACGTATTATATTTCCCTGAAATATTAAATTAGTTCAAACTCCGTTAATATGTTTAACTTATATTTCGTATTATTTTCTATATGCATCGTCAAAGCATAAGTCGAAAGATATATCAAAAAATACTTTTATCTCAAGGTGATAGAACAATATTATTATTATTATTATTATTATTATTATTATTATTATTATTATTATTTAATTTTATGATTACATAATTTACCTTTCAGTGTTAATTTCATCGATTTTTTTAATTTTATTCATCCAAAAATGAAGGGAATTTTTTTACTTTTTGTTAGAAAAATATGAATGCTGATAATTACAATATGTATGTTTTTTAAAATCAAATAATTAGTATAACCTGATCTGTAATAACTACATAAAAAGAAATCTCGCGAGCATTTATATTTGTTATTACTGTTTACTAACCTTACTAATCGTAATACAAACCGTAACTATATTTGGCTGTTCTTAAGGGTCAACTGAATATGGAATCTTTAGCTTGTGTTTCTAGTTCAACCTTGTGTTTCTAGTTTAAGTTTTGGCGTTTAGGATTTTTCTTATTTGAATTGGTATCGATTTCTCATGGTTCCGGCTTTTATTTTACTTTAATTCCATATGCATAAGGAACTATGCGGGCTCAAATGGCGTTTAAACCAACAATACTCTTCACAAGTTTGCGTGATACAAAAAATGTAACTACTGACAGCAATTTTAGCTAAATTAGTTGCCTTTTATCGATCTAAGGTGCCTAAACGTAAAATTTCTCTATACAGTTTGCTATTTATATATTTTTGCTTGATATATATTTATAATTTATTGTATCAGTTAATTATATTTGAACTTACATTTGCATAAATTTGCATTTGAAATATTTCAAATCGCAATATTTTTCATTTATACAAAATAAAAAATAACTGTATCTATTTTAGTTTCAAAATACTAAAATACAATAACTGAATAAATATTAAATTAAAATACTTACAGGAAAGTTTCAAAAGGGTAAAATTTTGAATTTCCATATTTAATTCTTATTTTAATTTTTTCAAACTGTAATACTGAAATTATAAATCTCTAAACGCTTTGCACACTACAAAAAAAAAAAAAAAAAAAAAAAAAAAAAAAAAAATATTTCTAATTTTGCAAAAATATGATTTAACAATGAATGAAAACGTACCATAACTTCTTCTGCCTTATAAAAGCCTTCTTTATCTTTCGAAACCTGAAAGCTGATTATAATTTCGAGATTTAGAGAAGTTTTTATATAAACAAATTTTCTTTTTCTTGCATTGCTCTTCGGAAACATTTGCTAATCCTTTCTATTGTGTGTTAATCTGTTTTGTCAAACCAAAAAAATTAATTTTTTATGTGTTGTCTACTTTTAACTAAATATCAAAGCTGCGTAATTGAATTTATACCTACAAGAGTAACAAAATAATATCCATTTTAATGTAGTTTATTTATTGTATTTATCAACATGTTGTTTGAACATGAAAACGCTCACTTCAGAATGGATAGCATCCAAAAAATCTATGCTCCGAGTTGAGAAAACTGTTTGTATAAAAACGCCCCAGAAACTTTTTCAAAAATCAATTGCAGGAAAAGACATCGTTTTTATAAATGTTTCTTTAAATCTAGAAAATAAATTGCTTCTGAGGTTTCTGTAAATAAAGAACACTTTTAGCTTCTAGGAAGAAGGCCTCAAATTGCCGAAAATTTTAAATAAAGCAAAATGTTGGAAATAATAGTATCAAAAGAAAAACTTTCACTTTTTGAACTCATCCATTTGCAAAAACTTCGTAAGATGTGAAATGATTAAAAAAATGAGGGTGAAAATTAGGCAATGCGTGGTTTGCTAATTTTGCTCGATAGGATTTTGCTCATAGCACGGGACTAGGTACTGCCAAGAGGATTAAAAGCTACGTAAAGACGCTTTTAACTTGTGAAAAACTCATAGGCCTGCCTTTCAATATCGTTTGTAAGAATTTTTTAATCCGGTCCTGATAGAATTGCTTTAATCCCAAGAAAAACTAAAGCTGGTACTTCACCTAAACTGTTATCTACGAACATCCTCGTATTATCCTTACAGGATTTTGAAAATTTGTTGGGGAGACTGGTGTGAATTGACACATGTGAACAATCCACATAAACACAGCTTTTTCTCATAGCTGAGTTAATTTCTATAAACAAAAACTACTCAATATAATAAACAGAACTTTTTTTTTACATATGGTAATTCTTTAAAAAATTACCTTTTTAATTCTTATTTTTTAAATAGTTTTATAAATTTAAAAAAATGTTCACATGTGCCCCAACAATAGGGCAGTTGTGAACACAAGGGAAAATTATCCTTTGACGTATTTTTTATTATCGTATCCATGTGTTACCATAATCATTAGTTATACTGTCTGTTAAATTCACCAGAAAGAAAATAAAAATATATGTATATTTCTCTACTTTCTGGGTCATAGCTTTAAGCAAGAGATATAAAATGAAAATATTTTTTTTTCTTTGGGGGGGGGGGGACTTAGATGATTGATAAAATATTTTTGCAATAAAATAAAAAAAATAAAGAAGTAAACTTGAAAAATAATTAAAGCATTTAAATTTTGCTTAGGGATTTTTGTTTAAGGGGGATTTTAGGGAGGGGGCATTTAGAAAATATTTATCGGAAATCTGCCGAAACTCGAAAGGCTCGCACTCCTATATTTGCCTTATTTTCCTCTAAATTAAGGATAAAAAAGTGTTTTCTGATTATAAGCTCCTCCAATTAAAATTTTTTTTAACTTTTGAAAGAGGGGGGGGGGACATATAATCGAGATTTTATGGTAGTTATAGGTTTAAAAATTTTACTTTCTTAAAATATTATATCTATATTCAAAGCATCAAATAACGTAGTTGTTTTGGAAATGGAGGTAAACTAATACCGCAAGTTTAAAACAAATGAAATAGAAAAAATTGCAAAGCTGCTTAACGTAACACTTTTTGTATTAACGATGCATAAAAAATAGTGTTAAAAACCATTAAAGAAAATAATACATAAAAGTTATTGCATTTTAGAAAACATTAAATTTATTTAAATTACAATTGAACTAAACGAGCTTGTTACTTTTTATGTATTTGCAGACAGATGTGTTGGTAAAAGTTTCAATACAAAATCAACATTATATGATGGAAATGTCTTCTATCTCAAGAAAATTATCGATATTGGAGCTGATATTATTTCTCAAAAATCTAAATGAAAGGAATAGAATCGCAGAATGATTACTGGGGAACTTACGAATTGTCCATATCTGCCCTTAGACAGACTGTTCAGAAGTGTTCCACATTCCCGCTAGAGTTAAAATGACAAATCATTAACGCTTCCCAATTTTAGAAGAATTTTTTTCCCCAAAATATTTATTAGTATCCATAGTATATGCTAAAACATTAAAATTTTAAAAAAGGAATAAATAAATAAAGTTATTCTCTTAGAAAGTTGAAACTGAGATTTTACTTTTGAGTTCAATAAACAGTGTTTTAGCTCTTGAGGACAAACAAAATATCAAAGAGCTTAAAAATATTTTTACCGTATGTCTACAGGTGCCACCATCTTTGGTATTTTTTTGAAAAAAAAAATGTATAATAACTTGAGAAAATTGGCAACGTTCACATCTGCCCCATGTTCACATGTGCCCCAGCCTCCCCTGTCTATTATGGCTAGTGCTTCCTTTCTGCCTGGTTCACATCCATTAATCAAATAGGGGGAACTAGAGGACATTGACACAGCTTTTTTCAAAAAAAAAATTTTGGTGTCTAGAAGGCAGAAATTTCAAGTTATTTTTCTATGTGATGTCAGCAAAACCTGTGTAGTATGTTATAAAAATGTACAATCGTAGTTTTATATATTATATTTGCATGTAATTTTAAAAAAATCAAAAAAAGTAATTTGTATCAATGTGCCCCATCCCCGGGGCAGATTGATACACTTTGACACGTCTGGGATAAATGAAGACAAAATAACACCAATGCATATTTTTCATAGAAAAATAGTTAGCAAACCATTTTATATATATTTATAGACATTAAAATCGCACACAGTTTATTTGTAAGCGATATTAAAGCAATCAAAATTAAATGTATAATGACCTGATGTTCTGGCTGTTCCTTGTCTGTTTGTTGGCTGTGGTAACTTTGTCATATCTGGCACTTTAATCCCAGAATTATCTTCTTTCTTAGGAAAGGTAAAAGGATTACCAGGTTTTCTGTTTATAAATCGGTTTACAAACAGAAAAATAAGGATAATTATATTAAAATTTATGTTTATAATAAAATTATCCTGTACTGTTCCGCAGCTTGTTTCTCTTACTTAACATTTCTCATGTCGATAATACTTTTTTCTCTGAAGACTTGATATAAATTTGAGATTTGCCAGGCTGCCGTCCATTTCTTCTGTTAATTCTAATAGCACTAGATATTGTGTAAGTTTCTGTTTGCAAAAATACTATAAAATGTTCTAATATAAAGAAATTAGAGCTATTTCACTTCAATAAAAACTAATAGTATAAATTTTTGACAAAAAATGAATGAATTAAGGAGTGTATGGTAATAAATAAATAAATAAATAAATAAATAAAAGGTAATGAAAAAATGAACTAGAAAAGGATTTAGGTTGTATCAATGTGCCCCATCAAACACTGTATCAATGTGCCCCATACAGCCATTTTGAATAAAATGAGTCGCAAATCCAACACTTCATAATTTATCTAACAATAAAGAATGAGGAACTGATAAATAGTAGCTCTATTTGCCAGGGAGGGTATTCTTTTCGGTTGAAAATACTGGAACAGTTGTATAATACCATTTCAATTGTGCAATTCAAATTTACTTTTGACCTACAAAAACAATTAATCACCCATCCCATTTCATCAAACTATTGAATCATTCCAAAACCTTCTGTATGTAGTTAATTTCACTAGTATCACCTTTTGGAGCTGTTGTGAAACTTCCTGTAATGACCCTGTGTGCTGTACAGGGGGTGAATCAATGTGCCCCACTTCCCCCTAAAGTTAAGCACAATTTCATTTAAAGTACTAAAAAACATATTTAAAAAGATTTTTACTGATGAAAATCCCCTCTATATTTTACCAAAAAAAAAAAAAAAAAAAAAAAAAAAGATTTTTTAACCAAAGTAATTTATTTTTTCAAATAAAGTATAAAATATTGCAATTTTTCATAATATATTATAAAATAAAATAAAACAAAAATATATTAGATGATATGCTGCTTACGATTACTTTCATACATAGAACTATGTTATTCTGACTGCTTTCGACAATTTCTGATAGTACTTTTTTTCTATTGCAAGCGGTAGTAAATTATATGTCACGACATTTTAATACAGTGATGCCTTCATAGATACAAATAGAAATTTTCCTACGCCAAAAAATGAATTTAAAAAAAACATAAGATAGAACCTTATAATTCTCAGGTGACGAAATGTTTGATAAATACGCTGATGCAAACAGTTTTTAAATCGAAAAATTATTCAAAAAGATATTTAATGTTAAAAGTCGGTCAAAATCCTTCCACTAAAAAAGTTTTATAGCAGCAAAAACTATACATAGGAATTGAATATTTTTTTTCTCAAAGGATGATGAGGATTTTTTAAAAATTTTATTTTAAAATTTTCATCATTTAAGACATATTTTTCACATTCAGACAAGGTAATTTTTTATATACTGATGCTAATTGGTAAAACAGTGCAAATAATTTTACTTGCTCAAAATAAATAAATAAATAAATAGAATAAAATAAATAAATAAATAATAAAAAATACATGTGAATATTGAAAACAGAACTAAAATATTTTAAATAATTAAATGATCACATGTCAAAAATAGAAAAAAGGGAAAAAAAGTGTGTGTGTGTGTGTGGGAGGGGGGGGGGGACGCTCATAGTTTCGAACAATAGGATTTGTATCATTCTTAGGTCAAACTTGATTTTGAATCTTGCTTTTTTATTTTCAATTGCAAATAAAAATAAATAAAAATTTCTAATTTTAAAATTTAATTTAAATTAATTTATTTAAAGTTTTTTTTGGACGTTAAATATCTGCTTAAAAGAAAAAAATTAAACATTCTTCATGCCTGAAAATTTTTTGAATCAGAATTCATAATTCTGCAACACTAATTCACTCAAGGAAATTTTTTAGATCCTTTTTTTGTATTATTTATTTTGAAAATAGTTATAGAACAAGTGCTGTCGACTGAGAACATTGAAATTTTTTTTGGATTTTTACTTTATGGTCACGCATAGTGTAAAGAAAGTATTGTAATCAGGGCGGGTAAACGACATTTCTGTCCCTTGGTATTTATTTGCCCTTCACCTTATAACTCGGATTCTAATTTATGTGGGCCCGCCAAATGCTTAAGTTAAACATTTATTGGGGCGTTTAATTCTTTTATCCCCCCCCCCCACACCCTTCTCCCAAATTTTATAAAAAGCTGAATTTCACTGTTTAATTGATCTTATTTACCAAATATACAAATAGCCAGTAGATATTTAACAGCAGTTGATTAGACTTTAAAATTCTCTGATCAAAGCGAAATGAATAGAAACCGTTTACAGAAAGATCGCCACCTAAAAGAGTATGTAATATACATGTATGTAGATCAATGATTCGCCATCTTTTAAAAACTGACCAAATTAGTGTGTTCTTAGTATTTGTGGTGTCGCAACGGGGGATTGATGAGCTTAGCTCGTAGGGGACAGAGACCCTTAGTATAATAAACTCTAATAAATGAACAGAGCAAAAATATTAAAATCAGGGGTGAGAAGTTTTCTGAAAATCCTTCTCTTGAAGGATTACTTCAGTATCAAATAACAATAAATTTAACTTTTTCAAAAAAATGTATAACCGACTCCAAAAAAAAGCGCTAAAAAGAATTAAATAATTCTATAAAATTCTCTAATGACAAATCGTTATCCAATAACCACACATTGACTATCATGTACCGGTATAAAACGGTTTAAATTTAATATATAGAATTTAATATCCACCAAACATAGGTTTTTCAGAGAATATTTTTTACAAGAGATTAATTTACATATTTTTGATTTAATTTTTGAATATATACATATAAAAAGTAAGGAATTACTTTTTGAAGTTGGTGCCAAACAATCATAATCGATAATGATTTTCCCATTTTATTTATGGTACTAGACATAATACAACCACAATTCTTACTATACTTAAGATATTTTGGCACCAACTTCAAAAAGTAATTCCTTACTTTTTATATGTATATATTCAAAAATTAAATCAAAAATATGTAAATTAATCTCTTGTAAAAAATATTCTCTGAAAAACCTATGTTTGGTGGATATTAAATTCTATATATTAAATTTAAACCGTTTTATACCGGTACATGATAGTCAATGTGTGGTTATTGGATAACGATTTGTCATTAGAGAATTTTATAGAATTATTTAATTCTTTTTAGCGCTTTTTTTTGGAGTCGGTTATACATTTTTTTGAAAAAGTTAAATTTATTTCCTACTTTTTAATTATTTATACCGTAATACATAATTATGTGTACTGACATATGATGGCTCTTTGCAACGCATTACTAATGAACGCACTTTGCTGAGTTCTGATCTATTCGCTTTACTTGTCACTGTTTGATTGTCAACTTTTCAAAAGACAGTTACAATATCGGTTAGCATCATTGTGAATCTTTAGTTTTTCTGGATGTGGTAACTTCTTCAGATCTGGCACGACGAAAAGCTACCGCATTCATGAAATCTTAAAGTCAACATCTAATCGTACGGACATCGGAAGTGGTTATCGAAAGGTGACAATGCCTCAAGTAAAGTGTCCTTACACATAAGCGCTTCCATATATGAGTAAACAGCAAAATGACTCCATGTATCAATGAATAGTAAAATTCTTCTCTAGTGTAGTCAAAAGTACTCCCCCTTCAGTCAGAAAAAGCAAAAAGAAAGATTTTAACAAAAATCGCTCTATTATTCTATAGATCAACAACAACAATCTAATTCCTATAAATGCAGAAAAGGCATCGGAAATGATTCGACGAGGAATCCGAAAATCATAACCTGTACTTGGCTGCATCTATAAGAGAGTGACAGCATTCGATGCCCAAATACTTTTTTCACGGACGCTTTTGTCCCAACTAAAAATTTGAAACTCACTCCACCGCTTTTATGGAAAACGAGTATTTCAGCCTATTATGGAGCATTCTCATGAGTCAAAAGACAAATATTTTATAAAAGCGGGGGAGTGACGATGCAGCAAAAGGGTCAAAAATTTTTATAGTGTATGTCTGAGATATTCCATAAAAGGGATGGCGTGACGATGTAGCAAAAGTTAAATTTTTAACAATGTATCGCAATGCTAGGCATTTTCTATTATAAAATTTGATGATGATTTCCTGGTAGAATTCGATTGTACGCCGAATGATCCTTTATTTCTACACAGACATAAATACATAATCCATATTATTTTACAAATTCGTGGATATACAAGGACAAGATAGCACAAGGAAATATTACGACACAAGAAAAGTACAACCGGGAGCTACACATAAAGAGTGTGTGCAACGGAGCCAGTGGGATTCGAGCCCACAATCTCCTACGCTCGCAAGAGATTAGCAGCGTGGTGTCTTAACCACTCGGCCACAAGGACCCCCTTGATGACTCATTTTTGTCCAGAATCTTTTCAATCAATCGTATACTGTACTCCATGTGTCGTCACATTCACATCGAGGAATCCTACATGAACAAAATCTGAAATCATTCTGGTGTCTAATCCGGTAACCAAATCTGAATCTAAAGATAATTTTGCTACACATATCTATGCACTTTATTTTGCATTGGTATGTAGAGATAATTTTTTCCTCCGAAGCAAAATATATACTAAATCATTTTCATCTTCTCAACAACTTAAGGATGTCGATTGGTATCGTTGTCTATTTCCGCTTTAGTGGATGTGAGAACGTGTCCATTTAAGCTTTAACATTTCGGAAATTTATCGCATCCAGCAAACTTTAAGGCCGCACACTAGGCACAGAAAAAGACCCGGATGATAATGTGAAATCTATGGGGGCGTTCTTTTCAAATATCTCATTCAAATTTTAAAATTTTTACGTGGTTTTTTTTTCATAGGATAGCTGAGGATATTCCACAACCGACCTAGTTTTTAGTTTTTCAATTTTGGTTTCAGATTTAAAAAAAAAAAAAATATTTTAAATTTCAAAACCGGTTTAAACGGTTCTGAAATTGAAACTATCATTATATAAAACATACATAAGCAAAATCGAAAAAGTAAAAACTAGGCCAGTTGTACATCATCCTCGGCTATCCTATGCAAAAAAAAAAAAAATCATGTAAATATATTAAAATTTGAGGGAGATATTTGAAAAGAACGCTCCCGTAGTCTTTACACTAACATCCGGGTCTTTTTCTGAGACTAGTGTAATGCCTTAAGGTCCACATTGAAATCTACAGACTTCGTAAATGGGCATTGAAAAACTGACAATCCATCAGTACACGTTAAAATTATTGTGAAAAATTACCTTTGTTTTTAAAGACTATCTATTTTTTGACTAATGAGAGCGATCTAAAAACGTCTATGGAGTGTTTTCATTGGTCAGAAAATAGATAATCTTTAAAAACAGAGGTAATTTTTCAAAATATTTTAAACAGGGTACACTGTTAAAAATTTGCCAATTTTGCTGCATCGTCCCTCCACCGCTAATATAGAAAACGATTACTTCAGCCTATTATGGAGCATTCTCATGGATCAAAAGTGAGATATTCTATAAAAGCGGGGTAGTGACGATGCATCAAAAGGGTCAGATTTTTTACAGTTTAAAGTATGCGTACACAATCAGAGCGCGTCAAGCAGCTTCTATGATTCAATGCATAGCAAAGTAATTCTAAATGTACGTATGTATTAAAATACCCTTTTCAGTAATAAAAACTAAAAAGAAAGATATTATCAAAATCACACCATGATTCAACATGCGTCTATATGAAAGTAGCAACATTTGAAGTTAAGAATGTTCTTTGATAAACGCGGTTTTCCAAAGTACAGAAAATTTAAGAATTTTTATTCCAGAACTTGGCGGTAGTCGCTTGAACGAGTTTGTTTTATGGGTTAAAAAAGTTAACAGCTTAACTTTAATGGTAAGCTTATCAAAAGTTTTCGTCATTTATATTTGTCGAAATGTAAATCTAGCACATAGCAATGTACTTTAATCACTTTGTGAATCCGGCATGACAAGCACCCTGATACACAGACACTCTTGCTTTAAGGCTCTTTAGACATGAATTTTCAGATTTTCGATATCGAATTCTCATGTCTGGATCGATGTGGATCTTTCACTTTGGTGGATACGAGAATTGTTCCAGCTAAGTTTTTGTACTTTGAAAAAAAAAAAACTAGCATCTCTGCAACAGTGGTTAGGATCCAGAAGGATTATTCGCTGTTAAGCAAAACAAGATTGACCAATCATAAGCCTTCATTTTTGAAAACTGAGTCTGGAATACATGGAGTGAAAATCTGCTATCGACACTGTAAAAAATTTGACCCTTTTGCTGCATCGTTACTCCATCGCTTTTATAGAATTTCTTTGTTTTGACCAATGAGAATGCTCCATAATAGAGCGAATTAATCGTTTTCTATAAAAGCGATGGAGTGACGATGCAGCAAAAGGGTTCAATTTTTTACAATGCAAGCAGTGCTAAAAATTTGTATCCTTTAAATGTGCAACGATACTACTGAATTCCAAAGTGTCGATCACAGCGACATCTGCGGCATTTTCGTGATAAATTATCTAGATTAGCAATAGTTCTTGCATTTTTAGAAAATGTCCTGCAGATATCGCTTCTATCTTTAAATTTCATTAGCATTGTTGCACATTTAAAGAATAGAACATGTTAGCGCTTTTTTTATCGTTACAGAGGGCGTGTTCAGTACAACTTACCGGTTACTTACCGACCACTTACCGATTGTAGACAAATACGAAATGAAAATCAAAGCGAAGTGTGACGTCAGCTACAATTCAACAGAATAGTTTTCATTGATGCCACAATTTGCTATCGTACTGCCCTATAATCGGTCGGTAACATTGGTTACTTTTATAAGTTGTTCTGAACAAGACCTGAGATAGCCGATTTCCACACTATACCCCCTAGATGATATATTTCCGGTTTCTTGCATAAGCGAACTTGCCCGGAATCCAGGTAGAATTTGTGGTGTTAGCGAAACCAGATTAACGAATCAGAAGCCTGCATTTTAGCAAATTTTTCAATGTTTTAAATAAATTTTCTTGTTAATAAATCTCGTTTCGCAAGCAGCGCAAAATTTATGTGAATCCTGACCCTCGTCCAGTTAGGGTTTTGCACTTTAAACACTGTTAAAAATTTGAAACTTTTACTTTATCGTCTATCCATCGCTTTTATAGAAAATGATTACTTCATTGTATTATGGTGAATTCTCATTGGTCAAAATAGAGATATTCCATAAAAGCGGAGGAGTGACGATGCAGCAAAAACTTCAAACTTTTAACAGTGAAAAGATCATGTGTCTTTGTAAGTGTAACATAAAATCATGCAAAAGGAACACTTCTAATTGGTCGATTGCTTCAAAATGAATTTGAAATTTAAAGTTTTTATTTTTTTAAAAGTTCTAATTATCAGATTTTTATGAAATTCAAATGGGACCACATGGGCCTCATACGCTTTCAAACAAAAAAAGAATTATCAAAATCGGTTCATATTTGCAAAAGTTATGCGTGAACAACAAATACATACAGGTCGAAATCATAACCTCCTCTTTGAAGTCGGTTAAAAACAAAACACAGCGGTGCACCAGTAGGTTTGGTGAATAGTAATTATAAAATCTCCTGTCGGTTTCGACTAATATTTATGTATTCACTAAAAATAAATAAATACTGAAGTTGCTCTCTTAAGAGTTTCGCACAAATAAGTTGATCAGTAAAAACGAACAAAAAAGCAGTGTGTATAAATGACCACGTATAAAAAACCGACAGATACGCTTGTGGTTAATTATGGCTTTCCCCGGCGTCATTCGGGAACCATTGAGACAGCAAATCATTGAACCTACACTTGTGAACGGTACATGGAAGTACTGTCCCATGTTTTCGACATGCAAATGCAATATCACATATGCAACATGTAAACTGGTAGGTAAAAAAAGGAAAGGTTTGGAGATAGAAGGGATAAGAAAGGACAATTTAAGATTTAGTGTTTCAGAAGTATTGTTCCACAGGACTCCAAAGCGCAGTATTTACGTCAAATATTTAAATATGAATTAAAACAAAGAAGTAAAGTAGCTGAGCTCCAGTGCAAACTAAACATTATGTAAAATGCAGAAACAGACTCCTTTGGATTTGAGAACAGCCTTAAAAATAACACAGGAAACATGTAGGGGTAGAGGGACAACGACTATATAACATATTGGTAAACCTGTGCCATATCACAAGAAAGAGGTAAAGGACGGTGATTCTGAAATTATGCACAAGTTGATAAGATAATCAATTAAAAAGTTATGGTAGGTTTTATGAATTCAAAACCGAAAACTTATGGTCAATATTTTAGCACAGCTTGGTCACAATTTTTTTGCGTTAAAAACTTGCTCTTTACATCTAATCAAACAGTTTGAAATTTCTTAAATATAGCAATAATCAAAATCAGGAACATCCGAGTTTTCTTAAAGATTTTGAAAGTTGTCAAAATTCGTGTATTCATAATTTTGTACTCATAAAACCATTCATGATTTTGTATATTAAAAACCTGCTTAACTTTGTAACGAATGATCTCATGTACTTGCGGAGGGTTCAGAATTTAAAATACATAATAATCAATATTCCATATGACCTAATTTTAAAAAATTGAACCTCTCCCCCCCATATATTGAGTTAAAATACCGCCCCCCCCCTTAAAAAAAGATAAAGCAATCTTATTTTTCTGTGACACACCGGTTCTTCATTTCTAGTTCCATAAAAATTATATTTACACGTGAATTATGAAAAAGTAAGAAAATTTGAAAATGATTTAATTATTACACAAGAAACCCATTTAAAAAGAAAATTCACGTGTCATATAAAATGCCAAAATATTAAATATCGTTGTGTGTAAAATACCTAAAATAATTAAATTATTACGCCTGAAAAACTTTTAATTGTTAAAATCGGATTATATTTAAAAATGTCAAATTTTAATCTTCCCAAACAATTTTAAATTGAAAACAATACTTACAGTAAATTTTAAAAAAGAGGAAAAAAAATTTAAACCCTCTCATTCATATGGCCTCATATGAAAACAAATAAATAATGCCCTAATAAAAAAAAAGAAAAAAAAATCATTCATTTATGGAGTGATAAAGCTATCATGCAACACTTTATAAAATTATTTTATAAAGAGTTCTCATTTATCACAAAAATGATAATAATGAAAAATAATAAATAACAATAAAAAAATAATTTATGCATGAAAGGGTTAAAATAATTAATTATTACATGCGAAACGCTTTTAATGGTGAAAATTTATTAAAACTATACAGTTTAAAACGATTTTCTTATTAACAATATGAATGTGACGTCACATTAGGAATCACATGATGTGAAAAAAGAGCGCGACTAGTAAATTTGTTTATGTATTTCATCACTTCCTGTAGCATAAAGCATGTGGGTGATTCTCAAAATAGGGGACAATTTCAAAAGTGAAATCTTAAAAAAATTACTGTTAGCAAAATTTCTGGAAAAAAAAATAGGTGTTGTTAATATAGTATTAGGTATACTTTACATGTAGTCAGCAGAGCTAAATATTTAAAAATTAACTTTAAAAATAATTAGTATTTTTTGAGCCATGCTAATGACAAAACAAATTGCATGGAATAAATATATTAAGAAATTTGTATTTTCTTCCTGTTTAAATATTTTTTCTATATTTATTAGCCTTCCTTTTCAGCAAATGGTTTCCATTTTTACATATATACATATAAGGAGAATAAAAACATTACTAAAGAACAAACTTTGTTTACATGAGCAACATTCTGACACTAACAATGTAAGAAGCTGTCTTAGTGATTTTCTGACAGATTTAATGCATATTTTAGGGATAATAAATGTAATACCTAAATTTATATGTAAAATTAAACTTTATAAAAGATACAATATAAGCAATGGTTACATTTATGCACATAGGAGTCTTTAGCATGGACAGAAAAACCATGCTAATGACACTGATATTTGTCCATGCTAATGACAAATTTTAATTTAAATAACATTATGAGCCATAACATAATCACAATGCAATAGTCCTTTTGTCTGGCTTTTTAAAACACAAAAGTCCTATGCAAATAAGTAAAATAAAAATTTTAATTATAAAATAAACATGAAAAATATTATCCATTCTAATGACATACAATTGATGTACGTCCCTAATATTCAACTTCTATTCTTAAAATATAATACATGCTTCTATTTTCAGGCTGGGATAAAATGGGTACTTGTTGCCACGGAGAAACTTTATATTTTAAAACTATTGTCATATGGGAAAATGAAATTCTGATTAATAACCAGCTGTTATAGTATGACCTTGTTTTGAAAATAGAATATGGAGGACAAACTTTAATTCTTTTTTTATATGCTATAATTTTATTTTTAAAAAGAAATTTGTTGGATAAATCCTCTCCTTGATTAATTTAAAGAAAGAATAACATTTGTTTTATTTTATAAACATGATATTAACTCTTGAAAAAGCTAGTATATACAAGGCACAGCTGCTGTGGACATCCATGCTAATGACATTTTGAACATTTATTCTGTTATTTTAAGGTGTTTTTAACTAAAAAGTGAGTAATTCTTGAGTGCAAATAATGAATAATATTAAGACAAACATATCTAAATATAAAAACATGACAGAAAACCTCTCAATCTTTTTTGTATGCCGAAAGACATAAATTGTCCCCTATTTTGAGAATCACCCATGTGCAAAATATTTTCAGATTCTTTTGTACGAATTACTATTTTATAAATACATATTAGACAATTAATGCATATACTTATTAAAAAAAATGAACAATTTACATTTTAAAAATAACCAGAAAATATGCAGGGTGCTGCAATAAAATAGGGAAAAGTTTTCACGCATAAGCTAAATATTTTCCTAAAAATATCTAAAGCTCGATTAAAGGATAAAATATAAGACTAAAACTTGAAAACTATGTTTTTCAATGCTGCAGTTCTGAATGTTATTCCCAAGCAGATAGAGATTTTTTCATCTCGAACCCAATGGAAGAATATTGTCTTCAGTGTTGTTATAAAAGATCCGAAAGGCAGCACCATTTTTAGTCTAACCCTTTTGCTCAAACTAATTTTCAGATGTGTAATTGATCTTAATTACCAATTCATAAAAAAAAACCACAGTCGGCTGTCACGACAGTTGCGGATGAAGCCATGGTAAACGGAAAAACATGGTAACCCGATGACAGAAAATAATCACCATTTGTAATAATATCATTCAATCTTTCATAACCTGGTAATTTTGTAAAGAAGAGCACATTACCATGTTTTAAAATGAGGCTAAGTCTGAATGGGGGTTGGCGAGCATAGCTCGCATGCGGCAGAGCCCCCGAGAGGGGGGGTGGGTGCCCAGGAACCCCCACTCCCTACGCCCATGTCTATCGCTTGTACAAGACTTATTCCAAAATTAGAACTCTGGTCACCATCATCAGAGCCTGCAAAAACAGAATACATTCATAGTCGATTTCTAAAATCCTAAATTCAATCTAGAAATTTATCGAACATGAGACCGAGCAAAATTTAGTTTCAGATAAAAGCAAATTGCTGAGACCTGGTGTTTGTCCAAATCAAAAATTAAACGAAAAATCTTGCGCACAGAAAGAAGTAATCAAAACTTCAACCCAAGTTTCAAGTCTCTTCACAGTTTTCCACTGTGAAGAGAAAAGGCAAAAAATCATGTCTTAGCCCAGCAATTACTAATATAAAGGACTAGCGAGCTACGCCCGCTAGCTGGGCCACTTTTTCCAAACGAACCTCGATATTAAGCAGTATATAATAAGCAAAAAAATTCATTTAATAAGCAAGTCTTGGTGTTCGAATCCTCAAGCACAAAAAAAGTAATTAAAGAGCTATGGTTGTTATGCGCCCATTATCCCGTTAAAAATATGTGATTTCGCACAGTGGGCGCTACGCGCTATGGTCGTCATCGTCCCGTTAAAAATATTTGGTTTTGCACGGTTGGCGCTGCGCACCCATAAGACATTTTCTCGTATTTTTTGGTTCATCAGAAGCAGACTTTTACGCAGATTCGGAATATGTAATCAGTTTTTTTCTACTTTAAAAACTGTTTGCATGATGGTTTAAGAAAAAACGCGCAAAAAAAGTTTCGGTATTAAAAACTTCAAAAGACTGCTATTAAAAAAAATAAGTAATTTCATTAATATCTCAAACAACATAACTAACAAATAATTTTGGCAGCTCGTTTTCCGTTTGTACTAACAGAAATTAGTGTTAATCGCGTAAATCTTAGGTTACACAATATTCGTGTATGCTACCAAAAAAAAAAAAGTTTGAAAATAAACCGTGTTTAACATTTTTTACCAATTAGTTCTTTTTCTCTTATACATTCTTTGACAAAATGACGGGAGAAAAGAGGTTTTCGGCTGCTTCTTCTTTTAGCCAGAGGGAAAAGTTCAAGTCGTTCACCGCAAGGTGGCGCAGTGTTCTGCCTCAGAGCTCCGTTTCGGAAATGAGACGTTTTCCGTTCCGATTCCCGACCGGTTTTTAATTCATAACTTTTTTAATTTTGGTCCCACGGTCTCGAAAATGCCCGAAATGACTTTCCCGGAATTTTTCGAATCGAAAGACACCTCTCTCGACTTCCGACTCGCCCGCGTTGCGAACTGTAATCGGCTTCAAGCAGACAGACAGACAGAGGCGCACGGATTTTATTAGTATAGATATTAAACAAATACTCAACTATGCAGAAGAGGCTATGGACTTTTACAGTTATTACTCTGAGGACGATGAAAAAAATACTGTTTTCTAAGAATTTCATCCTTCATCATTGAAAATTTGAAAGAAAAAGGTTTAAATGATAAATATGTTTTAAGCTGTATTATAAAATTTATGCTTTCTTTTTAGACAATCATAACTTTAAAGTTTTTACAGATTTTAATTTAAATATTTTCTTTGTATTTTAAGAGTATTTTGGTGTTATTAATCAATTAAAACTTTGCGTATTGTCACGTTTACTCTACATTACATTGAGTGGTTTTCACTCATTGTATATGAGTATAATAACAATAGTATAGTATAGTATCAATAACATAAGTGATTGTCACTCATTTATGTTATTGACCGTACATATTTTAACTGTTACTATTTATTTTTTAAGCATTGTATTTTGATGTTATTGACTGGTTTTAATTCTATTTATCAGCACATGAGTTTCTTCATTTAAATTTTCTTTTTATTCATTATGTGTTCACTCAAATACATCTCGCATTACTTTTACATTAATCTGACCGTTATTTTTCGCTCATTGTGTCAATCGCTCTATTTTAATGACATTTTAAAGTATATTTCTGTTGTTATTTTAACTTTTTTTTGGCACAGCATGTCCTTAAAGGGTGTCATTAAACTTCAATCATTCAACCAACCTGAAAAAGAATCTGTCTGGTTGTCGTTGGCTTTGTCTCTATACCTGTTCTAATTCACACAAATATACTCTTATTCTTATGTAATTAATATATGTTATTAAGAATTTTTGAAATATTCGGTGTTGAAAACGAAGTTTGTAGAATCTATAGTTCGTTTACAGGGACAGTCAGAAGAGTTCTGTAACTTTATGATCTATAGAGAAAATTTGTTTGCAATGTATTTTAATGATACTATACTACAGGGTGCCCGAAAAAGATCCGTACAACTTCAAAAATTTATTGAAAAAGAAACAGTAGGGTAACAGCGAAACTAATTAGGACATTAGATAGAATAACTCAAAAAGTTTTTTTCTGCAGTATGTTTCTGACTATAGATGGCGCTACATGTCATGCAAAGGAATATTAAAGCATTTTAGTTATTTCAATGGCGGATCGCGTGAAGAAAGCTCAATGTGTTGCGTGGTTTATCGAAACAAAATCCGATACGCAAACACATTTCAGTCGCTGAATAATTCTTTTCCACAGCGTTGGATTGGCAGGGATGGTCCCAATGCATGGCCACCCCGGTCTCCTGAACTAACACCACTGGAATTTTTCTTTTGGGGTTATGCTGTATACCGAACGCAAGTTAACAGTCTCGAAGAATTAAAGCAAAACATCCAAACAGCTGTAGCTACTGTTGATGTTAGCATGCTGAAACGGTCGTGGATGGAATTGGAATATCGTCTTGATATTGTTCGTGCTACGAAAGGGTCTCATGTAGAAATTTCCTAAGGTAATAACTTAAGTTATAGGAAAAAAAAACTTTTTGAGTTATTCTATCTAATGTACTAATTAGTTGCGCTGTAACCCTACTGTTTCTTTTTCAATAATTTTTTGAAGTTGTACGGATCTTTCTCGGACACCCTGTATTTCTAACATATCGAGATTGATATATATATATCACTAAGATGTACACATGTACTTACTAGAGAGTATGCTGTGCCTACCATTTATCAATCATTTACAGAGACAAACAAAAGAAATTGTTTACAGAACTGTCTATATAATTGATGGAAGTGTTTTTTCAACTGTGGTATTGGTATGCATTTTATATTTAACTAATTTTGTATACATTACTTGGCGTATGTAGATTGTATAGGTCATTCAAAGGGATGCACAAAATAATTCGAGTACATTTTCGCTTACTAATTGAATTACAAAAGGAGAATTTTCAACTGTATTATGCGCTTCTTAAATGACTATACTTTTGCATAGTTATATAGTATGCATTCAGATTTATAGATTATATTCAGGATTGCACAAAAAATTTGGGTATTTTTCCGACTATAAATGGTAATTGCTGGCATTTTGATTCCAAATGCATTATGCGATTTTCAACTTGTTTATGTAGGAATTACATTCTATCTTATTAAACGTAGACATTTTACAGTTTTACCTTATTAAATGGTATTTTATTGCAGTGCTTTGAACGCATTCGGAAGTGTTTGATGACATATGCTTGACGGATCATTTTGCTTTTGCTAAAGTCGAAATTGAAATAAGGACAGCTTAAAATATTCTTTTTAAATCACCAAAAGACCAAAAACCTTTCCTCGTTTGTTCCAATACTGATCGTCAATAAACTAGCCAAGTACATAAGTCCACATATTCACAAATACACTATATGGCCATTGATTATTGGAGATTTGCGATTTTAGACATTTTCTTAAATATCTAGACAAATACATGAGGAATCATCTCGAAACTCTTAGTGTATAAATATAATAGTATAAGTCATACATCTCCGTGAAGATTTTTTCCCAAAACTCCATAGGGGACCTTCAACAAATTAAAAAAGAATGAATATCTTTTGAATAACCCTGTCAAAACTAATGTAGAAAAAGCGCTCAAGCTCTAGATTATGATTGAATGCCTTATTGTCATACGCCTTGTTCATTTTTATGCAAATAGCATGCATACTCGCAGAGTAATTAAGGTTTTTATAAACATGGTCCCAAATTTTTCCAAGTTTTTCCCTTATAACTTTCAGAGTTCTTAATATAAAATAATATTTTTTCCAGAAAATATGCCAAACAACATTGCACACAGTACCCTGTAATCAGAATTAAAAAATAATGAAAATTGTATACAAAATGAGTTGGTTTACTAAATAATTTTTTACTGCGCATGCGTCAATGATATCAAAATTTCATTTGCATATTATGTTAGCTAAATGTATAGAGCAACTTTTGTGAAAGTCACAAAATCATAACTTGAAAATTCTGAAAATAATCGTCAATTGAATAAGTTGAAAATCCGTTATTCTCAAAATGAAGCAAAAACAAGAGGGGTTGTATCCATATATTCATTGATTAGTGCCAATATAGAATACACAATACGGGATGTACTACTACATTTGGATAAAATCCCTCATTTTTTTGCTTCATTTTGGAAACAACGGATTTTGTCCTTTTTCTATAGACGATTACTTTCAGGATTTTCAAACTATGATTTTGAGACTTTTACAAAAGTTGCTCTATACATTTAGCTAACATAATATGCAAATGAAATTTTGATATCTTTGACGCATGCGCAGTAAAAAATTATTTAGTAAACCTACTCATTTTTCATATAATTTTTATTATTTTTTAATTCTGATTACTGGGTACTGTGTGCAATGTTGTTTGTCATATTTTCTGAAAAAAAATATTATTTTATATTAAGAACTCTGAAAATTATAAGGGAAAAACTTGGAAAAAATTGGGACCATTTTTATAAAAACCTTAATTACTCTGCGAGTATGCATGCTATTTGCATAAAAATGAACACAGTGTATTACAATAAGGCATTCAATCATAATCTAGAGTTTGAGCGCTTTTGCTACATTAGTTTTGACAGGGTTATTCAAAAGATATTCATTCTTTTTTAATTTGTTGACGGTCCCCTATGGAGTTTCGGTAAAAAATCTTCACGGAGATGTATGACGTATACTATTATATTTATACACTAAGAGCTTCGAGATGATTCTTCATGTATTTTTCTAGATATTTAGTAAAATGTCTAAAATCGCAAGTGTCCAATAATCAATGGCCATATAGTGTATTTGTAAACCTACTTTTAGTACAACAATAATGCGTATGCGTAAAAGTCAGTTACATTTTTTGCGTTAAAGATAAATTTCGTCCAGTTTAAAAACAAACGTGACTGAAAAGCTTTCAAGACACAACTGCATGTTTATGTATTGGAATTATTGAAGTTGAACTTTTATAAGATTTACATATGATATATGCACCATTTAACATATACAAAATGCAATCCAGTTGAAAAATCCATTCAATAAATAATCCCTATTAAAGGAGTTTGGATTCTTATGCACGATCACATCTAATCACTAAAGGTTTTGCATACTTAGCATAGTATAAAAAAAGTTAGATCAACGTGGAAAACGCATATTTCAGTTTAAACTACATTGCATGTTACAGTACTAAGATCGTAATTTATTTGAAATATTTTATGTAATCACATAAAAGAACTATATTACATGCATAATTTTTATAAAAAACGTTTGAAAATGCCAATATCATAGTTAATTTTGTTCTGTTTGATCAAATATAAATTTATTTTAAAATTCACTTTGAAAACTTACTATTGACAGATATTAATACATTAATATCTCATGGCTGTAATACATATCTTTACGCAAATAAATTCATTTAAAGCAAATGTTTGGCACGATTTTTCTATCTTAACTTTTATCATTAACACTTTGTAAAAAGCAATTTTATAAAAACTGGTCAATAAATATATAAATTTAAAAGTAAATGATCTCATGAAGCTACTACAATGTTCATACATTTGAATACAACTGTTTGCGAAAAGTAATATTCTTCTTATTTAATAGCAGGATTCTGCGATTAAATAAGGCAAAATTAACTTTTCCGAAATAGTGGTATTCAAAAGTAAGCACGCTTGCTAATTTTATACTAGCATAATTTATTCCAATTAGATGATACATTTGTAAACTATTTTAATACGTATTGTCAGCTAAGGCTGAAAATTTTAATTATTTTTATTACAGAAGACATTACCAGTGAACTGTTGGAGTTTAATAAAATTTCTTCCAAAACAAGCAAAACTTTCATGAAGATATAAACATTCTATAACTAATCAAATAACCAACTACAAAACGTCGTATATATATTATAAGCGAAGAATATAATGTTGAAAAGACTAAGCTTGATAATTAACTAACAATAAAAATATTTTTGGGAGCTTTTCAATTATAAACAGCAGCACAATATTTCATTTTTGTAATTTTAGTGTAAAGTAATTTAAAAGTTTCTAATAGTTTATTATGAAATTTACGAAACCACAATGTAGCCACATGTTTCTGTAATGAATTTATGTTAAAACTGAAGTTTTTAAACCATTCTAACTTATAGACTAAATTCAAAAATTCTTTTGTTTTCTAACATTTTTTTGGAAATCAAAGCATGAATTTATTGAAGTGATTTCATTGAACTGCATACCTTACACTTTCCTTTGCTCCATAAGTAAATCATATTAAATTTTGTATTATATTTCGTTCATGACTTTCCATTTTGATCTGTAGGCGTGTTGAGCGATAAATAAACCCCGTACATTTTCTAATCCTAGAAAAAATAAGCCAATAATTGTGCACGTCCATTTTTGCAATTACTGGATTCTGCGTGCTATACCGTAAATATTCTCGTAACATAATCTGTTATAATCAGTAATACCAAAACAACAGCAAAAAAGTATCCAATGTCATTGCATTGTAATCTTCTCTTAAGGAGCTACTACATCACAAAAGCTTCACCATGAATGGACAGTATGTACAGCCGCTGTAATAGGACCGTGACAAACACTGTATTGCTCAATGTTAGACTACCTCGGAGACGAAAGAGACAATACCTGAAGGTCAGATAAAATTTCAATATTTTGACAATCGCGTGCATGGGATAAAATTCATTACACTCCTATTCGACTTCCCGCTTTCAACTTTCCTCGTGTTCACTTTGACTCTCTAATGGAATTTCTGATGAAGTTTTATCATAACGTGTATCTTGTCGACAGATAATGAAAGACGTATAACGTGTATAAAACAAATGGAAAATTAGTCCTACAAGAAACGCAGCTATTACTTGGTTCAAATTTAATACATTTATAGGAAAATTCAGTAACGGTTTCATATTCTAAATTATGCATATTTATAATAATTATACCGCACAACTAATCTATGTACAAATTCTATACTTGGAAATGAGATAAGTATTCAAATAAATTTACAAATCCCCTTTGACTGTTGACATTGTACATTCGAAAGTTATTTTTATGGCGCAGGCATCAAATTTCAAGTTTTACCATATTATGCTATTATCAAAAATACACAGTGTGATCCAAAAAATTACTACACTATTAAAAATCTGGCACTTTGACTCTCTAATGGAATTTCTGATAAAGTTTTATCATAACGTGTATCTTGTCGACAGATAATGAAAGACAGAAGCTGAACCAATTTTAGATGATGCAGTAGCTGTAATCATAAGACGGGGAAACATTCTTGCAACATTTGATCATTCAGTTTAACCTTAAAGTTATGTCTATAACGAAATTGGACATGTGGGAAAATGGGAACCCCAAAATCTATCTTACATTCTTCCCACTAACAAAGCAACACCATCTGGTCCAAATAACAACAAATAACGAGCAACTTTGGCACAGTCAACTAGCAAATAACAAGTACATACATATTAAGTGTACACCAGTGGCCAGATGGCTTATTGAAAACATAGACATAATATAACAGTAGGAAAAATGCACACGCATACACACAAACAACCAACGGGACACCCCACCCCATATAAACAACCTACCCTATAGGGGGAACTGGGGTACATTGATACATGGGGCACATTGATACACCCCCTCTACCGCTCACAGGGTCATTACAGGAAGTTTCACAACAGCTCCAAAAGATGATGCTAGTGTATTCAACTACACACAGAAAATCTTGGAATGATTCAGTAGTTTGATGAAATGGGACGGGTGATTTATTGTTTTTGTTGTTCAAAAGTAAATATGAGTTGTACAATTGAAATGCTATTATACAACTGTTCCAGTATTTTCAACCAAAATGAATACTCTCCCTAGTAAGTACAGCTACTCTTTATCAGTTCTTCATTATTTATTGTTAGATATATTGTGAAATGTTGGATTTGAGACTCATTTTATTCAAAATCGCTGTATGGGGCACATTGATACAGTCTATGACGGGGCACATTGATACAGCCTAAATCCTTTAATAGTTCATATTTTCATTATCTTTTATTATTATTTTTTACCATACACTCCTTAATCCAACCTTTTTTTTCACGAAAAATTTCTAATATTAGTTTTTATTGAAGTGAAATAGCACTAATTCCTTTATATTAGAACATTTTATAGTATTTTTGAAAACAGAAGACGTAGGAACTTACCCAGCATCTAGTGCTAGTAGAACTAATAAAAGAAAAGGACGCCATTCTGGCAAATCTCGAATTTATATCGATTCTCCAGAGAAAAAAGTATTTTCGACATGCGAAATGTTAAGTAAGAGAAACAAACTGCAGAACAGAAAATGATACTTATATTATAAACAGAATTTTTAATATAATTATCCTTTATTTTCGGTTTATGAACCTATTTATAAACAGAAAAACTGGTAATTTTTTCATCTTTCATAAGAAAGAAGATAATGCTGGGGTTGAAGTGCTAGATATGACAAAGTTACCACAGCCAACAATCAGACAAGAAACAGCCAGAACATCAGGTCATAATATATTTAATTTTGATTGCTTTAATATTGCTTAAAAATAAATTGTGGGTGATTTGAATTTTTATAAATAAATATAAAATGGTTTTCTAATTCATTTTCTATGAAAAATATGCATTGGTATTATTTTGTCGTCATTTTTCTCAAACGTATCAATCTGCCCCGGGGATGGGGCACATTGATACAAATGACTTTTTTTGATTTTTTTAAAATTACATGCAAAAATACTATATAAAACAATGATTGTACATTTTTATAACATACTACACAAGTTTTGCTGTCACCTCATGGAATAAAAACTTGAATTTTCTACTTTCTTGACACCAAAAAAAATCTTAGAAAAAAACTGTATCAATGTACCCCAGTTCCCCCTATGTCTACTTCAAATTATAAATATTTTTATAAAATATTGCCCACGTTGAATTATCATTATGATAGGATTGTTAGAGCAGCATATGAAGGAATCTCTTCATACGCACAAAAATTGATTATTCGCACAACTGAGAATGGTAGTCCTTTATCATGAATAGTTAGTCAAGAGTCAACTCGCATTGCTTCGTAACTGGAGTAATAAAATGATAAGAAAATAAAACAAAGGGAAATTATAATAAAACTGTAGAAATAATCCAACCAACTACTTCCAAGAACATCATACGACAACAGTCATCATAAATATAACACGGATTAAAAGCCAAGGAACAAGCCCCAGCCCAATGATGCACAAGTTTCTCAAATAACTTGCAACCTCGTTGCACCATCAAAATGTGATAACAACCATTAGGATTCAATGGACTGATCTCCATGTCGAATTCCCGCAATAAATCTGAAAATAATGCTAATAAGTGATCACAGCCTAGCAACAAAGACTACAAAACAAAACGATCACAATACGACAACATCCCAACGACAAATTGTCAACTACCAATTATGACAAAATTCTAAACAAAACATATTCAAGTAAATTAAACAGGACAGAATCAACGAAATGTACCCACGCCGCCGGTGACAAAGTAACCAACAGTATCAAAAACCTATGAAAGTGACCAACCTCAAGAATGAAAAGACTCCAGCTCAAAAGAGCGAATTGCCACTGGGAGAGCAGTTAAAAAAAAAAAAACCTTCCGGCCAGTACCGGGAGGAAGAGGCAGCTTTTATATTCTTTACTTAACAACAACAACAACAAAAATAAATAAATAAATAATATATCAAGTTATATTATCATGGAAGACGGTAGTATTCCTGTGACGCAGCTTTAAACCTGAAATCGTACCGTAGAACGAACAAAGTGCGGAACTCACGTATACAGCTAACTTGAGATCAAAGGAAATGCGAAAAGCCGCCTTTTAATAACTCAGCAAATATAGCTCATATTGTTCTGATTTTTTAAACGCAGCCATATCTGCAATCTAATCTTATTCTGAAATTTTTAGAAATCAGCGAGCAGTATATTTCGAGATCTGTAAGCCCATTTTTAGACCCTTAACGATAGTGTAAGTTTGTCTTTTTTTCCGAAACGGCCTAGAGTTTTAAAAAAAGTTAATATATAATATAAATCTGTTCTTTATGAAGTGAATAAGACTTACCTAGTTTCTAGAAAAATTTTTGTTTGTTATATAATCCTCATAACTATATTTTTCGCATTTCTATCGGAATCTCAATGCAAATACTCATGAAGTCATTTACTATATTCATGCGCATGCTTGCTTTTTCTTTATTTTCTTTTTTTCTGCACTCCTTCCCGTAAGTTGCTTGCTCAGTCGGTAGTTACTGGGCAGTAGACCTAAAGGTCTGGTGTTCGATCCTCTCCGACTCAAAAACTTTTTGTTTTGATCTTTTTTAAGTCAGTTAATAAAGTATTGTTGACTTTTATTATCCGTTCTTCTGTATTTTTTTTTTTTTTTTTTATTGTGAATCAAATGATTAAATAAAATTCTAATTTTTAAAAAAATTGGGCTCAAGCAATTTATTTTATTTATAATAAATTATGTATAGTATAATTTTATATGATACTAGCTGATCCGCCCGGCGTTGCCCGGGTCCGTATTAACAATATTAAACGAACTTGAAATTTGTATGATTTTATCATTAACTCGTTACATGCAGAAATGCATTGTCTGAAATACTTAGCCACTGACTGTGTGAAAAATCGGTTTTAAAAACAACAACTAACATTAAGCTCTAAAAATACTCAAAATGAGCAATGAGAAACGCGGGAGGGAATATGTATCCAACGATTGCGTGATTTTCGTGTTAAAAAGTTGATATTTACCCGTAAAAATCACTGTTAAGTCACGTAACTAATTATTATTTTCACATACAAATCCCAAGTGAAATATTTTGAATTTCAAACTAATTATATCACTCTTAAATCCGACTATACCATGAATGAAATCGATACTCTATGGTAGCTAAAAGATTGGTATATAGTATTATAATTTCAGAGCTATTTAACAAAAGTAAGTGTTATTTTTAATCAAATCTTGCGTAATGTTCACTCTGTGTATAAATTCCTAACCTTAAACTTTTGTACCGTAACCAGAACCTGTCTGTAACCTAACAGCGACTTAATAGTACCCTACTGTAAATTAAATATAAGATAAATGTAACCTAGCCTTCACTTTATTGTAACATATCCTTATTCTAACCATAACATAAATGCAATTTAACTTTAACCTAACTTTAACCTAAATGATATAATAGAAAAAACCATTTTAAAAAATTACTATTTCTACGTAAAATATGCTTCAGCTGTAATTCATTTCTTTCAATTCGTTTTATTAATACAAAATTCCTGCCTCGTGCTTTTGTTTGAGACATTAAAATTTCAGCGATAAATGGTTTAATATTGCAAACCTTTTTTTCGGTTTACTTCGTCTCCACCTATCTTTTTCTCCATGGCGTACAGCAACTGTGATTCAAAAAAAGAAAAAAAAGGCCTCATTTAAACTGACAGTTTGCTAGTCTATGAATTTTAAAGGTCTGTCCCAGCTTTTAGGTAGATTTCGTATGAAATATTAGGTAGATTTCGTATGAAATATTAGGTAGATTTCGTATGAAATACTACCTATTGCATTGTCTCCCATGTTGGAATTTCTGAAAAATTTTTGTCGATCTACACGAATCATGACTCCTAGACCCCAAAACTACCATCAGTAAAAAAGTTTATATATCTATCTATCTATCTATCTATCTATCTATCTATCGGTGTATATCACTTTCTTCTAGACACGATAACTTCCATAATTATGCTCAGATCTTCTTCAAACTTTTACATAAAATCAAGGGGCATAAAATCTCGGTTAAGTTCGTTAATGGGCAAAATCGGACCAAGGGGGTGGAAGTTAGGAGGGTTTTTGTGAAAACAGAAAAAACGCGATAACTTTTTAATTAAAACAGATATCGAATCAGTTTAAAGTTTATATTACTTCTAAAAAATGAGGAAAAAGTTTATGCGTGACAGATTTTTGATAAAGTTAAAAATGGGCTCAAGGGGCGAAAAAAACATGATTTTTGGGAGAAAAAAAATCATAACTTCGTCAATTCTCAAGATATTAAATCCAACTAAATTTTATATAAATGTACTCAATATTATCTAAAACTTTTGTATTTACAAGTTTTTGATAGGACCAATTTTTACCGATGAAAAAAATTAAAAACGAAAAGAAAAAGGGGGGGGGGAAAGAAAAAACCCATAACTTACTCAATTCTTAAGCAATTAAATCTAATTAAATTTATTTTACATCTTCACAATAATATCTACAACTTTTATATTGACAAGTTTTTCATAGAACCAATTCGTATAGCAAAAATAAATTAAACAAAAATAGGAGTTGGAGAAAAAACCTCAAAGCCAAACTGCTTATATTCTGACTCATTTTAAAATTCATTTTTGATTTTAAACGCATCCAAATGACAGATCCTCTTATTTAGCAACTATATAATGTGACGTATTGGCCAATTTTTTGATAAAGGCAGAATATATTTTTAAAAAGGCTGCCAGAAAAGGTATTTTGAACAGATTTCCCGAAGTTTTCACATTAAAAAATTCATTAAGTATAACAAATTGCGTTCTTTATGAGTCATTTTTAAATTCATTTTTGTTCTCAAACCCATCCAATTTACAGGTCCTATTATTTACGAACTATATAACTTGACGTATTGGCCAGTTTTTTGATAAAGGCAGAATATATTTTTTAAAAGGCTGCCAAAAAGGGTATTTTGAACAGAATTTCACGAAGTTATCGTTATTAAAATTTGAGGAAATTTAAGAAATTGCGTTTTTACCGAGTCATTTTTAAATCTTTTTTTTTTGTTCTCAAACGCATCCAATTTACAGGTTCTCTTATTAAGGAACTATATAATGTGACGGAGTGGCCAGTTTTTTGATAAAGGCAGAATATATTTCAAAAAAGGCTGCCAAAATGGGCACTTCGCACAAAATTTCCCAAAGCGATCATGATTAATGAACTGTGGGTATTCAAATAACAAATTGGTTATTTTATAACTCATTTTTAAATCCAATTTTGCTCTGAAACGCATTCAATTGACAGTTTTTTGTTACTTAGGAACTATATAATGTGCGTATTCGTCGATTTTTTAATAAAGGGTGAATATATATATTTTAAAAGCTGTCAAAGTAAGCACTTCGCAAAAAAATTTCCCAAAGCGATCATGATAAAAGAATTGAAGTTGTATTCAAATAACAAATTGTTTATTTTATGACTCATTTTTAAATTCAATTTTGCTCTCAAACGCATTCAATTGACAGTTATTTGTTATTTAGGAACTGTGTAATGTGCCGTATTGGTCAGATTTTTGATAAAGGCTAAATATATATTTAAAAAAATCTGTCAAAGTGGACACTTCGCACAAAATTTCTCAAAGCGATCTTGATTAAGGAATTGTGGATGTATTAAAATAATAAATTGGTTATTTTATGACTCATTTTTAAATTCAATTTTGCTGTCAAACGAATTTAATTAACAGTTTTTTTTTGTTATTTAGGAACTATATAATGAGCATATTGGTCAAGTTTTTAAATAAAGTAAGAATATAATTCAAAATGGGCATATGAGTAGAGATGGGCATTTTTTTTTTTTTTTTTTTTTGAGATGAAAATTTCGAAATCTACCTCCGCCTATAGGCCATGCCGAAAGGGATTTTTTTAAATTATTTTTGCGAAAATTTTATGCAACCAATCAACCATAAGAAAATGAAAGAGAAAAAAGCAAAAAAAGACGATTTTTTATGAGAGTGAGCTTTGGAATTTAAATAATTACTCAGTTAATAAATAGAATTTTGAAATTCTGAGCTTCAGGTGCATCAGGAGAGATATTGGGCTACTCTCATGAAAATTTTGAGCCTCGTACGTCAAATAGATTTTACTAGCCATCGCAGACACACAGACACACACACACAGACAGACAGAGCGTTTTGTTCTTTTATTAGTATAGATTTTATCATATGTGTTTTAACTATCAATATAGAAAATTATTTTAACGTTTTGCTTGAAAATATAACATTCTTTTGTTAATACATTAAAATCGTCTGCAGTCAGAAATCTATATTTTAGATTAATATTTATTACTTAAGTTTTCATGCATGATTTTAAAAGAATTAATTTGATATTTAATTATTGCTAATTTTCCAATTTCTTCCATTTTAAAAGCGAACATTCATTTTAATAAATAATAATAGAACAAAGACCATTTTAAAAATTTGCTATTTCCTCTTAAAATATGCTTCAATTGTAATCCATTTTTTTCAATTCGTCTTATAATACAAAATCCCTTCCACGTACTTTTGTTTGGCACATTAAAATATGAGCGATAAATGGTTTCATATTGCAAAACTCTTTTGAGGCTTTACTTCACCTCTACTTATTTCATTCCTCTATGGGCTTCTTTAATTCTGTCTTAGCTTTCTTATTACTTCTGCGAAAATTTTTACACAACCAACCAACCGTAAACAAACGAAAGAGTACAACATTGGAAAAAGATGATTTTTTATGAGAGTGACCTCTCGATTTTAATTAATTACTCAGTTAATAATTGGAATTTCGAAATTCTGAAGCTCAGGTGCATCAGGAGAGATTTAGGGCTACTCTCAAAAAATTTTTGAGCTTGGTACATGCTGTAGATTTTGCTAGCCATCGCAGACACACACACAGACACACACACGGACACACAGACAGAGCGTTTTGTTCTTTTATTAGTATAGATATGATGATCTAAGAAGCCAACGTCTACAAGTGACAAAAATTTAATTTCGAATACATTGTATTTAAAGATAATTAACTTTAAATTTGAACATCAATAATAATTCACTGAATTGAAATAGAAAACCGCCGCTTGTTTCATTGTGGTCTTTAACGATAGCCTTATTTTTTTCAAGATGTAATATTAACGACAACGGTATTTATAAATCATAAAAAAAAGGAAAAAAACAGTAATTACTTCGATTTTTCATTTTGAGGGTTGTTATTGAAAGAAAAAAGAGATGAAATGAAATTAGACGATTTTCCTTTTCGGAATTACACGATATTAATAAAACTCACTTGACGAATGCAAAATGCAACGCAGAAAAAACGTGTTGACACAGCAATTTCTAAGCGGGAGTGACGCTTTTCAAAAATTTAAATGGCTTCCTCTTAGTTCTCTTCTTTCGCCCAATGAGAAAACATTTGACAAAATAGGAGCGTCCAATCAGAAAAGGGCTTAGAAAACGGTTTAAAAAGCAAAGATTTTAAACCGGAACACTCCTTAGGGTTGCCGCATTGAAGATGCGATAGTAGAAATTGAAAATACCAGGGTTGCCACATTGAAGCATTTATCGCGCCAAATAAAAGTCGCCTTGGCGAAGGAGAGTAAACTGCGAATCAACCAACAACAGAA
Organism: Maratus speculifer; assembly: GCA_964019185.1. NCBI lineage: Eukaryota > Metazoa > Arthropoda > Arachnida > Araneae > Salticidae > Maratus > Maratus speculifer. The sequence continues at coordinate 2,047,561 of OZ025293.1, read as the reverse complement.
TATAACTTTAAGTATCTGGCAAAACAAAGTATGCACAAATGAGCAGTACACTCTAAATAAAAAGAAGTGATTATTCACTCCGGAGGATTGAATAGTCACTCTATCCCAGACTAAAAATATGTCCAATGTCTTTAGAGTGAGTATTCACTCTGAGCAAAAGTGAAACTATGGAACTCACTTTTCCAAAGAGTGAATACTCACTCTTTGGAACTCTGCTAAGTGAATATACACTCTAATCAGGGGTAAATAATCACTTTTTTGGAGGAGCGATTATTCACTCTTGCTAAAGGAGTGTTTTTTTTCAACTCTGGTACGAGTGAATTGTTACTCTTTTGTAGGAGTGACTAGTTACTCTTTCGTAGGAGTGAATAGTTTTTTTTCATAAGGGGGAAAGTTCATTTTTATGTAGTGAATTATTTTTTCATGTTAATTTATGGGTATGTTATGGGCAGTGTAAAAAAATCCCATTTTTAGATAATGCAATGGAAAGAAATGCAAGTGTGTTAATGATTGGAATAAAATACTTCATTGATAATATTTATTTAATTCATAGTTTGTAACATTAACTGAACTTTCAAGGAAAAACTCTATTAAAATTACATTGCGAATTAAATTAAATTAGTGATAGAAAAAAAGCAAAATATTTTATTGCCATCTCATCCCTTGTGTTTTTTTTTCATTGCATGCCCTATAAATCTATAATAGTTTTAAAATGCACATAAGTGCAAGTAATTAACCCGAAATATTAATCAGTGAAATACTTTTTTCAAACAACCTTGAACTTTTATTTAGTATTTTAATAAATTTCAAAATGTCCGTTAATTATACTTTTCTTTTCCATGTGTAATTCAAATTTTAAATATCCAGATCTCAGTAGTGATTGCCATTAAATTATATCTAGATTCATGTAAATATTATGTGTGTGTAATTTAATATTTATGCATTGTTATTGGTTATTGTTTTATTGCACATAAACATGTAGTCTCAATTTTTAAATTCTCAGTAATATATATATATATATATATATATAGCACTTTAAAAATAATGTGTAACGGCAGATCCAAAGTCCCGTGCCATAATGAAAAATGATATCAAACTATTAAACTTTAAAGGAAATAAAAACGAGTAAGAAAAACAGTATAAAGACAATATAAAAAGGCTGTGGATCTCATCAGCGGTGGACAATTTTAAAACACAGCAAATACATATGAATGAATATGGAAAAGGACTATTATAATGTAGTGGCAGTGGGTTTCGATCAGAGTGCTACAATTTAAAAAAATCAAATGTACAAAAACATTTGAACTCATAACACTCCCCCACCGGACCCAAACGCCACAGAAAACAGCATATAACACATTTAACATTGATACTGCCGAAATGAACAAGTATGTAATATAACTTAAAACAGAAATAAATAAAGTTGTATTACCCAAGCTTCAGAGAAACAGCCACACAAAACAACTAAAAACCAGCATCCAAAATCAATCCGTATTCGTTTCCATGTCGTTGCCACACGATTGCGTTGCCACACGATTACGTGAACTTAAGTTCACTCAAAACTTTAAAATTTTTGGACTATATATATATATATATATATATATATATATATATATATATATATATATATATATATATATATATATATATATATATATATATATATATATATATATATATACATACATACAGGGTGATTCCAAATTTTTTTAGAATAAAAGAGGGGTGATAGTACACATCAAAACAAACAATATTAAATAGGAGACCAAGGGTCCAAAACGTTTTCCTAAGGAGATACCCGCCATTAAAGTTTAGGGACCAAAATTTCAAATAAACATAAAAAACGGAAAAATCGGTCGATTGATTTGCGATTTTCACCAAAATTATTCTTTATGTCGGCATTTTCTTGAAATTAAATTATAAAGATAAATTTCAAAAAATGCCGATAGAGGGCGCTTTAGACTTTGGAGTAACGAACAACTATTTTTTGCCGGTATGTTTTGCATATCATTAAATGTTTTCGTAAGTTTACACTAAAACTTAAATTTTGAGCTCAAAATCTGTAGTTGGGAGTGGTTAAGTAACACAAACTGAGCTGTGTTCAGAGAATTCAAATTTCAAATGATTAAAAAAAACGGAAAATTTGGTCGACTGATTTGCGGTTTTCAGTAAAACTATTCTTTATTTAGGTATTTTCGTGAAAATAAATTATAAAGATAAATTTCAAAAAATGCCGATAGAAGGCGCTGTAGACTTTGGAGTAACGAACAACTATTTTTTGCCGTTATTGTTTGCATCTCTTTAAATGATTTCGGAAGCTTAGACTTAAACTTAAATTTTGAGCTCAAAATCTGAATAGTAGGGAGTGGTTAAGTAGCACAAACTGAACAGTGTTTAAGGGGGAGGGGGAGGTTCAAATTTAAAGTAATTATAGAAAATGGAAAAATTGGTCGATTCGTTTGCGGTTTAAAATAAAACTATTCTTTAAGTCAGTATTTTCTTGAAAATAATTTTTAAAGATAAATCTCAAAAAATTCCGTCAGAGGGCGCCTTAAACTTCAAAGTAACCAACAATTCATTTTAACCATTATTTTTTGGTTCTAATTAAATGCTTGCAAAAGCATTTTAAATGTTCTCGGAAGCTTAGATTTAAACTTAAATTTTGAGCTCAAATCCTGAATCGTTATGAGGAGTTAAGAAGCGCAAACTGAAGTGTGTTCAGGAGTTGAAATTTAACCCTTTTTCCTCCTCGAACACAATTCAATTTTTCTCTACTTAAACACTCCCAACGATTCAGAATTTCAGCCAAAAATTTAAGTCTATGCCTTTTAAAGCATTTAACGAGATTAAAAAAAAATAACAGTTAAAAATAGTTGTACGCTACTCCAAAGTCTAAGGCGCCCTCTCTCGGCATTTTGTGAAATTTATCTTTAAAAATTATTTTCAAGAAAACACTGATTGATCAAGAAAATTGCTGATTTAAAAATTAGTTTTAGCAAAAACCGCAAACGAATCGACCAATTTTTTCCCGTTTTTTACAATTATTTGAAATTTGAACCCTCTGAACACAGCTAAGTTTGTCTACTTAACCACTCCCAGCTAGTCAGATTTTGAGCTCAAAATTTAAGTTCAAGTCTGAGCTTACGAAAGCATTTAATAAGATGCAAAAAATAACGCCGAAAAAGAGTGTTTCGTGACTCCAAAGTCTAAAGCGCCCTCTATCGGCATTTTTGGAAATTTATCTTTATAATTTATTTTCACGAAAATACCTAAATAAAGAATAGTTTTAGTGAAAACCGCAAATCAATCGACCAATTTTTCCGTTTTTTATAATCATTTGAAATTTGAACCCTCTGAACACAGCTCAGTTTATGTTACTTAACCACTCCCAACTACAGATTTTGAGCTCAAAATTTAAGTTTGAGTGTAAACTTACGAAAACCTTTAATGAGATGCAAAACATACCGGCAAAAAATAGTTGTTCGTTACTCCAAAGTCTAAAGCGCCCTCTATCGGCATTTTTTGAAATTTATCTTTATAATTTAATTTCAAGAAAATGCCAACATAAAGAATAATTTTAGTGAAAACCGCAAATCAATCGACCGATTTTTCCGTTTTTTATGTTTATTTGAAATTTTGGTCCCTAAACTTTAATGGCGGCTATTTCCTTAGGAAAACATTTTGGACCCTTGGTCTCCTATTTAATATTGTCTGTCTTGATGTGTACTATAACCCCTCTTTTATTGTAAAAAAAAATTTGGAATCACCCTGTATATTAAAACATATTCCTTAAATTAATCATAATTTTGAATATTAATATCACGATTAATTACGGAACGACATGGTAAGGCCATATTAATTTTCTTTTCTTTTTTTATTCCCGTATACGTTGAATTTTATAAAAGTACGAGTTTAATAATTTCGCATATTTATTGAAAAAGATTGATTTAGGATATAGAAAAAAGAATGAAATATAAAAAGAAAAGAAATGACTGCAAATGTACTGTTCTCATTGTTTGAAAAATATTTTAAATGTAAAAAGTAATTATTTATGTCTTTAAAACATATACAATCTTATAATACATAAGTGATACCATGAGATTAAAAAAAAAAAAAAAAAAAAAAAAAAAAAAAAAAAACTAAAACAACTTTAATTATAATATCTTCAACATTAGACATTAATATTTTTTGTGAAAATAATTACTTGTACTATAAACTTAAAAAATGCGTTTACAGTATAATAAAATTTAATAACTGATTGAGAATATTTATAACTAAATATTTTGATTAATGCATTGTATACTTTTAAAAAACAAGATAACTGGAATTAAAATTGTTAGTTAATATTTAGTATTCGCAATGTACCAACTTCATTAATAAACTCTTTTTTTTTTTTTTTTTTTTTTTTTTTTTTTTTTTTTTTTTTTTAATTTATTACTCAAAAAAAAAAAAAAAAAAAAAAAAAAAAAGAAAAGAAAAAAGAAAAAAAATACATTATACCGGGTGGCCAGAAATAAAACACCCCTACTGTGACCTCCCTGGATATCGAACTACTCAGTGTAAAGGCTTGAAAATTTGTGGACATACTATTCAAAAAATGGGGAAACGGATTTCACGAAAAAAAAATTTAGTTCCAGAAATCACCGATAGGTGGCGCTGTACCACTGGACGTATGCTGAAAAGACACAAAAACACGTTTTAAACACATTTTATTTGAAAGTACCAAGCATACATGAAACAAGGACGTTATCGATGCAGGGAATGCTGCTCAATATGGTTCCCTTCCTGAAGATGTAAAATGTGAAGTCTGTGGACAGCTTGTTCAACTGCGGATCGTAACTGGTCATCTGAGATGCTCCTCACATGCAGACTGATACTCTCTTTCAAATCTGCCAAGGTTACCAGACGTTCTCGATAAACAAGGTTTTTTAAGTGTCCCCAAAGCCAAAAATCACACGGATTAAGATCCGGTGAACGAGATGGCCAAGTTGTCGGAAACGCGCGACTGATTATTCTGTCATTGGTGAAATGTTGGCGAAGAAACTGTTGCACAGGGAGTCCAATGTGCGGAGGTGCTCCATCTTGCATAAAAGTAATGGTGTCAAGGCATTGGCGCTGCTGCAAATAGGGTACAACAAATGTTTCGAGCATCCTTTTGTACCTGTTGGCCGTCACGGTACATGTCTCAAGGCCATTGGGAGTAACCTCTTCGAAAAAGAACGGTCCAAGGATGAATGTGGCTGTGAATCCACACCAGACTGTAACTTTCGGTGAGTGGAGTGGAATCTCTTGGAAGGTACGGGGGTTTGTCGTGTCCCATATGCGACAGTTATGGGTGTTCACTGTTCCACTGAGGTGGAAATGGGCCTCATCGCTCCACAGAATCTGCCACGGCCACGATGCATCCACTTCAACTCTAGCAAGAAATGTCAATGCAAAGGTCAGTCGCATCTCCCTGTCTGTGGCCAGCAATTGTTGATTAGGGCGGATTTTGTTCGGGAAACAATGCACCATTTTCAGGCTGAACTCCAAGATGTCCAGTTTCCTCGAATCGAGCGATCATTCTCCTGAGAGCTTGTGGAAGCAATGGTCCCTTACGCAAATCCTTAAGTCGGCGAAACTCTCGAAGTGCTGCTGGAGCATTTCCTTTATTCTCGTAAAACAACTTCACAAGCAAAGCGCGTTCTGGCAGCGTGACAGCCATCACTAATAAGAATGACATTCCCCACCTTTTAACTTCTTTTATACCCAGAACATGGCTTCTAACCATGCTTTACGCAAATTTTTCTGGTTACAGTATGAAATTGCAGTTACAACGGGAGTTCTAGCTTCTTTACTATTTTTATTTTCCATAAGGGGCAGAAAAATTAAAAAGGAAGCATGGAAGCATTCCATTCCGCATAAACATTTTAATTTTTATTATTATTTGTGTCTTTTGATCATAGTTCCAGTTGTGCAGCGCCACCTACCGGTGATTTCAGGAACTAATTTTTTTTCGTGAAATCCGTTTCCCCATATTTTGAATAGTATGTGTACAAAATTTTGAGCCTTTACACTGAGTAGTTCGATATCCATGAAGGTCAGAGTAGGGGTGTTTTATTTCTGGCCACCTTGTATATTTCACTAAAACTTAATATTGTTTTAACTAGTATTAGATTTTGACTTTTAAACGACACAATAAAGTATAATTTAAACGAATACGGAATTTAAGCTGGTCATGTATGTTAACAAAAACAATTGTTTCTTGTCATATTACTAAATAGAAAGGGGCACCTTGGTCCATATTTCAGTAAATAATTTTTCTAACTGTTATTAACATTTATTCTTAGTTTAGAACCAATTAAATATTAAGTATAAACTTTTCTTCATCAAATAAATTTCATAATAATCTAATATTTCACATAGGAAAAGAATTAAAAAAAAAAACATTCAAAATGTCCCAACTTGTTCCACAGTAAGTGGGGCTGGTTGGTACGCTAGTTTTAGTTAAAAATACATAGAAAATTTTATATTTAATTGATGAACAAAGCTTTATTTATAAATCTTTAGTTGAACATCAAATAATTTAAGTATTGAACCACTTCAATAATTTGAATTGTAACACGTGTTTTCATTAATAGATCTTGTATTTGATGGAAAAAAAAAAAATGACGTTCTTCAAATTCTAATAAAACACATTTTTGGCCTATTTTGTTTTTAGGGATGAAAAGTTTTTAAATACTATCTATTTAATGCACAAATGAGCTATCATGCTTAGGATAGAAAAATGACAATTCTTGATCTCGTCTTCTCGAAATAAACTCTTTTTTTAAAATCTATCACTCAACAAAAAAAAAATATACATTATATATTTCATTAAAACTTAATATTGTTTTAACTAGTATTAGATTTTGACTTTTAAACGACACAACAAAGTATAATTTAAACGAATACGGAATTTAAGCTGGTCATGTATATTAATAAAAATAATTGGTTCTTGTCATATTACTAAATAGAAAAGGTGTGGCATCTTGGGACATTTTTCAGTAAATAAATTTTCTAACTGTTATTAACATTTATTCTGGGTCAATCCATTTCAAGTGGTCCAGCACTGGTCGCTCGACCATTTTTAAAAAATCTGAAATTTTTTGTACAACAACCCTAACATGATGGAAGTTCAAAATGACCGTTATTTTAAATTTACTATTTTTTGTTTGTGCATGGCGGCCATCTTTGTTTCATCGTGTGCAGCGTTTTTCTCAGATACTAGGATACACAAAATTGTAAATATCTCGTCTTTTATTTTCCCAATTAAAAGGGGGTTTGCAGAATTTTGTTCAGAATAAAATAGGCTAAATGTACAGTGGTAGAATAATTTTGAAAAACAAATTTTTACACAAAATGAAAGAAAAAATTGAAATTGAAATTTTAGCACAAAATTTAAGATTTTTTTCCAAAATCTATCCGTTTGCAGGAGGACATCTTTCATGCAAGGAAAACTGTCACACTTATACAATTTTTTCTACAAATACCTCAAAAGTGCGTGTACTCATACACCAAGTCCCAGATCTAGGAGTTGATTTCTCCTTGCAAAAAAAAATTCCGAAATTCATCAAAAATTTCAAAAATCGCACTTTTTAGGCTTTGATATCTCTGGTGGGGCACGAGATAAAAATCTGAAATTCTGGTCTTTGATAGTATTGTGTAGTAATGTTTTGTACAAAAAATTTCAAGAAGGAGATTTGACTACAAGTGGAGATATGACATGGACAATATGTGAAAACAATACTGCCAAACTATATTGTAACCTACTATGTAATTGTTCAACAAGTCTGTCAACCTTACACAATTTTTTCTACAAATAGGTCAAAAGTGCGTGTACTCATACACCAAGTCCCAGATCTGGGAGTTGATTTCTCTTTGCGAAAAAAAATCCAAAATTCGTCGAAAATTTCAAAAATCGCAAGTTTTAGGCTTTCATATCTCTGGTGGAGCACGAGATAAAAATCTGAAATTCTGATCTTTGATAGTATTGTGTAGTAGTGTTATGTACAAAAAATTTCAAGAAGGAGATTTGACTATATGCTGAGATACGGTGATTAAAAAATGTTAAGAAATGCTATTATGAGTACATTAGGAGAAATGAGATTAGTCTGATTTATTACAATATTTACACAGAAAATATCGTTTGTTGAAAACAGTTTAATAATAAATGTTTAATTTACAAAGATACTATATATGCTCAACAAAGAGCTTAACACTGTTTACGAGAGATGTTATGAGTTCGACCAGTTACTGTTGTCAGTCCACCAGGCTGTTCTTTCTCAAAATTTTATTTGAAGCCACCCAAGTCTTGTCATCCCTTGTTAACTTGAATGAAATTCTCTAGGTTTAATAATTGAAACCATGTCAACTCGATCAATTGCAACACATTGTCTGAAATTTACTTTTCCTGAAATGTGTACTGAGTAAAACTGTTGCAATAGCATTTCTAGTAGGTTTGTTCCTCTGGACAAATAAGTGTATTGGCTTAGCATACATTCTGAATTGTTTAAATCACACAGACGCATTTGAAGAAGATATTTGTAATTAACATTTAACTTTGTACCATAAATAAATAATTTAAAATTTTGGAGGTATGAACAAATACATACACTCAAGAGCCAAAACATTATGACCACCCCTACATTTTGCAATGAACTCGCCTGGATGACGTGTAAGGCACGTGATCTGATGGAAGTGGTATTTAACTGCTGCTGAAGAATCTGAAGAACCTGAAGAATCATCCTTTCACTTACTTCCCTGTGTGATGTGAAAGGCTACGGATAAAAGCGACTTTGACAGAGGGCAGATTGTAATGGCTCAAAGGCTCGGAACACGTATTTCCGAAACTGCACGACTCGTGGGGTGTTGGCGATCTACAGTTCTTAGTACGTATGCAAAGTGGATGAATGACCCTGAAACCAGCAGTAGACGACATGCTGTTGGACGTCCAGACGCTATTAAAGAAAAAGGTTGTCGGAGACTGTCTCGCATGGTGAAGCAAAACCGGAGCCAGTCAGTGGCTCAGCTGACAGCCCAATAGAATGCAGGGCCATGTAGAATAGTATCGGAGCACACTGTTCAGCGGACACTGTTGGATACGGGACTACGCAGCAAACGTCCCACTCGTATGCCTTTGCTGACCAAGTGTCATCACCAACTGCGCGTGCGCTGGGCGCGGTAACATCGCGACTGGTCCATGGATCAGTGGGAGAGAATTGTCTGGTCAGATGAATCACGGTTTGTGATTCATCACGCCGATGGCCGTGTCAGGATACGCTGTCTTCCAGACGAACAGTTGCTCCTTCAATGTACTGTAGGTCATACACAGTTCGGTGGTGGCGGTATTATGCTTTGGGGGACGTTCTCGTGGACGTCTCTGGGACCCGTGCTTCTGGTAGAGCAGACCATGAATGCTACAGGGTATCTGAACATCATTGTGGACCAGTTGCACCATTACATGGCCTCTGTTTTTCCAGCCGGAAATGGAATGTTCCAACAGGACAACGCCCCGCGTCACACGGCGTAAATTGTGTTGGAGTGGTTCCATGAACATGATGCTGAATTCCAGTTAATGTCCTGGACACATAACTCACCGGATCTCAATCCGATAGAACACATTTGGGATTTCATGGGACAGCAGCTCAGAGTTCATAGACCGTCAATTCGCAATATGTCAGATTTGCGTGACCGGTGCTTAAACACCTGGTACAATCTGTCTCCGGCCATCTATCAAGGACTTGTGGCCACCATGCCAAGGCGGGTTGAAGCTATGTTGCGCGACAAAGGGGGGACAACTCGTTATTAACAGGTGGTCATAATGTTTTGGCTCTTGAGTGTAGTAGGTTACAATAGTTTGGCAGTATTGTTTTCACATATTGTCCATGTCCTATCTCAGCTTGTAGTCAAATCTCCTTATTGAAATTTTTTGTACATAACACTACTACACAATACTATCAACGGCCAGAGTTTCAGATTTTTATCTCGTGCTACACCAGAGATATCAAAGCCTAAAAAGTGCGATTTTTGAAATTTTTGACGAATTTCGGAATTTTTTTCGCTAAGAGAAATCAACTCTCAGATCTGGGACTTGGTGTATGAGAACACGCACTTTTGACCTATTTGTAGAAAAAATTGTGTAAGGTTGACAGTCTTGTGGAACATTTACATAGTAGGTTACAATAGTTTGACAATATTGTTTTCAAATATTGTCCATGTCATATCTCGGCTTGTAGTCAAATCTCCTTCTTGAAATATTTTGTACGTAACACTACTACACAATACTATCAAAGGCCAGAATTTCAAATTTTTATCTTGTGCCCCACCAGAGATATCAAAGCCTAAAAAGTGCGATTTTTGGAATTTTTGCAGAATTTCGGAATTTTTTTCGCAAAGAGAAATTAACTCCCAGATCTGGCACTTGGTGTATGAGTACACGCACTTTTGACCTATTTGTAGAAAAAAATTGTGTAAGGTTGACAGTTTTCCTTGCATAAAAAATTTCCTCTTGCAAATGGATAGATTTTGGAAAAAATCTTAAATTTTGTTCTAAAATTTCACCTGTAAAAATTTATTTTTCAAAATTATTCTACCACCGTACATTTAGCCTATTTTATTCTGAACAAAATGCTGCAAACCCCATTTCAATTGGGAAAATAAAAGACGAGATATTTACAATTTTGTGTATCCTAATATCTGAGAAAATCGCTGCACACGATGAAACAAAGATGGCCGCCATGCACAAACAAAAAACAGTAAAATTAAAATAACGGTCATTTTGAACTTCCGTCATGCTAGGGTTGTTGTACAAAAAATTTCAGATTTTTTAAAAATTTTCGAGTGACCAAAAAATATTTTCTGGGCCACTTGAAATAACTTAGTTTAGAACCAATTAAATATTAAGTATAAACTTTTCTGCATCAAAAAAACTTCATAATAATCGAATATTTCACATAGGAAAAGAATTTAAAAAAAAACATTCAAAATGTCCCAACTTGTTCCACAGTAAGTGGGGCTGGTTGGTACACTAGTTTTAATTAAGGGGGCTCAGGGTTTGAAAACTTTTCAAAAAAATCGTTTTTTTATGATCTAATTTGGTTATTCATTTAATTCTTAACTCAATGCAAAAAACCGCATAAAAATATTTGCATTTTTAACGGAGTTATAAGCATTTATGTATCAACACTTTCATAGCCGCATCCATATAATTTCAACTTTAAGTCGCGTTTTCTCAAAACTTGATTCTTGACGACTAACACCAAAATAAAAAAAAATCTATTTGATGGAATGGCTTATTATTATTATTTATTTTTTTTTTGCATCTATATAACATCATTATCTATGTTATGAATTAATATATTTTAGATAGTTTAATATTTTGAGTATTTTTAATGAATAAAAAGTTGTATTTTTTAGGGGTTTTTTTAATTTTAAAATTTAAGAGATTTTTAATAATGTTTTTTTTTTTGAGGGATTTTTATATCCTTAATTCATTCTCTAGAGTAAAGTTTCCTGATCATTTTAAAGCAAAAATTAAGTTCTTAAGTCAATTCAACGTTAAGATATTTTGGTGTTGGTGATATAGCATATAATTTTTTTTTCGAAAATTGTGTTACATACATTTCGCTATATTTTTTATTATATTACATTGAAATATTTCATTTTGTAATTTTATAAGACTACAAACATACCTTTAAAATATCAGAAAGTTTAAATTAATTACATTGAATACGTCTGTTTTTATATGGGCTCGAAGCGAGAGCTCTGTTTACATGTTTTTCCGTATTGATCAACCCCTGAGCCCCCTTAAAAATAGATAGAAAATTTTATATTTAATTGATGAACAAAGCTTTATTTATAAATCTTTAGTTGAACATAAAATAATTTAAGTATTGAACCACTTCAATAATTTGAATTGTAACACGTGTTTTCATCAATAGATCTTGTATTTGATGAAAAAAAAATACATTTTTCAAATTCTAATAAAACACATTTTTGGCCTATTTTGTTTTTAGGAATGAAAAGTTTTTAAATACTATCTATTTAATACACAAATGAGCTATCATGCTTAGGATAAAAAAATGACAATTCTTGATCACGTCTTCTCGAAATGGATAGCTCATACTTACTGCTGTCCTTTACATTTTGCCCTACAAATGCAAAAATGCTTTGTTTTCCTGGAAACTTTACCAATGCACACTATCCCACAGTGGGTTTGCCTGTAAGTTTCTGGACTTATCTTGAGCAAGTTTGCAATCTGTAGGAATATCAGCATCACATGAACAGTTAAATTTATCCCTACTGCCATTACACAAATTATAATTGTTATATTATTTTTCCTTCCAGGGATAATTTTCACCAATTTTGCAAGTGCAACTGCCTCATCCTCACTGCTTGATGAAAATCCTAACTTGTTATGTACTTTTTTCCCTTCTGTAAGCTGCATTTGGTCTTTTCAGCATTTTTGGAATGTTCCAATGTGCCTCACAACTGAGTGCCCTAATCTGCCCCATCTCACACATTAAGTATATAAAAGCATTTATACTGTTAAACTTAGCATTACAGTCTATTTTTTACCGTTAAAATAACAATAAATCCACGTTTTTCATCACAACATGCTCCTATTTGTATTATTTTATTTCTTTAATGAAAAATTTATTCATCAAAACACACATTATTGACAAGAATCAATTATTTTGATTAAATATACATGACCAGTAAAAATTCTGTGTTTGTTCACAGATTTTCCTCCCTCGGCTCGAATATAAAAAATATTTTTCCGGAAAAGCTAGCTTTTCATTTATGCTGACATAATTTTGACTTTGAAATTGTTATTTCTCAGTTATTTTTCCGGATAAAGTCGAAACAAAAAATTCTCAGCAATTCTTGGAGCAAGACCAAACACTTAAAGGGGAAAACTTTTTAGTTTTCTAATTTTTTTGTACACCTTTATGAATTCGAAATTTTTAGTGACCGCCATTTTGAAACAATATGGTGGACGAATATGGCCAACAAACTTATTCCAGATCTTTGTATGCCCTTTACATATGCTCACCCACATTCAAGCCTGTTGATAAATAAAAGTATTGAAGATACTTCACGGGATGACTTCCCTTTTGGTATTTGAAGCTAAAACTTGTCAAAAAATTCATATATGATGAAAATATTAGACGTTATTATTGAAAATTTTAATGTTAGGTACAATTTTTACAGGCAGACAACCTCCAAAGTAAAACTTAAATAAATCAATAGTAAGTATACTATAGTACTAATCGATTGGTACCTGTCACAGATTTACACGATGGTTTGTGACAGATTAAATATGGTTTTGTTCTGTCACTCTCTTCTTTTATTTCTTTCACGATTGTATACAGCTTTATGCTCAGGACATTGGATTAGTTTCTTCTGAGAGTCTTTTTTAAGCTACAACATCCATTTACCATTAGTGATTTAGAAAGAGTAGCTTTGAAAATGAGTTATTCTCTCGTTATGACAATATTAACTGTTTAGTAAATTTATGAATGTGAGATATTAAATGGTGACATTGGTTTAAAACTTTTCAAAAATTAAATTATAATTATTACTACTATTATTATTATTACTAGAAGATAGTCCGTTAGAATGATGTGTTTGCAATTTCAAAAGAATGATATAGCATTACATTATATGAAAAAAATCACGAGGCAATAAATTGTATGGTATTATTTGATTATCCCGTCGACTAAAAAAATGTCGCCGAAATGTAAGATTAATTGCCAATAATGGATGATTGTAAGTGTCACATTCACTTGACGTTAAACACGTTACACGTATTTGTTACGTCCTCTAGTCTTTTTAATCCGTGGTTTTATTTGTATTTTTATTAATGTTTTGCTAATTTATTTTTTCTTTCGTTGTATAAAATTACTGCTTTTTTTCGCTCAAAAAGAAAAAAGTCCTTCCGGCAGTGCCGGGGAATGAAGTAGCTTTCATATACTTATTTATTTATTTATTTTAAATTAAGTTATATTATTCAAACATACAAAGCTCAAATTAGAGGAAACCGATTTTATATGATTGAATACTAGTTTTTGTCAATACTGAATATTAATAGGAATTTTTAGAAATTGGTCATATTTTATTCAACCTGGTTTTATTTTAAGTGATTTAGAGAGTCACCAAATTCCGAAGTGTATGCCATTTAAAGCAACATGATGGATAAAACAAACCAATGAGCTTGGTCGAAATCTTAATTTATGTGTATATGCACACTCACATCGAAATCTATGAACATATAAGAGTGCTGTCGCGGGCAAATTGACTTTTTAAAAAATATCACTCACATCAGAAATTCAAACTGCTATATCTCAGGCGTTTTTTAAGGTAAAGAGAAAGCAAAAAATACACCGGAATTCATTATTAAGATAAATACTTTAAAAATAACCTTTTTTCAGTTTCTAATTTTTTCTTTGTATATCTTTATACATTTAAAAGATTTTAGACAAACTTAAATGGCTGCCATTTTGAAACAAGATGTCGGATGAAGTTGGCTACACTGAGAAAAAACATAATTCTGGCATCTAGAATCTAAATTGTGGCTCTAGAAAAAATAGTTCCATTTCATCCTTATAAATTCTAACTCCGTTTGTTAGAGAGTTCTAGAGTCTGCTATTAGAATTCAAGAGCGATTTCTTATATTCTCGTCATCAAACTTACATAAAAATCTCTGCAAATAGATGCGAACACAAGAAGTTTGATTTAGTAACTATAATTCTAGATTATGAAACCATTGCTGAAATCAAGCGATAATTTCTCGTTTCTCAAAGGATTCAATATCGTTTCGTCACCTAAAAAACAAGAGACTATAAATGTTAGGTTATTTCATCTATTCAGCATAGTTGTTTAACCTATTAGCATAGTTCGGTCATGTATAGTTTTAGTTTGGGTATTCAGAAAGTGACTAACTATTGATTCTAGGTGAAGGCAGTATATTTTTTTTTCTCAGTGTAGTGAACTCAGCCAAGACGTTGGTATGTACGATGTACACACGGAGTTATATCCAAATCAGACTATAAATACGTAAAAAAATTCAGACTGTTTCAAAATATCAACCACATTGGAAGTTGAAAGTGCTATAACTCAGCCATTTTTCAAGATATAGATGAAAAAAATGCTCTGGAATCTTTGTATCAAGGTCAAACAGGCAAAAGAAAAATCTTTTTCAATTTCTTACTTTTCTGCACCTAATTTTAAAATTTAATTTTTTTTAAAAAAAATTTATAATTCCGCCATTTTGAAACAAGATGGCGGATGGAAATGGCCAATGAACTCGGTCCAGAGATCGGTATGTACTATGTACACACCAAGTTTCGTCGAAATAGGTTTATAAATACGCGTGTTATCACGTGACGTAAATCAGATCATTTCAAAATGTGAGCAGCACTAGAAATTAAAACTGCTATAACTCAGCCATTTCTTAAGATACAGACGAAACAAAAAATGCCCTGAAATGTTTGTTTCAAGGTCAAATGCATAAAAGAAAAACCTTTTTCGATTTCTCACATTTTTGTACCTAATTTTAAATTAAAAAAAAAATTAAATGGCCGCTATTTTGAAACAAGATGGCTGATGGAACTGGCTAACGAACTCGGTCCAGGCCTCATTATGTACTATGTACACACCATGTTACATACAAATTTATTGATAAATACGCGTGTTATCACGTGGCAAAAATCAGATCGCTTCAAAATATTAGCCATAAGAAAAATTCAAAGTGCTATAACTCAATCATTTTTTAAGATATAGACAAAATAAAAAGTGACTTTTTATTTCTCTAATATATCGTTGTCTTTTGTTCTAATATATAAAAGAAAAATATTTTTCAACTTTTAATTTTTTCGCATTTAAGTTTTAAAAAAATAAAAAAAATTTAAATGGCAGCCATTTTGAAACAAGATGGCGGATGATGCTGGCCAACGAACTCGGTCGAGACATTTGTATGTACTATGTACATTCCAAGTTTCATTAATATCGGTTCATAAATACGTTAGTTACAGCATGACAAAAATCAGATATATATATATATATATATATATATATATATATATATATATATACATGTCAACATTTGAACGGAGGGTGGTTTTGAGGTCCGGGGGTCATGATCGGTTAAAATTTACCAAAATTTTCCGAAAGTGCTTTCCTCCAAACGGCTACAATAGGTAGCTTTTTACTTTTTATAATGAAAGCTACCTAATATGATACAACACTAAAAATTTAAAGTACTATAACTCAGACATTTTTTAAGATACAGACGAAACAAAAAATACTTTGGAATCTTTGTATCAAGGTCAAATGCATAAAAGAAAAATCTTTTTCAAATTCTCACTTTTTTGTACCCAATTTCAAATTTTAAATTAAAAATAAATGGCCGCCATTTTGAAACAAGATGGCGGATGGAACTACAAATGAACTCAGTCCAGGCTTTATTATGTACTATGTACACACCAAGTTACATCCAAATCGATTTATAAATACGAGTGTTATCACGTGAATCAGATCGTTTCAAAATGTCAGCCAAAAGAAAAATTCAAAGTGCTATAACTCAGTCATTTTTTAAGATATAGACAAAGTAAAAAGTGGTCTAGAATCAGTGTTTTAGGATCTAATTCATAAAATAAAAATATTTTTCAACTTTTAAATTTTTCGCATTTAATTTTAAATTAAAATTTTTTTTTTAAATTTTAAATGGCCGCCATTTTGAAACAAGATGGCGGATGATACTGCCCAACGAACTCGGTCGAGATATTTGTATGTACTATGTACATATTAAGTTTCATTCAAATCGGTTCATAAATACGTTAGTTATAGCATGACAAAAATCAGATCGTTTCAAAATGTCAGCCATAAGAAAAATTCAAAGTGCTATAATTCAATCATTTTTTAAGATATAGACAAAATAAAAAGTGTTCTGGATATGGTGTTTTGAGATCTAACACATAAAATAAAAATATTTTTCAACTTTTAATTTTTTCACATTTAATTTTAAATCAATTTTTTTAAAATTTTAAATGGCCGCCATTTTGAAACAAGAAGGCGGATGATGCTGGCCAACGAACTCGGTCGAGATATTTGTATGTACTATGTACATACCAAGTTTCATTTAAATCGGTTCATAAATACGTGAATTATAGCATGACAAAAATCAGATTGTTTCAAAATGTCAGCCATAAGAAAAATTCAGAGTGCTATAACTCAATCATTTTTTAAGATATAGACAGAGGAAAAAGTGTTCTGGAATTTGTGTTTTAAGATCTAACGCATAAAATAAAAATATTTTTGAACTTTTAATTTTTTCGCATTTAATTTTAAATTTTAAATTAAAAAAAATTTAAATGGCCGCTATTTTGAAACAAGACGGCGGATGATGCTCGCCAACGAACTCGGTCGAGATATTTGTATGTACTATATACATACCAAGTTTTATTCAAATCGGTTCATAAATACGTTAGTTATCGCATGACAAAAATCAGATATATATATATATATATATATATATATATATATATATGGTTATATACAGGGTGTATCTAAACTACTGGGCAAAACTTTAAGGGGTGATAGTACACATCAAGACAAATAATATTAATTGGGAAACTAAGGGTCCCAAACGTCTTCCGAAGAAGATAGGCGCCATCAAAGTTTAAGGTACAAAATTTGAAATGATTATAAATAAAACGGAAAAATTGGTCGATTCGTTTGCGGGTTTCACAAAAACTATTCTTTATGTCAGTATTGTCTTAAAAATAAATTATAAAGATAAATTTCAAAAAGTGCCGATAGAGGGCGCTGTAGACTTTGGAGTAACGAACAACTACTTTTTGCAGTTATTTTTTGCATCTCATGAAATTTTTCAGAAGTTTAGACATAAACTTAAATTTTGAGCTCAAAATCTGTGGTTAAGTAGCACAAACTAAACTGTGTTCGACGGGAGTAGGTAGGTTCAAATTTCAAATGATTATTAAAAACAGAATAATTGGTCATTTGATTTGCTAAAAATATTCTTTATGTCAGTATTGTCTTGAAAATAAATTATAAACATAAATTTCAAAAAATGTCGATAGAGGTCGCTTTAGACTTTGGAGTAATGTACAATTATTTTTTACCGTTATTTTTTGCATCTCATTAAAATTTTTTTAAGCTTAGACATAAACTTAAATTTTGTGCTGAAAATCTCAATCGTTGAGAGTGGTTAAGTAGAGCTAACTGAACTGTGTTCAATGGGGGTGGAAAGGTTCAAATTTCAAATGATTATACAAAACGGAAAAATTGGTCCGATTCGTTTGAGTTTTTTCTAAAACTATTCTTTATGTCAGTATTTCCATGAAAATAAATTTTAAAGATAAATTTCAAAAAATTCCGTTAGAGGGCGTCTTAAACTTTAAAGTAACCTACAACAATTTTTTACCGTTATATTTTGTATCTAATTAAATGCTTGGAAAAGCTTAGACTTAAATTTTGAGCTCAAATTCAGAATCGTTGGGAGGGGTTAAGATGCACAAACTGAACTGTGTTCAGGAATTGAAATGTTACCCTGCCCAGTCTAGGAACACAGTTCAATTTTTCGCTCCTTAATTACTTACTCACAACGATTCAGATTTTGAGCTCAAAATTTAAGTCTAAGCTTTTAAAACATTTATTTAGATTTTAAAAAAATAACGGTTAAAAATAGTTGTTGGTTACTCTAAAGTTTAAGGCGCCCTCTAACGGATTTTTTTTAAAAATTTATCTTTAAAATTTATTTTCAAGGAAATACTGACATAAAGAATAGTTTTAGAGAAAACCGCAAATGAATGACCATAGATGCCAACACCTCTTAATTTATTCCGGAGTCTGATACAAGATGAGCATGTTTTCAACCGGAAATTTTATTTGACCAAAAATTTCAGGATGAAATCAAAGATTTACATCGTAGAAAGTAAACACATTTTCTTAAATGCTTTTTCCGGTTTTTGCATGTAAATTTTTGATCAGACTCCGGAACAATTAAGAGATGTTGGCATCTATGGAATGACCAATTTTTCCGTTTTTTATAATCATTTGAAATTTGAACCTCCTCACCCCCACTGAACACAGTTCAGTTTGCGCTACTTAACCACTCTCAATGATTCAGATATTCAGCTAAAAATTTAAGTTTATGTCTAAGCTTCTAAAAAAAAAAAAAAATAATGAGATGCAAAAAATAACCGTAAAAAATAGTTGTACGTTACTCCAAAGTCTAAAGCACCCTCAATGGACATTTTTTGAAATTTATCAGTATAATTTATTTTCAAGACAATACTGACATAAAGAATAATTTTAGTGAAAACCGTAAATCAATTGACCAATTTTTCTGTTTTTTATAATCATTTTAAATTTGAACCTACCCATTCCATGAACACAGTTTAACACAGTACATTGAACACAGTCATTGAACACAGTTCAGTTTGCTCTACTTAACCAAAGATTTTGAGCTCAAAATTTAAGTTATGTCTAAACTTCTAAAAATATTTAATGAGATGCAAAAAATAACGGTAGAAAATAGTTGTTCGTTACTCCAAAGTCTAAAGCGCCCTCTGTCGGCATTTTTTGAAATTTATCTTTATAATTTATTTTCAAGACAATACTGACATAGAGAATAGTTTTCGTGAAAACCGCAAACGAATCGACCAATTTTTCCATTTTTTAAAATCATTTTAAATTTTGGGCCCTAAACTTTGATGGCGCCTATCTCCTTCGGAAGACGTTTGGGACCCCTAGTTTCCCATTTAATATTATTTGGCTTGATGTGTACTATCACCTCTTAAAGTTTTGCCCAGTAGTTTAGATACACCCTATATATATATATATATATATATATTATATATATATATGTCGACATTTGAACGGAGGGTGGTTTTGGGTCTGGGGGTCATGATCGGTGAAAATACACCAAAATTTTCTGGGAGTGCTTTCCTCCGACCGGCTGCAATAGGTAGCTTTTTACTTTTTGTAATGAAAGCTACCTAAAAAAAGTATTAAAACATTTAACAAAAATAGACCAAGATACTTACATTTTGAGGGGATATACCAGTATTTTCTTATAAAAATCTTGACTTGTCTAATCTCGAGATTGCAGAACTCCAGTTTTTCTTTAATTAAATAACTCATTTGACAAAGTGACCAAATTCAGAAAAATTCCCTAACTTGTGAGAAGTTGTAGATGTTATTCCCAATCGGTGCTATTTTTTGACTATTAATTAATGTTGAATTAGTAGCGGGTTAGAACTTTTTTTCCCCTAGACTATATGTATAAAAGGCTATCTAAATATCTAGTGCTTTCCAGGAACAGGAACAGACGTATATGCATTTCAAATGAAAAAAAAAACTATTTATCTAATTAATTCCCAGTAATTATTTTTAGATTATTGAATTTTATATTATGTTACTTTAAGATCACACTTGAGTGCCACGTATTTCCAATATATAAGGAAATTGCACTCAAATGTATATTATATCCTTAAATTAAATATTCCCGGAAAAACCGTTTGTCCATAAAAGGTAAAAGCTGCATAGTCCGTTTTCACCTGGCTTCTCATCTATATTTCATACAATCGATCGAATGATTATATAGCTACAACAAAAGAAATATGTTCGAAGCTTTTCAGGCTAGTCGAAAAACCTTTAAAATATTTCCATGTCTGGAAAACTTTCCTAACTTTCCTTTTACTTCTTCTTAATTTTTTTTTCAAAAGTGTGGGGGAGGATATGAAAGGAATATGAAAATAATCAATAATGTATGAATAACAATGTACTGACACCAATTATGTATAAATAAATCGACTTTATAAAAGGAATTTTTCCATTCAATCATGCATTATGCATTTTTCTATTTTTTTTTTAACAATTAAGATTTTCTATCATCGTTGTGTCTATTTTTTTTATTGTAAAAGTAAAAAAATTCTTTTACCTCTTGTTGTTCCAATTTATGAATTAAAACAAATATCTCCCAACTTTTTTTTTCTTTTAAGTTGTGAAAGAAGATTAGAAGTTGAGATTTATGCAATAGTATCAAAAAATTTAAAAGTAATTCGTTAATGAACTAAAATGGAACTTTTGCATAGTGCAGAGTCTGTATAGCTAAAAATACACCACAACTTTCAAGAACAAAAGAGGCGCAACAATTTCAAGGTATATTTGTATAAAATTTATAAAAGGATACGTACATCTATTCTTATGAAAATCAAGAAAACAAAATTGCTTTTCATCTAAAAACATAAAAACTTATTGCATATAAAATGTTTTTTATTAGTAATCAGTAATTACACAGACCTGAAAAATATCTTTTTATTCATTTTAAGCGTCATTTAAGGTGTTTTCAGTGTTTTTTGATGCACTAGTTAAAAAAAGCCAAGATTTTCCCCCATCACAAAAGTTTTTGAAATATTGAGGATGAATTGCGTCAGCCCTTGGGCTCCGTTATCTAAGAAAGTAGTAATAAAACTAAATTAACTTCAAAAACAATTTATTTGAAATGAATAGTAAAGAACTTTTGCAGTGGATCAATGCAGTTAAACTAATGACGATCGAAAATTATAATTTCAAACTCTAAAAGATTGAGAGGGGTAATGGTGACGGTAAGAAATTCCCTATACTAACATTATACACTGGCTTAAAATAAACTGGCCGCTTAGATTGTAATCCAAAATCTAATAGAAGTTCTCCCTAGCTTGATATGAAAATGTAACTAATAATTCTCAAAAAAAAAAAAAAAAAAAAAAAAAAAAAAGATATATACGAAATATAACTAGAAAATACGGCAATGTAACAAATAGTGAGGAATCTTTTGTATTCATATATTTTATTTGAAGAATTAAAGTCACCATCTCACTTAGGCAAATTCTCAGCTGAAGAATCGCATTTCAAACTCAGTAAAACGGAATGTCACTGGCTGTCGGCACATGGAGAGCTCAGTGAAATCTCAAATCTATTCTTGATTTTCCCCAAGGGGTGAGATTCGTCACTGTCCTCTAGATCTAACTTCCAGCTATTTGTATATTCTAGATGATAACAAAAAACTATTTAACATATTCATGTTCGAAGCAATCATTACAATCAGATTCCTGGAAATTCAAAACCATTGTAAAGTAGCAGAATCCCTTCCTACTTCGTTCTTGTGTAAAGAAAAATCAGCACTTAAAACGATGATCTAACATCTTACAATCTATTTACTTTTTACATCTACAAGATACAACATTAAACACATATTTAAAAAATAACATATCTGGCTGCATACAGCCACGGTCAACTTCATTAGAGGCCTAGGAAGCTCTTGGTTGTTAGGACACATGACATCATATACGTAATTTAACGCCGACACAATAGGAAGAGACAGCTTTTGTTTGTTACGCCTTTTGCTGGAACAACCTTCTCCCAAGATTGGGTCGACGGAGACCACAAGATTTGACGCCATGAGCTCCGTCCTAAACCTTGTCTTAACAAGAAAAAGCTTCTGTGACCTCTAATGAAATTGTCTGTGATACAGTTTACCACCACTCAAAATGCCCACTTAAATGTAAGGTAATTGTACCAGTAGTGGGCCACGTACCAATAGTGGGCCACCGATTTTCAAAGTTGAAAAACAAGTTTTCTAGTCACCCCTGTCAGATAACAAACTAACTGCTGACTAGCTGGAACCCTTATCTGTTATCAGACAACGGGACAATTTCAGCACTCTGATAGTCTTTGAGTTAGAAGGGTGTTTTTCTTCCAGTCTTAAAATACAAGGATTTTGTGGCTCATTCTTACTGCTTTCCTTAAGAGGTAAGTTTTCATTCAATATTTTTTTCTTTAAAAGTATATTGTATTTTATACTAAAATGTCACATTTCTAACACATTGAATAAATGAATACTATATTCCTTATGCTTAAAAGGTATAAAACTAACATATTATGTTGTTTGGGGGGGTGGCCCACTTCTGGGTCATTAAATTTCAAGCTGTTCCAATAGTGGGCCAGGTGGCCCACTACTGGTACACACTTCTGAGTCATTAAATTTCGATTTGTTCCAGTAGTGGGCCAGATGGCCCACTACTGGTACACACGTGACCCACTACTGGAACAACCAAGATATGATTTTCCTAAAATGTTTGTTGTATTTTATGTATCTTTTATTATATATGTTTATTATATTGAAGGATAATGGAGAAAAGAAAGGAGCAAAATTATACAGAAGAACAACTAAAAAGTACAATTGCGGATGTGGAGAAAGGAAAGAGTGTGCGTTCTGTAGCTAAGCACTATAATATTGCAAAAACAACTTTGCAAAGGAAATTGAAAGGAGGAGTCAAATTAGCTACACAAAAAGGCCCAAATACATTGTTTACCAACGACCAGGAAAACAACATTGTTTTGTGGATTAAAAGCATGGCCAGTAAAGGATTTCCTATTACAAAAGAAATACTATGACTAACGTAATAAAATTGGCCAAAGAGCATAAAATCACTTTCCCTGGAGAAAATAGTCTTCATGGACGAAAATGGTATGAGAGTTTTTTAAAACGCCACCTTGACATTAAATTGCGTACCAGCCAAAATTTAACAACGAACAGGAAAGAAGTGTCACAAAAGAGTATAAATGATTGGTTTCTAGAGGTTAAGACTTATTTATAAAACAAAAAACTGGACAATGTCTTACGTAACCCCCAGAGGGTTTTCAATTGTGATTGATGAAACAGCTTTTTTTTTTTTTTTAAAAATCCGAAGCCAGGAAAAGTTCTTGCTGAAAGAGAATCAAAAAATGTGTATACCACTGCTGGAGCTGATGAAAAACTTAATTTGACTGTTCTTTGAACAGCCAATGCAGCTGGTGAACTTGCACCACCAACGATCGTTTATAGGTAAGCAGCAATGCTGGTCTACTAAAATCATAAATCTAGTAAATTAAACCTTGAAATTGTTAAATATGTTTTTATATTCTAATTATTTGTCTTTCTAATTTTAAGGTATGATAGGATCCCTCAACAAATTGCAAAGGCCATGCCTTCTGTTTAGGCTATTGGAAAGTCGGAAAGTGGATGGATGACTCAAGAAACATTTTATGAGTATGTGACAAACATTTTTGAGCCATATTTAAATAAGCATAGCATAGAGAAACCTGTACTGTTATTTATGGATGGACACACTTCTCACATATCTATGAACCTAGGCACCTTCTTTATAGCTCATGGAATTGAAATGGTAGCTTTGCTCCCAAATGCCACACATCTGATGCAACCTATGGACGTTGCTGTTTTCCATACTCTTAAAAGCGCTTGGCGGCAGGAAGTAGTGAATAACCCATGAAGGCAAACAACTGTAGAAACATGAATTTCCACCAGTTCTAAAGCCATCTTTAGATCGCTTAACTCCTGCAACAATTGTCAATGGATTCCGTGCATGTGGACTGGCTCCATGGGATTCAAAGAAAGTAATTGTTGAATCCAGAGTAACATCAAAGAAAGTGGCAATATCACCAATAAAGGAAAGAAAAATGGCTTCTTTTTGTATATTCTCAAAGAAAAAATTGGAGAAGAAAAAAATGAAATCTTTCTTAGAAAATAAAGGTGAATAGAAAATCCGTAAACAGATCTTTATTACTTATGGTTGGAGACAAAGGAGACTTTGAACAAGGAACCAGTTTTCCAGGTAAACTATCACAAAATAATTTTTGTATTAAGCACTTAAAATTGGTACATTTTTGTACTATTATTTATAAAATTTTTCTATTTATTTATTAAACATTTTACTTCTTATAGAGTACACCAGTCATATCTATTGAGGCGGCATGCAATGCAGAATCAATTGACATTGTTGAATATGCTGATGCTGAGGTGGATATTCCAGAAGGATCAATCGGGCCAATTGCTGAACCATCTAGAAATGTACCATCTCCCTTTAAAAGAGCTCTTTTCTGGCCAGAAGGAAAAGATAAAACAAAGAAAAGGAGAAAGCGAGAGAAACTTTCTGCAGTTGTGACTTCTCCTCAAATGCTCCAATATTTTAAGAAGAGAGAAGATATTAAACATGCTAAAGCTGCAGAAAAAGAGAAAAGAAAAAATGAAAAAGAAAAATTCAAAAGGAAGGGTTGAAGAAAATATCAATGAAAAAAAAAGAGCCAATAAAATGGCTGTAAAAGAAAAATAAATGCAGTTAAATTTAAATCTCACTCACATTTTTTTTTGTTTTTTTTTGTTTTTTTTGTTTTTTTTTATAAATATAATATAGTTTTGCAATCATTTCAGCATTTAATTACCCTTTTTATTATGAACATCTTATTATTTATCACTACTGCAAATTAACAAATAGGGCAGATATATTTTTTTAAGTTATAAAATATTACAGACTGTTCGAAAAAACTAAAGAGAAGCTGAAATTATTTTACGTAATCATTAAATCTTCTAAATATGATTTCATTATTGTGTATATTTAAGTGTAGTAATGCAAATATATATATATATATAACCTCTGTACAGTACACATTAAACTCAAGAATGGAGTGGCCCACTTCTGGGGGGCCCACTTCTGGAGCATCAGAATTTTACTATGCCCACTACTGGAGCATAGAGGAAGGTAACATTTTTTATTTTTCATTTTTTCTAAAGAATATATTTTAAAAATTTTAATGTTTATTCTGATACATGAAGGTAAGGACTAGGCTAAAAATATATAAGTTTTTTGGAATTCACTAACATATTAATAATAATTAGACAAATGTCCTTAAGTGGCCCACTACTGGTGCATTTACCTTATGTGTACTTCTCAAACATACTGCATCATCTCTCACTTTTCCCCGCGTGTCGAAAAAACGTCCTGCGATACAATAGTAAAGTCAGCCAGTTTCAGAAAAATAGTCGCCGATTCAGAGACAAGTTATACTTTCGCATCTGATTAGTCGGCATAAATAAAAGGGCTTTTGATCGTTAAGCCATTTTGATAAAGTTAAAAGAACGACAGAATGGTGGCCAATTCACGCACAGATGTTAGAATACGTTCACACACAAAATTTAAAAATCCATTTACCGTAATTTCCGGGAGATAAGCCGCGGCTTATACGTGTTTAAAAGTTATTTTTTTCCAAGTGCGGCTTATACGCCGGTGCGGCCTATACAATGAACTTTTTTATTTCCAACCCGGTGATGCAAGCAAAATATTGCATAAAGCTGCAAAATAGAAAAATTGTAAATTTTCCAAAATCAATAAAGAAAATGTTAGTGCAATTTCAAAAACTTATAAATAATAATTGATTTTTAAATTGTGAATAGAAAAATGAAGTAGTATTAACTTTTTTAAAGAAATTTCGACAAACAAAAAATTTAGATAAGATTAAAAAAAAATAGAAGGTATTTTTTATTTTTTATGGATTAATTCACAATTCATACTGTCAATTAATATCAATGATACTTAGGAATGAAATTTTATTGATCACTTTTTAATAATTCTATAAAAACATCGAATATAACGCGGACGCAATTTCTATTTTGTGCCGCCGTCAAAATAAATAAATTAATCAATAAATAAAATTTTTTTCTTACAAATTGTCGATGTATTTGCAGTCATAATTCAGTCGCAGTATTATTTCTATATTAAAATATTTATGCATTTCTTTCTATCAGTAAGAAATCATTCCCCTGTGGCGTGTGCAATAAAAGAAGGAATGTCATTTCAATACACACCTGCGCGTTCATGCAAAAAAAAGGATGTTTCTCTTGTGCATTGTGTAAAAAGAGATTTTCTCAGAATCATATCACTCAGCGTCATTACCCACATAATCACCCCACAACCGCGCTAAGGAACTAATTATTTTCAGACTTCAAATGCTCTGTAACATTTTTAAATGTAAGGCTTTCTTAAACTGTATTGTATTCTTTAATTATGCTTACGAAAAAAGTAAACATAGAATAATCAGAACGGTGCCGTTAGCGCCATATTTGTAACAACATCTCTAATAATAATAAAAAAGTTGAATGGTTTTCTTTTAACACAATGAAATCGCGTTTCGCGTATCTCTGCCACCAAATCTACGATATCATCTTTTAAGCACTAAAACACATCTTTGAGAGCTTCTTTAGGAAGATTCATTGTTTTTATGAGAAAACGAAAAAATGCCTCCGATTTTTTTTTTATTTGAATTCTAACACTTGGAAGTTTTATGAATTTATGAACGAAAATATCTGCGAAAATATCATATGCGAATGTATCAGAAAATAAAAAGCTTAAATTTTAGAAATACCTTTTAAAACGGCGTTACAATAATATTCGATTTTCTAGTCTTTTTTTTGGTATTTTGATATTCTGATTTTCGGTGTTTCTAAATAATAGCAACATTTAACTTTACTCTTAAATATAAACTAGCTACATTTTCATATTCATTGTTATTTTTAATTTCTTTTAATACGTAAAAATTTCAGATATTCTTATAAAAGCAATTCTCAAATCTAGTACATAACAACGCGAAATTTTTTGTCCGCATTTTCTGATTCATTTTGAATGTAAAAGGATAAAATCGTCAGGTCTTTTTATATAAGCGATTTGAATCAAAATGATTATCATGCGAGGTCATAATGTTTTTTGTTTTTAAGGAAACACTGAATTACGTTTTTCGGTTATACATAGTTTAAAAATACCAACGCGTGTCAATTTTGTATGTTTTTTAAGTTTCAGTAAGTATATTTGAACTGTATATCTGAACATAAAATTATTCACCTGCGCGTTCATACTAAAGAGAAACATTTCGTGCGTGGTGTGTAACAAAGCATTTTCTAAGCAATCTCATTTAAATACCGACGGTTTCCTTTACACCAACAAGAAACCAGTGTCCTATGAAGTCTGTAACCAAAAACTTTCTCCGAAATCTCATTTCAACATCCACCTCCGCATTCATACCGAAGAAAGAATTGAATTGTGCAACAGGAGATTTTGTCAGAAATCTCATTTACAAGACAAACTGCGCATCTATTCTAATGAGAAAAAAAGAATGCTTTTAAAAAATAGGAAAATGAAAAACAAACGACTTTTTCTTAATATGTATATTTTTCTCCAAAATGTACTAAAAAGTTCGTTTTGTTTTTAAATCAGTATATATTTTTTATATTTCATCGGGAAACGGATTACGGGAATGGGAAATCTCTATGTGATTTTTCACCAGTCTCTTAAATGTTTTTAGCATACCTGCTTTAGGGTCAATGTCGCTTGAAAAAAGACAAATTTTCTACCGATTTGGACAACCATTTCAACAAAACGGTAGTTTGGGAGAAGGATTAAAAGTTTTTTTTTTCTACCGCACTTTCAGCTGTAAAATAATGAAATAATGAAAGCGAGAAAAGGAATTTTAGAAACAGTTATAAAATAGTTTTCTCTTTTTTATCGGGTCAAGGTCGCGTCGAGATACAAAAGACAGTTGTGGTTAATAAACACTGTCTCTTTTTGCGTTTTATCAACCAACACGCTGTTTAAGTTCTATTTATTAATTTATTTTATACATTAATTTTTGTTTGAAGTCAGGATTATGGCTCCATTGAAAATTTATATTAATACTTTTCAGCTTGTGGCAATTTAAAAAGTTTGTTTAAATATACTTTTCGTAATTTATTTCGATTTTATTTTTTAATTTTACATTGGAGCATATCTAAAAAGAAAGCGTATTAATTCAGCATAAGTAAATAAATTACAATATAAATAAATACTGACAATTTATATATATTTATTATTTACTAAAATATTTTTCTTTAAATTTATTTTAAAAATGCCTTTTTGTTTAGCATTAAATTATTAGCAAAAATGTTCTATTCATTAGATTATGCATTTTTGTTTGTGCGGCGTATAAGCCGCGGCTTATACACCGGTGCGGCCTATCTGATGAATATTGAAATTTTATCTCTCGTTTTTCATTGGTGCGGCCTATACAACGGTGCGGCTTATCTACCGGAAATTACGGTAGTCTTAGACAACCTTTGTAAAAGAGTAGCTAAACACTAATACTACGATCCTATCCAGAATCTGAAAAAACAAAACATGGGCTAAATGCATGTGCATGATGTTCTTTTAAAAATCATGTCAGTACTAAAATACGAACACTCATGATAGGTAGAATCTTTAAATTTTTGAACCAAAATCGATTTACTTCTATCGAGATTTTTACCCATCAAGCCTGTAGTTGACTAATACTATCACTAACTATTTCATTGTTTTACTCAAATTCAACTCCAAAATCCCACCACTCTAACGAAAACACCGGCAACATTTTCTCCAGTCTTCTGTAAAGTCTAATTCACTATGTGCTACACCTGTACCTGTAAATATTAATTCCAAATAACTTAAAAAAGCAACTTTCCAAAATGAAATATTGACCAAAATTTTCCTAAAGCTAAACACATGGTGAAAAACAAATACTGTGAATGTTTTCTAAAATTTATATGTAGAAAATTTTCACTTCTACAATAATTGAAAACTCCAAATACATACGCTGCGATAACGTCATCCACGTGCAAGTTAAAATTCCCAAGATACTTTTGCCTACAGAAAAACAATGGCCTCACCAGTGGCCAAGAGGCTCTGCCCTCGAAACTGGTAGACAGTAGGCGCTGGATTCGAGCACAATCGCACCCGTCACCTAATCGTTCGGAGTAATCCGTGGTTTTCTTCGAACTTGGATTTCCTTGCGTAAATACGGGTTAGGTTCCCTTAGAAAAATCATCACGGAGGGCACTCCTCCTGGTTTCCATATCCCATTTGCTGATAATTGGCCATCATAAACACAGCCAATCAACCAACCAACCTAAGCAAAAAATCAGTAGTCTACTGCGCTTACATAAGTGCAAACTCTAATATCATTTATTCCTCGCAATTCAGGACGTAGAAAACGTAAAATTAAAAAGTTCTATTAACATATTTTAGTCCAGGAGAAATGTAGGGGAGAGGGGGGCACGCTTGAACATACTTTTAGAAAATCAATACATTTTCTACATGAATAATATTTCTTGCGTTTTAAATATTACATAATAACAACAATGTATTTCTTCATCAATTGAGCCAGAAATTAAAAGTTTTCCAAATAACATAATATGTTGAGAGGATTTAAAAACCTGAAAGATTTACACTGCAAAAGTTGGGTAGAAATTTTTTTTATGGGTTTCGTTCATCTGACGATATCTTATTAGTCTCTGACCTCTCACTCTAAAAAATAAATGTGTAAATTAGTCAAATTTACACACATTTATGTGTAAATTTGTAAATTTACACACTTGCCATGTACTTTACACATTTTTTTGCAGAATTTTACCTGTTTTTATGTGTATTTAGCTTTTGAAACTAAGTGTGTAATTTGTTATCACTTGAAAAACATAAATAAGTGTGTAAAAGTAGAAAAATACCTAAATTGACACCGATTGGTGTGTTATTGTAATTTACGCATAGTTCTTATATACACTGATAAGTGTGTAAATTTCTAAAACCACCCAATTCTCATGAAAATTACACATTTTGTAAAAAGAATTACTTGTTTTTATGTGCATTTATTTTGTGATATTAAGACTGCAAGTTGTTGTCGGTTGATTACCCAGACAAATGTGTAAAATTAGAAAAATACCTGGATTTACATGAACTTTTGTGTTATTTTAAATCTTCGTCTGCATTTTGTATAATAGCAAGTACGCAGGTGAAAAATTAAAATTGAAAACATCTGCTGTATCGTAGTTTCGCCATTTTTTGGAATAGAACATGTCAAAAGAAGAACATTTGTTCTTCTCTGTTAACTCAAAAAAATAAGAATAAATAATAATGCAATTACAAATAATCGAGGATTGTTAATTATCACAAAATGTTTGTCTTCATATTTAGAAAAAATTGAACTATCTTTTCTTTTTTATTGTGATTTTACCGGCATGAAAAAGTTGGATATACTGTAACAAAGGTATGTAAATGTTTTTTTCTAATGAAAATAAAGCTTTTCAATTGACAACGAATTTAATAGATTTTCATGGTTCAGTTTTTCATATTTAAACTGTAAGTTTTTTAACATACAACCAAAAATTAAGGAATTTAAATGTCATTATAAATATTAGCAGCATTATTATATTTAAGAAAATGATAAAATTTCGGTGCTTTATTTTCTAATATTGTTCGTTTCTTTTCAATTTGAATATATCTAATCTTTTTCTAGCTCAGATTCCTTTTATTATGTAAAAATGTAAAATAATGTTTATGATTTCTGTGTGTTATGAAAGTTTTATCATAAAAAATGCTATCATATTTCAACTAAATTATGATTATTTTATTGAATTAGTAAAATTTAGATTAGAAAATCTTAATCATTGTCCGAGTTCCAAAGGTGTCGCAAAATTGACTGCTTTCCTTCATATTAAGCATACTTATGACCATTCTATGAAAGCTATAATTATGAAGAAAGAGAAGTTATATGTATTAGTTATTGAATTGACTTTTGAATTTAAACACTAATTTAACACATTTAGTGAAATACTTTTTGCACTTATTCTAAAAAGAATTATATACATGATATGTATATATATATATATATATATATATATATATATGTATTTGTAAAATGTCTCATTTTTGAAAAAATGAGATTATTTGTAAAATGATACATTTTTGCAAGAATGAGATTATTTTTGGTTAGAAATTGAATTAGCTGTATAAATGAACTTTCTTAAAACAGAGCCCAATATTTTTATTAAATTAGTTAGTGTTTTTAATTTCATTATTTGTGAATTTATTATCTTAAAAATGTAATTAATTTGTGTACGTCAATATAATAACAATAAAATTAAATAGATTGCATTTTTTTAGTTCATTTATGCTTTTTTGTGTGTTTCTATATTTATAAAAAAATTTTGATACTTCTTAAGATGTACTATATAAACCTGTAATAAATATATATATATAGGAATGTAAATAAATAATTAAATAAGTAAAAGTTATGCGTGCATTTTTTTTGGAGGGGGGGGGGACGTTTTTTGAAGCAAGCTATTTTAAAGTATCACATATTACACTTCAGTACAGGTAGATGTGCCAGTAATGGACACGCTTCTAGTAATGTATCAACAATAAATCACAATAATGTAATCACAATAAATAAATAAATGCAAACTAAGCTTTTATTATTTTTTCATAGGGAGCGAACGATTTTAATCAGCTGACTTAAACCGCTAATTAAATCGTAATTTAAATCAACTTTTTTTTAATCATTGACTAAAATCATAAATTTTATAAAGATTTAAAATGACAGAAAAAAGTATTAAAATCTAAGGTTACCATAATTTGGCAAGTTTCTACAGGTATTGACTTTTAAATACACAAAAAAGCTTTAAATAATTATTTCTAAGCTTAATTTCTGAGTATTGTCAAAGACTTAAGCATGATAATTTTGTAAAAAGCATAGTTTTTATCTTATGAGTAAAAAAATCATTTAATTTAAAAATGATATTCAAATCTGGTATAAATTACAATGTCATAATTTCCTTTTAAAAATCAAATTATTGATTCTTTTATATAATATAGGCATAGCAAGTATATTAATTTTCTGCAAATAAACAAATAAAGCAGCCAAATCTTATTTTCTCATTCTGCTTTTGCAATAATAAATTTATAGCAAATATTGGAACTAAAAATAGAATGAAATAATGACATCGGCTGAATCGCTATTGTAAAAGAAGGCATGAGAAAAAAAATTTAATAAAATAATAAGCATAGCAAGAGCTTATTCAGTAAAAGTTGAATGTTTTTACTTTTTCAACTCATATACACTAAATAAAAATTTTCGTGATTACTTAAGGCAGCAAAACTGTCTCAAACAGTAAATGCTGAGAACTTCCACTAAGTGCTAATAATGGTGCTGTTTAATGTTTTGAGGATTTCATATATAATTGGCTATTCCTTATATTTACTTTGTATGTGTGCATGAATGTGCTGACATATTTTGGGGGTTAATATATGCAAACGTGGATGTAAATTTTGATTCAGGCTATTGACAGATTGCAAAATGAGATGCAAATAAATTTGTTAATTTTGTTAATTGTGTTACTAATTGATGAAATTACTTATTTGCAGTTGTTATTAATTCTATAACTATTTGCAGTTTCTTCTAAGCACTTTTTTAGGGTGGAAAAACTTTCTTCTTATGAAATTGGCAAAATGCACCCTACCTTATTTAAATATAATTAAATTGACTTACAGTAAACACAGATTTCTTGTAATACAACTTCCAAATTACACATTATTTCTTAATCTAAGTTCCCAAGATCTTATGAAAGTGATAGAGAATTATTTCTTTAGAAAAAAAAATTAAAACATGTTATTATTTAATTGTATTTTTCAATTTGTAATTCATAAAATTATTAAAATTAATGGCACTTTGTTTATCATAATGAGAAACTGAATGCTTTTTATAATTACTAAACAATTACTAAGTACATTTCCCCATGAAATAGTGTACTTTTTGGAACTAGCATCTTCCCTTTTTTTCTTTCTAGAATGAGCACAAAATTGTTAATAATCATTTTAGTAATTAAAATATGTTATATACTAATTAAAAATTATATTATTACTAATTTTATGCTAATTAAAAATATATATTATGTTCCTAAATCAGAGATTGTTGTTTAATAATTATTAATTTTAAATAGTGTTAATAGTTTATGTTAAATGCAGTTATTAATAATTGGAATAAATGTAGATATCACTAGTATTTAATATAGTTTTGAATAATATTGCATAATATTATTTCAAAATATTAATGTATATATTATATAATGTTATTATATGCTACAAAGGAAACTACTACTAAAAATAGCTCATAGTTACAGACATTATAAAACTACTTTGTAGTTTTTATAATGTCTGTAACTATGAACTATTAGTTATATTAGTTAAAGGATAAAGACACAGATTATGTTAGCAATTAGAGGAGTTTTTTTTGTTTTGGTAGACTAAAATCCTTGGTAGTCATTCAGTATTTGAACATTGGGGACAAAAATCATAAAATTCCAATTTATATCAAAATAATCTGATTTAGTCCTTTCAGGTATGATGTACTACTCATAGTACGTGTCTTTTAATGGGGTATTATTTTGTTTTAAGAAATATATTTGCTGATATTTACATGCAGTAATGTTATTATATGTCTATGCATTTACTATATGACTTCATTTTAAGCTTAAGAATTTAATAATAATAATAATTATTATTATTATTTGGTTAATTTTCTCTGCCCTGTTTGCGATTCTTTTATTTCAAACATCATATTTCACTCTTTAAATTTAAAATAAAAGTTACTTTCTTGAAAGAATCATGTCTAATAATGCGCAGAATGTAGGAGAAAGTTCTAATATCAGTTAAATCATATTGCAATGCAATATTTTCTAAACATTTCCCAAAATTCTTTTTTAGCCTATGGCCATATGTATATTGAATAATACGCAAAATAGCAACATTCGTTTTCTTTCAGATCATGAAATATTGGTGAAACACTAATTAATGTACTTGGATAGCTAGTATTAATATTAATAATGTAAAAGTATGTATTATTAATACTATTAATATTACTAATATTAAAATGTATTATTAATATTATTAATAATAAACATTTCTGAAAAAATTGCTCTTTAAAATATAAAAAACAATATGAGTTGTTATAACAGTAAATATGAGCGAGAGAATTTATTTTAACTTTAATTTAAAAGACAGAAATTGTAAGGAATTGAAATTATGCACAGTCTGCGCATAAATTGTGATCTCACGATTATAGAACTATAAACCAAATCTAAAAGAAATTACAAATTGGTAATTAAAATTTCAGTTTATCATGCTTGATATAAAAACGGGTACATCGGTGATACGAAAATGGTTTGTCTTTTATTTAGTGTGGTGAGAAAATTGCCAAAATACATTGCTGGTACACTATTTTCTGGGCATCAAACAGAGCTACCAGAAAATATAATATCAATCAGTAAATGATATTGTTCTTTGTACAATTTTTTGAATCATTAAAATTATCATTATTAATCATTGTGAATTAATTCCCCAATTTAAACATACTAAAACATATAATGTTAACGCTAAATACATAAAAATATGTCTGCTTGGAATATTATACAAATATCTAAGTATTTTGATTATTACACACAAATCTGTGTTTTGCATTTTCAGCAGAAATATTTATATGAAGAGAATGCTACACAAAAATCTGTGTATTTTGCATATTATACAAAAACATGTGTAATTTACATACTACACAAAAAATTGAGTATTTTACATAAAACACAAAAGTATGTGTTTCTTGCATTATACACAAAAATACATTTAATCACAGAAAATTACACATATGAATGTGTGAGAATATTACACAGAAATCTATGTATTCTTCTGCAATTTACACATTAAAGTGTGTATTTCAAGACTTATCAGATAACATTTACACATTTGGACTTATCATCAAATTACACTTTAAAATGTGTATTTTCAAATTTACACATTAGGCGTGTATTTTGGCAATTTACACATCAATTTACACACATAGACATGTCGTTTTTGTATCATCGATATACCTGTTTTTATGTGTAGATTTACACATTTTTTTTTTAGAGTCTGTCTGTCAGAGTCCGTACGCAAAAACTGTATAAATCAAAGATTTCAAATTTTGCCTGTTTACGACTAAATACTTCGTGTTATTTACACGACAAATCATAAAATTTTGAAAAAGGCCATTATTTTAATTAAAGTAATTTTTTCAATGCCATTCGTATATTTTTGCGATTGAAATTGTAAAAGAGAACCTAAATTCCAATGTTTGGCGTGTAGACATCCCTGCTTGGAGTTAATTCATCTTGTTAGTAAACAGAAGAATCTTAGTTCAATTTCCGGTGGTGGAAAGTGATATTTTCTTATTCAGATAAATTTAATATACAAAAAAAGAAAAAAAATGCCTACTTAAGGTTTTATATTATTAGGATTTCGTTCATATGACATTCATAATATTTTTTAGAATTAATTTTTCATTCTATTTTAAAAACTATTGCAATTTATTAATGGTTCAGCATTTTAAATTTCGTTTAAACAATTTATTTCGTTTTTAGATACTTACAATTTTATTTATATCTCCACTAATTTTTTTTATTATTATTATTTCGGGTTTTCAAAAAATTTAGAATTTTGGATTTTATTTAAATATTTTGTTTTGAACATTTTTAATTTGATTAAAATAAATAATTTCCTTTTATAATTATTTTAAATTTAAATTTATTCATGCTTTCTTCTATGTAAGAATTTAATAATTATAAATTAATGGTTTAAATTTACTAATTAAAGGATAAGTTGTTTTGAAAGAAATATTAAACGAAATAAGAGAAAAGAAAGAAAAGAAAGAAATAATTAAAATATTAACATATAATCCTGTGGAATTACTATCACACTTATCCATTTGTTTCTGTCTTGTTTATAATAAAGTCAGCATGGAAAAATCAAGTTTTCCAACAAAATTTCTTAAGAGAAAATTTTCTGTGGCCGAAAAACAACAAAATTTTGGGACCTTTTGGATTTTTTAAAAATATTTCGGAATCTGTTGCCGTAGAACAGCGGTTCCCAAACTATGGGTCGCGGCGGCTATTTCGGTGGGTCGCGATAACAGTCGAGGTTTGTCAAAGAAATATATTTTGTAATTTCATCTGCTAAAAAAATATAACAATTTCAACAGCAAATAACATTTCAAAGAAAATTTCTATAATTTCACATGAAGAAATATAGCAGCAGAATACCGTGAAACATCTATATAAACCTTGAATTCTTTGATGAGGTTCAATACAATATACTAGTATGAACATACTTTTTATACTTGGCTGTTTTTGAAAAACAAGTACAGAAAAAACTTTGTGTTGAAATTGAATTAAAGTTGAAATTAACAAGTTTTAACCCTGATATGGATGCTTTCATCGGTAAAAACTAGTGCCAGAAAACGCACTGATTATAAAGTTATGTTTTGAGAGCAATTAAATTTATTTTTAATTATGTTTCTACTTTGTGTGTTGTGTTAATTATTATTTCACTTACACACATTGGTATTACGAATTGTTGTTCTTGTTGATAGTGCCTCCTCCATACGAGAAATTACCTTTTTCATAGGATAGGATAACCGATAGCATATCGAGCTCACATCGCAATTTCCAATCTGATATACACTATTATGTTTTGCGACCACACATTTAAGTGGATCGCGAAAAGTGTATCAATAAAATTTGAGAGCCGCTGCTGTAAAATATTCTTATCTATTGTCAATTACAATACTAAACAAGACAAAATTTAGTATACCATTTCGAAACTAAGACTTTTTTTCAAATTTCTTAAAAACAGTGTAAAACGTATTTGTGCATCGATTATTCAAATGTTTTACACAGATTTAATCGTGTATGCCAAATTCTATATATATCCCCAGCAGTAATGTATGTGTTATCAGGTCGAAATTTAGCCTTTTTTCCACGAGAGGCTAACATGGATTTTGATGCCCCCCCCCCCCTCTCTTTAAAAAGAAAATCTACCACGAGAATGTTACTGGGTTTCTTATAGCCGGATTACTTGAAAATTTACAATATGTAATGATAAAATCGTAATACCTACTTAATGATCATTGTCAAATATTGATTCAACAAAACCTTGAAATCCGAATCGAAAGGAGCCGAAATATATTCCGCTTTAAACAGGCTTTCATCTTGGTAGGTATAATTGTTGATATTCTTTGTCTAGAAAATATATAGTTTTTTCTATAAGTACTGGATTCTGTATAGACAGATTTCAATTTCAATAATTTTATGGCAATTTTAGTATTAAGAGAGTCCGCGACACAAAGATATTCAAATTTTCTAAAAAACTTTTTTCTGCATTAAAAAATTCTGCTTTATTTCTGCTTAAAATGACGTTTAATTCATGTTTCTGATTTAATTGAAACAGGAAATATTAATTTTTTCGTTTTGGTTTATTTTCCAAATTCAGTTTTCAAGGAGTGGTTGTTATTGACTTCTTGGGAAAATGCGTTTTTCTTCATTATGCATTTTTTCACCATTTCGTTTTTTAAAATTACTATAAGTCAAGAAAATTTAAAAATAAGCGGTTCAAACTTGGAACATGTCTTTTTCAATTGTTTTACTGTAATTTTGATTCTGAAAACTTGAAAAAAAATATTTACTTTTTAAAATATGCTTTTTTTGTGTTACATACTTTTTTTTTTCAAATTTTTACTTCAAATATTCTTAATTTTTATTCAAATCAATATTTAAAAAAGCTGAATCAAACTAAACCTCATATATTTCTGATTATTTTAATGAGAAAAAATTGACATTCTACAAATGATATTTTGAGTTACAATGATTTTAAACTACCTTTTAAATTACCTTTTATACTTTTTAAAAAAAATTTAAACATTTTTAAGTTTAAGAAAATATGAAAAGTTTTATCATGTGATTTTGTTTACATATGATATGTTTAATCATTACAAATAATTTCAAAATTTTAACTCAATAAATAAAAATTATTTTAAAATTTGGGCCGGATCCAGACGAAATTAGTCACACGAAGAGATTCGCAAGATAATCTTAAAACTATACTAGCGTTCTTGACAAATATCTCGCGTGCATTTTATTGCTTTTTTTTTAATTTTAAATTTTTATTATATGGGATATCTGAGATCAATATCAATGTTATGCTTGCTTTTGTACTTTTTTGGGAGGTCTGGTTACCTTTTTTTTTTTTTTTTTTTTTTTTTTGGATTTTTTTTTTTTTTTACTTTTGAAAAACTGTTTGGGACCTGTTCTGAAATAACAATGAAGAAGAAACAAAAGCAATACTAGAGAAAATGCTGAGAAGTACCTGGATTTATATCTCCCGATGAACCATGATTGAGATATCTTTACGATACTCTTTTGAAACTAGATGCTAATAATCCGACAATAGCCATCAAAGAAAAAAAATGTTAAATAGTCTGCACAAATGATTATTATTAAAATACATTTTTTTAATTTAGCTTATCCAGTCATATTGCGTACCTTACTTCATTGTGTAGGGAAAGTTGATGGTTGGTTTGTTGTAGGAGGTTTTATAGCGCAAAGTCAGGTAAGGGCATGCTGCGCCAGTAGGGAAAGTGGAATTAAATTAGACGGGTGATCAATGCTGAAACAAAAATGTTTACGCGGTCTACAATAATAAATAAATTGGTATTTCATTTGATAAATGTACCACTGAGATCATTAAGCCAATATAGTTTCAAAACAGTACTTATTACAGAAGATTAGAATATTCCATAAATTGCATTTTTCAGCAACCAAAGTAGGTTAAAATGAGAAATTACCTTGGCGTACAGCAATATAAATAAATAAAAACAACGTTTAAAACACCAAAACACTTTATTTCTCATTGCAAACCAGTTTCGATAGCCATAGCTTACCTTCATCAGTTTAAATTATGATTGCTCAGAAAAGGATGTTGCCGAAATATATGTTGGAAAAGCGGATTCAATAACAAAGTTCATTAGGCAATAAAATTGCAGGAAATTGGGCTATTTCCCAGTCCTGTAATTTTATTGGCGAATGAACTTTGTCATTGAATCCGTTTCTACGCCTGAATAAAAGCCTGTATTCTAATTAGTCTGTAATTCCTAATAAGTCTGCTGTCTTATTAGGAAAAAAAATTCAATTTCCTGATTTGTGACCAAGACTGCAAATTTCACGCAATTGTGAATAAAGCTGACTTAGTGAATGCGTCAGAAAGAAACGAGTTTATTTCAGATTAAGTTGACTTAAATAATATTGACAAGCAATAATTTATGCTCTTAAAATTTCCTTCAGTAAGGAGAAAAAAGTACTTTTTAAGGTGATTCTCAAAAAAATTCCATCAACTTGAAATTTTCTTAACATTTTTTTGACCTTTTAAAGAGATAGTTTAAAACAT
The DNA here is from genome assembly GCA_964019185.1 of Maratus speculifer. Lineage (NCBI taxonomy): Eukaryota > Metazoa > Arthropoda > Arachnida > Araneae > Salticidae > Maratus > Maratus speculifer. The sequence continues at coordinate 2,007,563 of OZ025293.1, read as the reverse complement.
AGAAGAATAATTTCAGACATTGCTTCTAAAGGTATTTGGAATGGTATAGCATTTTTCATGTTTCGAAAAATACGTTATAATCTTAGTTATAAAAAGCTGACTCGCCTGGCGATGTCTGGGACCGTGATAATTACCTTAAATAATATTCAAACCGTTGAAAATAACGGTTTTATACTTTTAGCACCATTTAATCTGAATTTATATTTTTAAAGAAAAAAAGAATTGAAATAATTTGTTACTTTCTTTTCTGCGTAATTTGATTTTTGGTGTCTATAGGTAATTTTGAAATATGCCGGAAAAGGATAGAGGGGTGGTGGTCTTCCGGTATTTTAAATTCTTAAAAATATTGTCGTTATCGTCCTAACTCTTTGAAAATTTTAGGAATTAAAAACATGCTTTTGTAGCCTATGGAAAAAAAATCGTGTAAATAAAAATTGATATCCAGTGATAAAACGGCTAATAAGAAGATTTTTTTTTCATTTGATCTATTTCAAATGTTAAAAAAAGTTCTTATTCAATTTTTTTTTTAGATTTTCAACACTTATAAATATGACGGTTATGAACTTCATGATAAAAATTTTAAAAAAATATTGGTATCTAATTGAAAAAGTAATGTGTCTCCTTTTTCTTTTCTTGTTTCAGCATCGGTTCCCTTAGCATAACAAAATAAATTATTCGTGCAATATCAGTTAAAAGAAAAAAAAGGGTTATAAATACAACTGCATTACACCGCTCCTTAAAATTTAGTAGGGAAAAAAATTGTATTTAGTAGTTGAAATCTTAAGCGATCAAAACCGCGACGAAACACTCAGGCTTTTATTGATTTAGTCGGTCATTCACATATTTTATTTTAAAAAAATATTTCTCCCTGTTTATACGTTTCGAAATTTTTTTGTAGGTGTCTTAAATCTGATCTATTGAGATGATCTGAAAAGAGTGTGTTAACATATGCACTTTTAGTTATAAATTATTATTAAAAATATTTTGATTATAAATACATTTCGTTTTCGTCTTTGTAACAGTAATGTTATGTAGACATCAAAATAAAATTTGGTTTCATTTTTGTTATCGGCTCAAGATCTCAGTTTCACCGAAAGTTCGTTTTCGGTAAACTTTTTCACGCGCTCGATATAAACTGTAGATTTAAGAGTAATAGAAGATTTTTAGTTTGAAACTGCAGAAGTGTTTCGGATATTCTTTGTTTTAGTATAACAGGTGATCATTTGCAAAAATTATTATAAAAGAAAATAGAGGTGTAAGAACCTAAAACAAAAGTATTTTTTAATTAAATGAAATTAATATAATTAAAAATTGTTTCTTGTCGTTGATGGATTAATTGCACTATATTTTATATGAAAATAAAAAGTTTTTGTTCTAAGGAAGAGAGAGCCGACTTGGGACACACATATAATTAATTAATATTAACGTATATTTAATAAATACACATAATCAATTTATAATTATGCATTTTTCTTAATACTTATAATTAATTAATAATTATGTATATTTATGTATGCATTAATTGTTTAAATCTTTATTTACTTTTTCGTTTTCGACCGAAAATAGGAAATTCATCAAAATTCAGTTATGTTTTCGACTTTGGTTTTAAAAACCTGTTTTAATCGATCCTTAGTTACATGTATCAGTAAAATTATTAATAAAAATCACTTTAAAACGTAGAAGCACCACTTTGTTTGTATAAAATCCGAAAAATAAATAAATGGACAAATTAGTGTATTTCTAAAAATGTATTTCTTGATTAGAAAGTAGTGATGGTCGATTTCGATTTTTTAAATCGATTTAATCGATACTATGGTCAACTCGATTTAATCGATACTATAAATTTTTTAATCGATTTCTCAGAAAATAATATTATTTTTATTTTGCTTCAAAAGTTGAAGATAAAGCAGCCGGATGTGCCAATCTCAAAAAGTCTTCTATCTCATACATGATAAAACTTCTAAATGCACTAACACAGTGTCAATGTCAAATTTAAATTATTTATGCCCATCATGAAGATTCAAAAAGTATAGGTCGAAGTATGAGCATTTTAAAAGAAAATAAAAGCATTGCGTTTTCCAAACAAATCGTTGAATTTCGGTCTACCCCCTCTTAGATGTCTGTAACCGAAATATGCAATTCAAAGAGCATCACAGCGACACCTGTTGTGCAGTATACACTCAAGCCTAATAAGAATCTATTTATGTGAAAGTTTAACCGAATATGAAGTTTGATTGAATTCCATGCATAATTTCTGAGATATAGCTATCACTAATATCGTGAAAAATGCAGTATAGCAGAGCAGTGTTATATAACTTACACGAAAACCTAATCAGGAACAACGTATGACAATATCTAAAAGAATATTAAGTTTGGTGAAATTCTGTTCATTAGTTCTTGTGATATTCTAGGTAACATAGTGTAAATCTTGAAAAATGTATTTAATTCAGGGAGTAGTACTGGAGGACATCCCCCGCTTTGAACATTGAATTGTACCTTAGGAAGATTTCAGATTTTATGCTTAATGAATAAAGGTCCACCCCTCCCCACACTGCACAACAGAAATCTGGACTGTCTCTCTCCGGAACAGTAGAAATTCCTCCCGGAGAAAAATGTCTGAATTCAACACTTCTGAAAAAATAGCAGCACACCAACGTAACCTGTCTCACGATTTACACGAAAACCTAATATTAAGTTTGATGAAATTCCGTTCATTAGTTCTTGAGGTATGATCAATAAAATCTTGTAGATCCTGAAAAACGGTTGAATTCAGGAGTTAGCCCGAAGAGGAACATCTCCTTCCAGGAACATTGAAATGTCTCACGAAAATATTGAAGCTTCATGTACAAGAGTCCCCCCCCCCTTTCTCTGAAGTCTAGAATACCCTTCCAAGGAGACATAAAAATCCCTCCCGGTGAAAAATGTCTGAATTCAACATTGCTGATAAAAGCATCGTAGCAACGCCTCCTGCAGAGTTATTTACACTGAAACCTAATAAGCACCAAACTTATGAATGTGAAGCTTGATGAAATTTTCTGAATTAGTTTCTGAGATGCAATTAACGCAAAAATCAGAAAAAATGCAGCGTCACCTGCCGTTAGATTTAGATCAAAACTTAATCATCAACAATTTACGTTAATATCAAACGGAATCTGAAGTTTGGCAAAAATACGTGCATTAGCTCTTGAGGTATCGATATTGCAGTAATCATGAAAAATACAACATAACAGCGCCACCTGTTGAGCGATTTTCACCATAAGTAATCAGCACCAATTTATATGAAAGTCTAGCTGAATCTAAAGTTTCAAGAGGTTCCAGGCATTAGTTCTTGAGACAGAGCGCCCACAAAATTTTTGTAAGAGACAAACAAATATAGACAGACTGAAAGACAGACAATTTATAAAAACAGTAAAATGTGTTATATTCAACAACATATTCGAATTTTGTAAGCATTAGGTTATTTTTTAATTAAATAACATCATACAAACAAAGAAAAAAAATGCAAACTATTTTTTTAAAGAAAATAAACAACATATAATGTCTAGAATTATATATGTGTGTGTAAACATACTTAGTAATCTACATACCCCCCCCCCCCCCGTTTTCACATAAGTTAATCGGAATTGTCTTTTTTCTGTAATTATTTTCTTCTTCTTTTACCATTAAGCTCTAATTTAAATAGTTTAATATATATATATATATACATATATACAATAAAAAAGACGGAAGTCTATCAAAATGCAGAAGATTCTTTCCTTTCCTTCCCCCCCTTCTCCCAGCGGAGGGCATCCTCTGCCCTTTGCGCCTATATCCCTCGTGTTGATGATCGGCCGTCATAAAATAAACCAAACCTTTTCTCGTCTACCCTATCTAAATCTTCTATCTTCACAGTTTCCCCGCCAAAAATCTTGCCAGTCATTTGAGCCAAAAACAGACGCAAAATTACTGACCAATCACATTACAAGGTGGTAAAACCTGGATGAAAAATCGCGCGAATATCTTGAACGCAATTAGTAGATCGATCTTTTGTAGTAGATCGATTCGGTACCGAACCTTGTGCAGTAGATCGATGTCGATGTCGATGTCAGAATCGATGTTATTTTGATTTTGATTTACTAAAATTGAAATCGCATTTTGAAATCGATTTTTAGATACAAGTAGTATTGTTACTTTTTGATATGCTTGAAATCGAGTCGCGGTCGATCTACGTTTCAGGTTGAATCGATTTTTCCGTTTCTACTGTTTTAATGGTAGAAGTAAAAATTTCAAACTCAAATATTAGGCAAACCGTTAATTTTAGAAGGGTAAGACTTACGGATTTCAAAATATTCTAAGGTGTGGTCAATAGAATAGTGATGACCATTATACCCTGGCAGCACGTAGGGGGTCGGGGGCAGGAGGGGCAATATTCAACACAGATATGGGTGGGTCATGTGACATATCGTTGCATAGGTCTTGGCCTGGGCTTTCCATATCTGTATATCTCTTCATAATATAGTTCAATTTTCAGACTCCAGGGGGCATGTTTAAGCTTTTTTTTCGCTTTTTGCCTTACCCCACTTTGTAGTCTATCATTTTATAGGTATTGGCTTGTAGACCTCAAATATCTTGAATTGATTGGTAGAATTGATATAAAATTTCGCATAAGAAAGGATTACCAATTTTTTTTCAAACCAGGTTTTTCTAAAAGTAAAAATTTCAAACTAAAATATTAGGCGTGCTGTTGATTTTAGAGGGGTAAGACTTACGTATATCAAGATATTCAAAGGTATGGACAATCGAATAGTGTTGACCATTATACCATAGATGCATATAGGGACTGGGGGGCAGGGGGGCAAAATTCACTACATACATGGGTGGGTCATGTGACCTATTGTTGGAAAGGTCTTGGCCTGAAATATCCATATCTGTATATCTCTTCATAATATAGTTCAATTTTCAAACTCCAGGCGGCATTTTTAAGCTTTTTTTTGGCTTTTTCCCTTACCTCAATTTGTAGTGTGTCATTTTAAAGGTCTTGATTTGTAGACTTCAATTATCTTGAATTGATTGATAGAATTGATGCGCTGCCCGACCATTGAAGCTACAGTTATCCATTAATCCGAACTTAGGTCGCTTCCAACTTCTTCGGATAATCGACGCTCCACTGTATTTTTATTTCTTTGTTAACCAGAGAAAAATATGTTGTTTCTCTGTTAATGATTCTTAGGAAAACAAAATTTTTTTCTGTTAACTGCTAAAAATTTGGTAAACATTAAAAAAGAATAATATTTTATAAGCTGTAAATGAGATGAGGCGGTATGTATTTTAAAAAAGAAAAAAAAATAGTTACATATATTTTTTTAAACCAGAATTTCTGCTTTTAAATTGGGGGATAATTAATAATTAGCATGTGCTGATTGTGCAATTAAATCATCACAGCTATTTTGAAAGAAAATTTGCAATATTTGCATTTCCCACACCCTTATAGGAGGTCTTAAAAAGACTGAAAAAAAAAACAATTTATTTTTAAAATAAATTTAGAGCTTTCAAAATTTTATTCATATGCAAATTTTTAAGAAGAATGACGTTTATAGGAAGTAAGTCTCCATTTGTTTGCTTGAAGGAATAAGTAGAAAATACATGTGTTTCGGATTAAAAAAATATATATAAATCATTTCTCCCTTTTATTTTTTTTTTATCTAACCGAGATTTCTCAAGTTAAATATAATATAAATTATTAAAATTACATCTTAAAAATAATAAAAGATAAATCCTTATTATTCGACTCTAAACTCTGTAATAGCTTACTTCTGTGCCTCCTTAAACGGGAAAGAGATGTAGGAGGTGTTACAGCTGTGCTGATTCGCCAAGTTTTAGAATTACTGATTTTGAACTCATCTGTCTGAATCTAAAAATATTGAAATATCGATTTTAGTATCGATTCTAGAATTTAGAAATCGATTCTTATTATAATCGATGCCACTTTATACGATGTCGATTTTAATCGATTCTCAAAATTTCCAGAATTGCCCATCACTTAGAAAGTAATTTCATGACTAATATATGTTTAAAAAAAAAAGAACTTGTTTGAAACTTATTGCCTAAAGAAAAGTTAAAATTTTTAAAATTTGGGGTGTAATTCTAACTTGAAAAGTTTCTTATTATCATAAATAATAAAAATGAAGGACAAGCCAACGGTCAAACAGTATTTAGAATAAGTTGATATAAAAGCTGATTCGACAAAATATGAACCCGATACAATTTCCGCTATTACAGCTGAATCTATTGATCTCTTCCTGCTACAGCGGCTGTATTTTCCCTCGCAGGTATGCTGTTAAACATATACAGAGTTTCTGGTAATTCTTGCATTTCATTAATATAAAGTGTTCTTGTGGAGCCGATATATAGTTGACAAATTAGAATATGACCACGTCGTTTTGTATGAACTTATATATAACGCAGGGACGTAGCTTTAGGGGGGGGGAGGGGGGGAGCCTCCCCCCCCAATATGTTCATGCAATAGGGCGCCAAAGAAGGTTTAAGGGCGCCGCTAGGCGCCCGTAAAAAAGACTTTGTTAGTGGTTAAAAGTAATTATAAAATAACTTAATTTTAAATGTAAAATTACAAAGTAAGTTATTTTTCACTTACAAAACATAAATAAGGCATTTAATTTTAGACTTGTTACTACATTTATCTCCCACTCCTATCCCGAAGAAAATTTATGCATCTGAAATAAAAATTTCGAAAACAGACTTGTAATTTATTCCGGGATAGATATACACTTTAGAGCCGAAACTAGACGGAGGCAGAGGGGGCACGTACCCCGGGCGCCAACAGAACAGAAGGTGAAGAGGGTGCCAAATTGAGATTTTCTTTGGTGTGTTAGTTATTAAGAATGCATATATGTGAGGGGTGGGGGGGGGGGTCGCCAAAATCCATGTTTGCCCCGGGCGCAAAAAAGGCTAGTTTCGGCACTGATACAGTTATTTTTTTCTTATAGTAGTTGTTGGTCACTCTTAGACATAGATAGAAAGGAAAAATAAGCGTGGAAGCGACTGCAGTGCGTTTGATTGATTGTATAATAAGTTTTAGTTGTAGAGCGCCTCAGTAGGTTAGGGAGGCAGAGGGGGCACGTACCCCGGGCGCCAACAGAACAGAAGGTGAAGAGGGCGCCAAATTAAGATTTTCTTTGGTGTGTTAGTTATTAAGAATGCATATATGTGAGGGGTGGGGGGGGGTCGCCAAAATCCATGTTTGCCCCGGGCGCAAAAAAGGCTAGTTTCGGCACTGATACAGTTATTTTTTTCTTATAGTAGTTGTTGGTCACTCTTAGAAATAGATAGAAAGGGAAAATAAGCGTGGAAGCGACTGTAGTGCGTTTGAATGATTGTATAATATGTTTTAGTAGTAGGGCGCCTCAGTAGGTTAGGGGCGCAGTCAGGCACCTAAAATAAGGGGTTTCAAAAAGGGCGCGATGGAATGTTTATATAATATGTTTTATTAGTAGGGCGCCTCAGTAGGTTTAGGGGCGCAGTCAGGCACCTAAAATAAGGGGTTTCAAAAAGGGGGCGATGGAATGTTTAAGGGCGCCGTTAGGCACCTAAAATTTTTGTTATTAATGTGACATTCTTATTTACACAGAAAAAAAAATCAGATAACAGAAACATGATTTGGAACTAATATTACAGTAAATTTATAAGAAAATAAATTATGGTTTCAAAAAATATATAGGAGATCCATTACGTTTGAGACATTTTAAGATTACTACCAGGCGCTATCCCTAGTGCGAAAACAAGAACACATTCCGGAAATGGGCATTGTTCGATCACTACATGTAACTTGATCTTTCGGAGAAAAGCTCTCCCCTCCAATCCAAGGTTGGTGGTCCTCGAGAGGGTCATCTGACCTTTAGACTGTTTTAATTCCCTTCTTATGCCCTTCCGTGTGTAGGTTAGATAATTTCAGGGCGTCACCTACACACATCTTGGTTTTCCAGCATCCTGTATTGTCAGATTGTCATACTGAAGCTGATTGCGCGACTTTTTAAAACTAGAGATTTATTTCGTTCAATTTTTAAAATAAAAATAAAAAGCTGTCTTTCGTAGCCGTCCAGAGAGTAGAAATTCAGTCATGAGTGATCTGACTAAAATAAAACATAAAAACAAAAAGCCAGGATCTTACTACAGACAATAAAACAGAAAAAGGAGTTATAAAGCGGATAAATGATGGAAATTTATGAAAAAGTGGATGAAAAATGATGATGCAGTGGAAGGTAAAAAATATACATATTTACCTTTAGTTGAGCATGTTCTTAAAGTACAATGTTTATATTTCTGACGCAGTTGTGAGTTCATTTATTATTATTTCTATTATTAGTGGAAAAAATCGAATAGCATTCTCAGTTTTCCGTTAAATTTAATTTTGGCACAGATGTCATATACGCACCACATTTGCGTGAGTGCAACAAAATGGCGATTTTTTCCTCATATGGTAACCTGGCCATTGTTGTTTATTTATTAATAAACTGTTTATTTACTTTACATTTTCTTTTATAAATCGATATAAATTATTTTGCTTAAAAATTATTATTTAAACTTTTGTAGTTTATTAGCATTTCCTTTTTAAAATAATTGAAAATAATAAAAAATATGTATGTAGCTGATATCTAAAAACGAATTTTTTTCCAAACTGGCTTTAGAAAAAAAATCGCGCCAATGTGGTGCGTATATGACATCTGTGTCTTAAGTTTTAATGGTTTTTATTATTTATTTCCTAAACAGATCGCTATTTTTTGATAAAGGGGGATTTTTGAAACTTTTACATTATTAATACATACATTTTACCGAAAAGAATTCAAATGCGTTTTGGATACTTTAATTATGCAATTAAAGTGTAATATAACAGCAGTTGTTGATTCCGCCACACCCATATTCGATATTTTTAACTTTCCACTCTCAAAAACAAATTTCTAATGTCGAAGCTCTGATTTTCATGATGCCTCCATCTGTTTTAAAACCAGATAAATGTACCTTACAGGCTGAAATGGAAATTTTATTTGACCGATGTAGAACCTCCAATACATTAAATGAAGTTATTGAGGAATCTAAAAAATTACGTTCAGTACTCAAAGAAAATTTTCGCATAATAAAATTTATAATAACAGCTGGTTCAAATGAACGTTCTTTCAGTCAACTTAAGCTCATTAAACATTCCTTACGGACAACAATGACAGATGAACGGTTGAATAATTTAATGATACTAAAATGTGAAAAATCATTGGCAGAAACAATGGACCTAACCTCAGCTGTGACGAAATGGAATGCTTTAAAAAATAGAAAAATTAAAACAATCTGCGACAATTAGCATTTTGTAATATTATTATATATTCATTTTAAATTGTATTTTTTCTTACTTGTGTTATATTAAATTTAATTGCAAAAAAATATCTTAAAAATCTATATTTTGATGGAATAGGAAATGAGTATGACATAAATGCTTAATCCAAATTACACATTCAGTGATTTGTTGTATGTTTTATTTACAGGGGCGGATCCAGAGAATCGTTTTGGGAGGGGCGATTCCGAGATTTTCGTTTGACGAAATCCCTGCTTTTTTCGCTATCGTTTGATGAAATTCGCTCTTTTTTCGGGATGCTTTGACAAAATTACCGCTTCTTTTGCAGCCCTTTGACAAAAATCGCACTTTTCCAGCAATCCTATGTCGAAATACGTGCTTTTCAGCGATTCTACGTCAGAATTCGCGTTTTTTCTCAACCCTTTGACGAAATTCGCGCTTTTTCCGTGATCATTTGACGAAATTCGCGCTTTTTCCGTGATCATTTGACGAAATTCACGCTTTTTCGCGATACTTTAACAAAATTAGCGCTTTTTCAGCAATCCTACGTCGGTAACCTACTATGTAATTGTTCAACAAGACTGTCAACCTTACACAATTTTTTCTACAAATAGGTCAAAAGTGCGTGTACTCATACACCAAGTCCCAGATCTGGGAGTTGATTTCTCTTTGCGAAAAAAATTCCGAAAGTCGTCGAAAATTTCAAAAATCGCACTTTTTAGGCTTTCATATGTCTGGTGGAGCACGAGATAAAAATCTGAAATTCTGTTCTTTGATAGTATTGTATAGTAGTGTTATGTACAAAAAATTTCAAGAAGGAGATTTGACTATATGCTGAGATACGGTGATTAAAAAATGTTAAGAAATGCTATTATGACTACATTAGGAGAAATGAGATTAGTCTCATTTATTACTTTATTTACACAGAAAATATCGTTTGTTGAAAACAGTTTAATAATAAATGTTTAATTTACAAATATACTATATATGCTCAACAAAGAGCTTAACACTATTTGCGAGAGATGTTATGAGTTCGACCAGTTACTGTTGTCAGTCCATCAGGCTGTTCTTTCTCAAAATTTTATTTGAAGCCACCCAAGTCTTGTCATCCCTTGTTAACTTGAATGGAATTCTCTAGGTTTAATAATTGAAACCATGTCAACTCGATCAGTTGCAACCCATTGTCTGAAATTTACTTTTCCTGAAATGTGTACTGGGTAAAACTGTTGCAATAGCATTTCTACTAGGTTTGTTCCTCTGGACAAATAGTGTATTGGCTTAGCATACATTCTGGATTGTTTAAATCACACAGACGTATTTGAAGAAGATATTTGTAATTAACATTTAACTTTGTACCATAAATAATTAATTTAAAATTTTGGAGGTATGAACAATTACATAGTAGGTTACAATAGTTTGGCAGCATTGTTTTCACATATTGTCCATGTCATATCTTAGCTTGTAGTCAAATCTCCTTCTTGAGATTTTTTGTACATAACACTACTACACAATACTATCAAAGGCCGGAGTTTCAGATTTTTATCTCGTTCTACACCAGAGATATCAAAGCCTAAAAAGTGCGATTTTTGAAATTTTTGACGAATTTCGGAATTTTTTTCGCAAAGAGAAATCAACTCCCAGATCTGGGACTTGGTGTATGAGTACACGCACTTTTGACCTATTTGGAGAAAAAATTGTGTAAGGTTGACAGTCTTGTGGAACAATTACATAGTAGGTTACAATAGTTTGACAATATTGTTTTCAAATATTGTCCATGTTATAGTTCGGCATGTAGTCAAATCTCTTTCTTGAAATATTTTGTACGTAACATTACTACACAATACTACCAAAGGCCAGAATTTCAAAATTTTTATCTTGTGCCGCACCAGAGATATCAAAGCCTAAAAAGTTCGATTTTTAAATTTTTGCAGAATTTCGGAATTTTTTTCGCAAAGAGAAATTAACTCCCAGATCTGGCACTTGGTGTATGAGTACACATACTTTTGACCTATTTGTAGAAAAAATTGTGTAAGGTTGACAGTTTTCCTTGCATAAAAAATTTCCTCTTGCAAATGGATAGATTTTGGAAAAAATCTTAAATTTTGTGCCAAAATTTCACCTGTAAAAATTTATTTTTCAAAATTATTCTACCGCCGTACATTTAGCCTATTTTATTCTGAACAAAATGCTGCAAACCCCATTTCAATTAGGAAAATAAAAGACGAGATATTTACAATTTTGTGTATCCTAGTATCTGAGAAGATCGCTGCACACGATGAAACATAGATGGCTTCCATGCACAAACAAAAAACACTAAAATTAAAATAACGGTCATTTTGAACTTATGTCATGCTAGGGTTGTTGTACAAAAAAAATTCAGATTTTTTAAAAATGGTCGAGTGACCAAAAAAATATTTTCTGGACCACTTGAAATGGATTGACCCTGAGGATGATCTACAACCAGCCTAGTTTTTACTTTTTCGATTTTGCTTATATATTTTTTATATTACGATAGTTTTAATTTCAGAACCGGTTTAAAACGGTTGTGAAAGTTAAAGTAATAAAAAAAAATCTGAAAACAAAATTGTAAAAGTAATAAAGAATACTGCCCAGTTAAACTGATGGCATTGAGCTCACAGGCTACAAATACTAATTGTACATTAAAGCCTTATAGTTTCAAGGGTTAATTCCGTTAAAAAATTAAGAAAGGGAAACAGCTCTCTTCTTTCCTCTTTTTTTATACTTAATCATTGAACCTCCTATACTATCAAAGACATGCTTTATCATATAAAAAATCTATATCCAAAATTCAGAGCAAATTAGATAATTCTTAATAAAAACCCATTTAGCATTTATATAATTTAAAAGGAGTTATCCCCCTCTTTTATACTTAACCATTAAACTTCCAAAACTATTCAGAGATTTGAACGAAATCTGAAAATTCTGCTTGAAAAACCCATTTATATAAATTAAGGGGGGGGGCATTAGAACCCCTGTTCCCCCTATTTATACTTATACAATGAACACCTAATAACAGTCACTGAATTGCCTCATCTGAATGATCCTAATCTAAATTTTGAACGAAAACTTAATTCTGCATGAAAATCCCATTTATATCAACTAACGGGGGGGGGGGTTTAGAACCCCTGTTCCCCCTATTTATACTTATTCAATGAACACCTAATAACAGTCACGGAATCGTCTCATCAGAATGATCCTAATCTAAATTTTGAACGAAAATTTAATTCTGCATGAAAATCCCATTTATATCAACTAACGGGGGGGGGGGATTAGAACCCCTGTTCCCCCTATTTATACTTATTCAATGAACACCTAATAACAGTCACGGAATCGTCTCATCAGAATGATCCTAATCTAAATTTTGAACGAAAACTTTATTCTGCATGAAAATCCCATTTATATCAACTAACGGGGGGGGGGATTAGAGCCCCTGTTCCCCCTATTTATACTTATTCAATGAACACCTAATAACAGTCACGGAATCGTCTCATCAGAATGATCCTAATCTAAATTTTGAACGAAAACTTAATTCTACATGAAAATCCCATTTATATCAACTAACGGGGGGGGGGGATTAGAGCCCCTGTTCCCCCTATTTATACTTATTCAATGAACACCTAATAACAGTCACGGAATCGCCTTATCAGAATGATCCTAATCTAAATTTTAAACGAAAACTTAATTCTGCATGAAAATCCCATTTATATCAACTAACGGGGGGGGGCATTAGAACCCCTGTTCCCCCTATTTATACTTATTCAATGAACACCTAATAACGGTCACGGAATCGCCTCATCAGAATGATCCTAATCTAAATTTTGAACGAAAACTTAATTCTGCATGAAAATCCCATTTCTATAAATTAAGGGAGGGGGGGCATTAGAACCCCTGTCCCCCTATTTATACTTATTCAATGAACACCTAATAACAGTCACGGAATCGCCTCATCAGAATGATCCTAATCTAAATTTTGAACGAAAACTTAATTCTGCATGAAAATCCCATTTATATCAACTAACGGGGGGCATGAGCCCCCCGTTCCCCCTCTTATACATATCGAATGAACTCCAAAAACTAATCAGGGAAGCGCCTTGTCAGGATATACCTACATACAAAATTTCAAGTGGATCCGATATTTTTATCATGAGTTATCGCGTTACGCACATACGCACATACGCACATACATACAGAACGGACGGGCACATAAGCTCTCAGGCTATGATAGCCTGTGAGCTAAAAACTAGCCCGGTTGTGGGTCGCCCTCAGCTATCTTGGGCAAAAAAACATGTAAAAATATTAAAATTTGGGCGAAATATTTGAAAAGAATGCCCCATAGACTTTATATTGTCATCCGGGTCTTTTTCTCTGCCTAGTGTTGCGCCTTAAGAGGCCACTCGAGTCACTCAAAAAGACACGGATGATAATGTTAAGTGTATGGTGACGTTATTTTCAAATATCTCGCTCAAATTTTAATATTTTTACATTATGTTTTTGCATACTATAGCTGAGGATGATCTATAACTGGGCTAGTTTTTAATTTTTCGATTTTGGTTATTTTTTTTTTAATATTATAATAGTTTCAATTTCTGAACCAGCTCCAATCTGTTCCGAAAGTTAAAGCAGTTTTTTTTTAATCTGAAAAAAAAAAGAAAACTAGCTCGGTTGCAGATCGTCCTTAGCTATCACATGCAAAATAAATAAATAAAATAAATAAAAAAATAAAAATAAATAGATAAAAATAAAATAAAATAAAATAATAAATTAAATTAAAATAGAATAAATAACTATAAATAAATAAATATATAAAATAAATATGTAAAAATGTAGATATAAAATAAATATATTAATATATATAAAATAAATAAAAAAATAAATAAATAATGTAAAAATATTAAAATTTGAGCGAGATATTTTAAAATAACATTCCCATAGACTTAGGCGCAACAATAGTCACAGAAAAACACCGGATAACAATGTTAAGAGCACACACTAGTCACGCGGTAAAAGCCGATCACTAATGGTAAGTCTATGGGCGCAATCTTTTCGAATATCTCGCTTAATTTTCAATATTTTTAAATGATTTTTTTTTCTCAGGATAGCTGAGGACATTCTATTACCGGGCTAGTTTGTACTTTTCTGATTTTCGTTGTAGTTTAATTCTGAGGACCCTTTAAATTTTGGATTCAGTGAAATTCGAGGTGTTGTGCCCTTTTTACTCTTATAAATTCTATTTCAGCAAAATTCAGAAAAAATTAAAAACGCTTCACGGAATATTAGTGTTTAAGCTTTCCAATGATATGCTTTCCATATTTCTACTGCAATTAGGCTGAGCAAAATTCGAAAAGATTTTGATCAGAAATGGTACAAAAAAAGCGTTTTAATTATATGCGCTCCGCCTCAGCCAGTCTCCGCCTCTCCTGCCCTTTTGAAAATTACAATTGGTTAACACCAATCCATTTTAGCAAATGAAAGTAACTTTTTTCCTTTCCTTGTATTTTCCTTTCTGTTATTGGTTTATAATAACGTGTTAATATAACCTCCCTTATTTCAAGGTTTGGATTTATTTTTTCTACAATTATAGATAAATTTTAACTAAAATAGTCTTGAAAAAAATCAACGACATCTATTTTTTTGTTTTTATAAAACTAACGCTATTTTTAAGTTATAACTAACTTCCAAATAAAAAAATTATACATTTCTTTGTATATATATATTTTTTTTCAAGTTTATACAAAACAAGGTAGATTTGATACAAATTACAGTAAGCTCCTTTTTAGCAAAAATTAAATTCTGATAATTTTAAAATATAATTGGAACTTTTGTGAAATACATAGGTAGAATTAAAAGGACAAGGAGCTATATTTGGAATTTATAAATTTCCTTATACAGCTTGCAAAATACATGAAACAGGGGGGGGGGGGGGCAGGGGTGTGCAAAGAGAAAACTGCGCCCGGAGTAAAGTTCAGTTTGGCGCCCCATTCCCTGAACTTTTTCTTGTGACAGACTAAAAATTACGTTAGTAGTAAAAATTTGGCGCCCCCTAAATCTCGATCCCGGGGCAACCACCCCCTTCGTCCCCCTCTTTTTCGCACGGCGCTGCAAGAACTACATTTTGAGGAGGCTTATTCAACACCGCGCCGTCCGAAAGGGGAGGGGTGGCGCCACATTTATACTATCAACATCGTTCTTGGTCTGTTACAAGAAAAAGTTGGGAAAGGGGGCGCCAAATTGAAACTTTGCCCCGGGCGCAGTTTTCTCTTCCCTGTGTTTGTTTTTGGTACTATACGATACTAGGCAGCCCAATTTCAGTCCAGTATTATTAAGTAAAACAGTAAAAAAAATAAGCATTATCAGTTCGAAAAACAGTTTTATCAAAAATAAGCAGAAATTAAAGTTAGAAAGTTTTAAAGATTGGTAATTTTAAAATTGTTGATCAACTTGTTTCAAACTTTAAAGAAATATTTTTTAATATTTATTACATTTGAGGGAAACGATACACTTTTAATAGTCGTTAAAAATGGGGAATTTATCCTGCGTAATACATTTTATTTTAATATAACATAAAGGTTTATTTGCAAAGACAACGAATTGCAAATATTTATCATTATTTATCTATACTAATATTATAAAGAGGAAAGATTTGATTGTTTGTTTGTTTGCATTGAATAGGCTCCGAAACTACTTGACGGATTTGACAAATTATTTCGCCGTTAGAGGCCCCACCAGTGGCTGAGAGGTTCGGACCACTCAACTGGTAGACGGCAGGTGCTGGGTTCGAACCCAATCGCGGCTGTCAGCCTAACCGTTCGGAGTTTTCGTGGTTTTCTTCGAACCTTGCATAAATACGGGTTAGGTTCCCTTAGAAAGACCCCCCCACGAAGGGCAAATCCCCCCTGGTCCTATATCCCTAGCGTAGATAATCGGACGTCAAAAATCAACCAACCAACCAACCTTTCGCCGTTAGAAAGCTACACTATTTCCGATTAACATAGGCTATAGTCGCCGCTTAAAAGGATAAAAATAAAACGCCGGATAAACGAATCAAAAGCAATTTGAGAAACTAAAGGTTACCTGACCCACTAGACATATGACAATCACTGAAACACATATGAAAATCGTAACTATGCAACCCCCTCCCCCCCCCCCCAAAAAAAAAACAAACATTTTAAACTTTTTACCCCGACGTGATATAAAACCGTGTTTTTTAATTTTTAAAACTATTTAGCAAATACTAAAAAAAGGAAAAGAAATGCTGAAACGCAAATTAATTAAAGTTAAAAATAAATCACGAAACGATTGTTTTGGAGTTGTCAAAAAAGTTATAACAGATAGTAAATATTTTAAAGGGTAGTAAGCATCAAATATGGGGAGGGAGGATTTTTTTTTTAGGAGGAGCAGTCAAATATTTAAAATTGTAACGTTTTCTACAATTTCAAATGCGGACTGTTTCAATAAGCCTAGGGATAAATATTACTTATTTAATTTAATATAAAATTATAAAGAGGGAAGATTTGTTTGTTTGTTTTTTTGAATTGAATTGAATAGCTCCAAAACTACTTGACGGATTTAAAAAATTCTTTCACCGTATGAAAGCTACACTATTTCCGGTGAACATAGGCTATATTATATTTTCAAAAAAATTATTTCAAATCCTTATTAAAATGCCAATATTGTAACCCAAGGTGTAGAAAAATGAACTTAAAAAATCTTTACATCGCGTGCGTTGCGAATACTATTGATTATAGAACAAAATAATGTACTACGACTTTGTTAAGATGTAATTATCTACAAAAAATGTCGCAACAGCATATGTCTAACTGTTATAGTTATGTCACAATAAGTGGTTTTTATTTAAAAAAATAATTAAAATGCCGTTTCTGTAAAAGCTCTTTATTGTTACTTTGGTTTTGATTCTTATCAAAATAAATTACTTCAAAATCAAGACTGATTTAATGGTTGCCGTTTACCCCGCTCGACTAGGCTGCATCATAATGTGTGATATAGGCGTCACTGGACACGGGAGGGGAGTCAATGTCAGAGAGGCATTTTAATTATTAGGTTATGAGTGTGTGTGTAAAAATTTATAACTTGAAATTTTTCTTAAATATCCGTGAGAAGTCGGGGCGGGCTGCTATAATCTATATACATAAAGCAAAATCGTGTTAGTTACACCATTTATAACTCAAGAACGGATGGATTGATTTTTATGAAATTTTGTATGGAGGTATCTGACACCTTAGATTAACATATAAGCTATTTTTTATCGGACTACCTAAAATGAGGGTAATGTTTTTAGTAGTTGAATTTAATGAGATGAAGTGGTAGAAACAATTTGCGGTGTCAGTGGTGGCGGGGGACTGGGCGACTTGCTCTACCCGAAGAAAAGCGAGGGCGGGCCGCTAGTTATAGTATAAAAGTAAAAATAATGAAACTGTAAGGAAAATTTTGCAATTTTTTTAAAGTCTACTATTCAGCAAATTTTACTCTCTAATAGTTTTCAGAATTGTTTCTTCTTTGGAGTTTTTTGTCGACGTTCAACTAATGCAGCTTCTATCGAGCAGAAGGCTTTTGCATGTTCCAAAACATCATAGTACAAAGTATCGTGAACAAGATTTGTCGAGATATTTACAAACTTTACAAGTTCGTATATATTTAATGGGTGACAATTCAATATAATATTGAAAAACTTTTAGACGATTTTGCAGTTTTTAGCAGTTTTTGTTTGTCCTTGTACAAGGGCAGATCTGGAGACTCCTCAAAAAAGAGGGGGGGGGGGACTTTTCAGAAATTTGGAGATTCCAATCGCACCTGCAGCTCGTGTTGGGACAATTTTTTTTCATCATGAGTAGGATCGGGGCTAATTTTTTTCGTTGCAGGTCGAGTTTCGGTCCGGTTTACTTTCATTTTTTGCCGTCGTACTGGTTAAATACTTTTTTTGTTTGCGAGTCGTGTTTGGGTAAGGTTCAATTCTACTTTGCCGCTGCGGGTTGGGTTGGAGTCCGGTTCTCTTTCTTTATTCCTGCTGGTTGGTATTGGGTCTGGTTGATTTCTATTTTGTGTGTGCGTGGGGAGGGGGAGGGCCGTAGCTAGAAGTGAACAATAGGGGGGGCTCAAGTGAATGTAGGGGGGGGGGGGCTCAAGAGAATGTAAGGGGGGCTCAAGAGAATGTAAGGGGGACTCATAATTTTTTTCTCTCGAATTGCCACAGAAAGATAAAGTAATGCATATTCATATTGTAGGTACTATGTTTCTTATTAAAAAGTGTTCTAATAACTTCATTTTATACTAAGAAAATTATAGGATGATGAAAATTTTGAGTGTATAGCTGATCAAAATTAAACATCATGCTAGCTTCTTATGTGCCAATAGGATGAGGGAGGTGTTGAACACACTTATTTTAGATACAATTTAGTAATCCTGCAAAATTGTGAAAGGTTTTCAAGTTAGATTTTTGAACAGAATTTCATTTGAATTTTCGGAACAGAAATTCATTGAGTGACCTTGGAATCTTTTCCAGAGGGGCTCAAAATATTTTAGGAGGGGGGGGGCTAAGCCGCCCATAGCGCCCCCTTAGCTACGGCCCTGGGGGGGGGGTTGAGTTGAGTACTATTTTATTGACGCTGGTTTGGTTTCGGTCAAGTTGACTTTTTACTTTTTTGCTACTGGTCGAGTGGATTTTTACGTTTTTCTTGCGGACAGAGTGGAATTCTACTTTTTATATGCTTTTCTTTGCATTCTTTTTTGTTGCTGTAGTTGTTTTGGGGTGAAATTAATTTACACTATTTTGGGTTCTGATCTGATTCATAGTGAATTTTCAATCTCGCAAGAAGGATTCGATTCGACCCCATATTTCAAATGAAAGTCTAAATATTTTCTCCGTTATGGAAGAAAATAGTTTAAAGGAGTATTATAAAAGAAAATATCGAAGATACTATGAAATGAAACTATATAAACGCCATAACAGACATTTCCAAATAGTTAATTATGAATATTTAAGATTTTACATTTCAATTTACATGTTAAAACTGCTATTCACAAGTGTTAACATGTACATTAAAATATCCATACGGAATGTCTCGAATAGAAGATACCTCTATTTAACGAACACTTTTCAACAATTTAGCCATCTATCTTTGGTTGATTCCGTTATGAGTATATATTAGATATTTATTTTCTATATAAAAGATAAAATTGATATTAGAAATATAAATGTTGACATTTTATAATTCCATTAAAACATGAATTGTTTTTCTTTCATTTCGATTCTAAATTGACAAAAAAATTTTTGGTCGGGTTTTGATTTGATTTCCAATGGTATTTTCGGGTTCGGATCGGAAGCAGGGCAATACTATACGCTCAGGGGTCAAATATATTTTTTTGTCGAATATTTGAAAAATGAAGTTATTTTAAGTGCAATTCTTAGAGGAACGGTCTTTTCTGATTCAAGGGGGAAACACGAGAATCCTCAAGGGGGAGCGATTTCAAAATTTGGAGGTTCGGGCAGGAGGTGATGTTTTCATTGCTGGTGGAGATTATTTCTAAATTTTGCAGTGAGTTGTGTTCGAATCGGCTTGACATTTTTGCTGTGGGTCGGATTTGGGTCAGTTTGACTTACATTTTTTCAAATTCGGTTCTGTTCAGGATAAAATTTCACTTCTGAGAGTAGTACTCAGGTTGATTGATTGGTTGGTTGAATGGGGTTTTATGGCACAAAGTTACATCAGGATATACTGCGCAAAGAACAAGGTGGGAATTCGAGTTAATTAGAAAGTTTGGTTAGGGATTTTTTTTTTTTTTTTTTTTGAGTTTGTTTTTTGTAGTAGGCCGGATAGATTTATACTTTTTTGCTACGGACCAAGTTTGAGCAGGCTGACTTAGGAATAGGTTTTGCACTAAAGAGCAAATAATAGATTTTTTTTCTCTATAAATTATAACATTCAAGTTGAAGATGTAAAACACATTTTTTAATTCTATTAAAATGCATGAACTCATTTTCTTTCATTACAGTTTCAGGTGTTCGAGTAAGGGCTCGATTTGACATAATTTGTAATTTTTGGGTTCGGATTGATATATTATGGGTCGGGTTGACTTTAAACATTTCGGATTCGGAACATTTCTTCTTTTGGATTTTGACAAATTCGGATCTAGTATAAACTGGTTGATGACTGGATTTTTCAATAGATCAGACAATATTTTATATGAAAAACTATATGTTTGAATATTGACGAGTACATTGTATATATATTCATTTTTCTACTTAAACAACAACAACAAAAAATATTGATATAATTATATGCGATACCTTTCCCAATTTCCTTCAAATATTAGATTGATTTTGTTTCATTTTGGATTTGTTGATCTGTTTTGTATCAGGCTATTCGGTACTGAATCAGATTTTTTTCTTTTATTTATTTATGTATTTTTTTTTAGCGAGCTTGGGTTGGGTTAAAACTGAATTGCTTTTTGAGCCTGGGCATGGAAATTTAGGTTCGGGCAGACCTCTAAAAGAACGAAGTCCACGCCAGGCCCGAAGTGGAAGAAAAAATATAGTGTGGTTAAGTTTTGCAGAAAAAAAGTAAGATCCGAACTCGGAATGGTTTCCGAAAGAGTGAAGACTTGAGTAGAGGTCTGGACGGGCTGGAGTTTTCAGTCTCGCCCCGGCCCGGACCGAATGAATGTTATTTTGGCCCGGCCCGGTATAAAACAAAATATTCGGCCCGAGCCTGGCCCGCTCGTTTACACTTTTACATTTCTAGGCCAGGCCAGGCCCGGCCCGTACAGAAATCAGTGAAAACAGTCCAGGCCGAAAACCGCCTGCATCTTTATTTCGAAACAAAATCAGATTTTTATCATACAATTAAGATTTTTTAAAGATTACTGCATTCATATTTATTGGATGATTTTATAGAAAATTTTTACTGACAATACACAGTAAGAACATTAATGATTACTTAGGTTCTTAGACTTTCAACATTCAAATAAAGATGCACTGAAAAATTAATATGGTTTAGAATAAAGGAAAAAAAAAGGAAGTTAAAATTATCACAACTTTTGAAGCTGTGTAATAAAAAGTACATTTATGAAAATACTTCTTTATCATTTTATCAAAGATTTTCTCAAATTTAGAGGAGCTATTTTTTATTTATTTCTGATTTCATTTCTTTTTGGAAACACATGAGTTTAACAGGTGTTTTTATTCAGAAACAATGTAATGGAATGGCGTTGTCCATTTTTTGATACAAGCAAATACAATGCGCAACACGCTATATAAAAAGCTAATTTTCATGATATTTATGAAAATATTGTGAAAATTAGAGTTTTGAATCGAATTTCCGGAAGCGACAACATGCAAAAGGAGAAAAATCTGAAACCACGTGACAAGAATCTCTTATACCTTAACAAGTATATACAAAAATCTTATTTACCAAAAACGAAATATGCTGTTCGATTCCAAATCCCTTCAATAGTCAGGCTTGTCACTTTTGTACCTTTATAGTTAGAAATTAGTCAGAAAATGTGTCAAACTTTCGTGTTGTTCAGAAATGAATTTAAGAAACACCAAAGAGTATATTTCCAAAAAGTACGTTAACAGTACGTTAATAGTTTTTATCCCTGTTACAAATAATGTTGTTTGCCCTATACGTCTTACGAATAATTAAGTCTAGTTCTGACCCCGACTATATGTAGAAAAACAGTGCAAACCTGATCTTGGCCCGGCTCCAGTTTGCCAAAAAATTATTATACCCGTATAGACACAAAACAACTGTCCGATGCTGATTTCTACGCTGTACACGTTACATTTATGTATTGATGTTGTTAAACTAGTATCTACTCGTGACGCACATTTATACTTATGGTCGTTAAACCCATATTCATTGAAAATAGACCTCATTTTAGCGTTTTTACCGAAATCTTTATAACACGCCGGCAGGCCAGTTAAACTTTTTTATCGGACTGGCCCATACGGCCTGTTTATTTTTTTGCCAGTCTGATACAGGCCGATGCAGATCTCTAGACCTAAGCAAGCCCTAGTCTCATGAGTTAAAACTGGCCGGCTCAACCCGGGCAGTGACAGCTTTGTCGAGTCCGATCAGGTCGCACCGTTCTCAATCTTAAACACGATTCATTTATCCTATGGACATCTAATATCATTTTCCAGACCCTTCATTGGGCTCAAAGGGGGAGGGAGCGATCGCCCCATCACTTCTGGTATTCATCATATTGAAATCTTGCTATTGAATCGCATCTTTTTATATGTCGACAGATGGTTCTTGGGAATTTTTACATTGTTCTGCAATGAATAATAAATTTTGAAAGAAAACTTAATTGTAAAACACTGTAACATTAATAAAGCTAGACTGAGTGTGCGGTATCTTCCTTAAAAAAAGAAAAAAAAAAAAAAAAAAAAAAAAAAAAAGGACGGCGGGAAACAGATGACTAATTTCAACAGGTTTAATTTGATTATATATATAAATGGAATGTTTTTATGGAAATTCTTTTTAACAGAGAGTATACGCGAAACAGCATTTCATTGCATTTCATGTTCAAAGTAGTGAACATAATTTAAATACGCTAGGAACAGTTTTTCTCCGAAGAGCTTTTTACAACCGAATTATTTTGTGTAACTCTGTAATTGAATGGCAAATGTTTTTCTCCAAATATTATACCGCAAGCATTCTTAAGTCCATTTTAGAAGTTCGTATAAATTTCATTGTTTGTAAAAGAGTAACATTATTACAACAATACATCGCGAAATTATTTTTAGACCAGAATATAATAGATTACTATGGAGATCCTCTGTGTGTATACTGTAAGTGCTATACATGACATATTTTTTTATAATTGTCTTCCAGAGTACCTCAGTAATGTATATGAATTCCATTACTTTTAAATTAGTATGGCGCTCCTTGAAACACCGCAAATGATTTATCTACATAGACCATAATGTAGCGGAATAATTTTGAGTGATCCTACACATTTCTTATGTTTCTTCAATTTTTTTAAAAGTGTTTAATTTTTTAAAAGTAATTTTTGCTCCTTAAAAAACTTTGTTAGTGTTATGCAGAATTTGCAAAAAGTCCTTAAAAATATTTAAGTTTTTTGTTATTTATTAATTGGAGGTGAAAATCTGAGTTCTCTGAAATTTGATTTAGAAAAATTTATATCACCCTTGCCCCCCCCCCCCCCCTCTTGTATCAAAATTTCGTTCCCGCCTTTTGCTCTCATCACAGCCATCAATATTATCCCTTCCAGAAGTATCACTTCGCTGTTTTGCTGTCTATCTCACTGTATCCATGTTTACACAATATAGCCACTTTGTTGTAACAATAAAAAATCTATCACAAAAACTCCTCCCCACTACTAAAAATGAGATTTTTCCCTCTCATCCTATTAGTAAATGCCTAGAATTTATTCATTGAAACTTTCCCACATTTTATTATTTTTTAAGCCCATTTGTTAATGTTTTAAAAGGCAAATAAAAGTAAGTCATTTAAAAAACTTCTCCATCCCACATACACACCAAAATAAATAATTAATAAATTGTTCCCCCCCCCCCCCCTCAGCTCACAAATTTTAAACTTTTAAAGTTATCGATTTTTCGAAAACTTTTACTGTAGTAATAAATAATCAATCATTGTTTTACTCTTAACCCCACAAAAATTGATGTTTTCCCCCTATTTCTCCTTACCAAGTACATAAAATTTAGTCTTTAAATCTCTTTATTTTGTGTTTAGCCATATTTATTAATCTTTAGTCATATAGAGTAAGTCATCTAACAAATTCCCTTCATCCCCCTCCAAAATAAATAAATAAATACTTTTCATTTTTTCCTTCTCAGAAATCTCCAAAAATTATATAAAGGAAATTTTAAACCAATTATTTATATGATTTATGATATTCGAACGAAATGTGGTAACTCAGCATAAAAACCTTTTTCTAAATTTAAAGGGGGGGGGGTAGCTACCCTTTCTCCCCCTATACTTATTCAATGAATTCTTAAAACTAATCGCCCCCAGGAGGATACCTTCTTTAAATATTCACGGGCTTCCTAACCCAAGCCACCTGAATGATCTTTCTCTTTTTTTTTTCCTCTGATTTCTATTGTCTTCCTTTTTTCTTTGTTTTACTCTCGTTGTTGTTTTTTTCCCGGAGGTGAGAGCAATTTGTATGAGCCGATATCACTCTGTATATCGATGGAGAATTGTAAACCACCCACGTGTTTGCTGTGTGTAACGTCACGTGTTTGTAGGAAAGAGTAGAAGTTAACCGGATTCAAACGCAACCCACAACAAAAAGTAAAAAAATAAACCCGACCAGCAGCAAAAAATAGAAGCGAACCGGACAACTAATTTTGTAAAATGATCACGGAGAAAACACGAATATCTTCAAAATATCGTGAAACAGACGCACATTTTGCACAAAAATTGCAAAAAAGAACGAACATTTTACCAAAGAATTCACTCCAATAAATTCGGGTCAACCCGAACCCTTCTCGATAAAGTAACAAGTAAGAAAAATCATGCGTTAAGCATTGATTATGAAGCACTTTCCAACACATAATGAAATCTTTAACAAAACTTTGTTATTTTGGGAAATAATAGTGTATAGCCAAATATACCCAAATATGTATTCCAGTACTTTTGAACAGCTCTGTATTTCATATGTCACTTGATATAATGGGAAAAATTAGTTTAGCAAGAAAATACCCAGTAGCTTGAAATTTATTTTTCAGCATTTCATACTATCAGATGGAAACATACTTGAATACTTTTGTTCAGCCCTGTAGTTTACATTGTACCTTTATTACACGTCAGCATTAGGCTAAAATTTATTGTAAACTAAAACACTTTTAAAACAACTGAAATCACATTCTCATAAATTATCATTCATAGGCGTCCATGTACCGAATTCTTTGCGTGGCCGTGGCCCTGTATATCCTTTTATCTATATTCTTCAAACATTTCTCAGTAAATTCAATGAAGCTCAAAATGCATAGCTTATTTAAGAACCACGTTTAAATAATTTATGCTCATATTCAGAAACGTTAATGAGCTCTTTTGGGTAGCCCTGTATATCAACTATAACATTTATACACACCATATAATGTGCATATTTTTAGCGAAATATAAACGCGCATATCATAATTAAAATGCATTTCATCCCTCCATCAGCCATCATTGGACGCATATACGGTACTTCGGAAAGAATATGCTATTTGAAATCTTTTGTATGGCCCTGTAAATGCTACGTACTTCATATTGTGCAAGACAGGAGCGTATAATTTATATTAAGCTTCAGTGACATATATCAATTTTATTATACATGAAACAGCTTAATATATTTAAAATATGCCACACACAATTCCCCCTTTTACCATTATCTAATGGAATTCTTTTGTGTGGCCATGTAAATGAATAATAGCTAAATTTTCACCTTATATTTTATAGAATGCATATTTTAATATGTTTGACAGGGTATAATATCTTTAAAATTCCTTTGAAACGATTTTTCCATATAGGCCGTAATGTAATGGGAAACTTTTGATTCGTCCTGTAGATAAACTAATCATGGTAGAAACTTCATTTTCAATAGGGTTCGTGCTAGGGTAAACGTCAATAACGTCCTAAAATTTCATGGCAATTCGAGTATATAAACGATTTTTCCCCATGGGCCGTAATGTAAAGGAAAACTTTTGATTCTCCCTGTAGATAAACTAATCATGGTAGAAACTTAATTTTCAATAGCGTTCGTGCTAGGGTAAACGTCAATAACGTCCTAAAATTTCATGGCAATCCGAGTATATTAACGATTTTTCCCCATAGGCCGTAATGTAATGGAAAACTTTTGATTCGCCCTGTAGATAAACTAGTCATGGTAGAAACTTCATTTTCAATAGCATTCGTGCTAGGGTAAACGTCAATAACGTCCTAAAATTTCATGGCAATCCAAGTATATTAACGATTTTCCCCATACGCCGTAATGTAATGGGAAACTTTTGATTCTCTCTGCATCATGCAAAAATATTAAAATTGGAGCGAGATATTCGAAAAGACCATGTAAAGTCTATGGGAGCGTTCTTTTCTAATATCTCGCTCAAATTTTAATATTTTTGCATGATTTTTTTGCACAAGATAGCTGAGGGCAATCCACAACCGGGCTAGTTTTTACTTTTTCGATTTTGGTTATATACTTTTTATATTACGATAGTTTCAGTTTCAGAACCGGTTTAAACCGGTTTCGAAAGTTAAAGTAATTTTTTAAAGAAAATCTGAAACAAAAATTAAAAAAGTAAAAACTAGCCCGGTTGTGGATTGCCCTCAGCTATCTTGTGCAAAAAAATCATGCAAAAATATTAAAATTTGAGCGAGATATTAGAAAAGAACGCACCCATAGACTTTACATGGTCATCCGGGTCTTTTTGAGTAATTTTTCTGTGACTATTGTGGGCTCTTAAGAGCCCACAATAGTCACAGGGAAAATGCAGAAAAAAACCCGGATGACCATGTAAAGTCTATGGGAGCGTTCTTTTCTAATATCTCATTCAAATTTTAATATTTTGACATGATTTTTTTTGCATAAAATAGTTCAGGACGATCCACAACCGGGCTAGTTTTTACTTTTTCGATTTTGGTTATATATTTTTTATATTATGATAGTTTCAGTTTCAGAACCGGTTTAAACCGGTTTTGAAAATTAAAGTAATTTTTTTAAAAAAATCTAAAACCAAAATCGAAAAAGTAAAAACTAGCCCGGTTGTGGATCGTCCTGAACTATTTTATGCAAAAAAAATCATGTCAAAATATTAAAATTTTAGCGCGATATTAGAAAAGAACGCTCCCATAGACTTTACATGGTCATCCGGGTCTTTTTCTGTACTTTTCCTGTGACTATTGTGGGCTCTTAAGTCCATGAGGCTTTCTTTTCAAATATTTTGCTCAAGTTTTAATATTTTTACATGACCTTTTTTTCATAGGATAGCTGTGGATGACTTACAACCGGGTTAGTTTTTACTTTTTCGATTTTGGTTATATAATTTTTATATTATGATAATTTCAATTTCAGAACCGGCTCTAACCGGTTTCGAAAGTTAAAGTATTTTTTTTTTTTTTAATCTGAAACCAAAATTGAAAATGTAAAAACTAGCCCGGTTGTAGATCGTCCTCAGTTATCCTATGCAAAAAAAATATGTAAAGATATTAAAGTTTGAGCGAGATATTTGAAAAGAACGCTCCCATAGACTTTACACTATCATCCGGGTCTTTTTCTGTGACTAGTGTTGCGCCTTAAGAGCACACACTAGTCACACGCCAAGGCAAATCAAGATGGCGACGCGCTTTTTCAGCGGATTCGGAGGATGGGCTAAAATTACTTTGATTGACATGCAATCATCCAATTAGGAAATAGAATGCTCTTAACCAATTATCTGCGACGATTTTTCTCTTCAAAGGTGTGCAATTCCAGCCGATTTCATGTTTAAAGGATTTTTTTCAACTGATTTCCCATTACTTTGGGTAAATGCAATGAAGTCGAGCTTCAAAAGAATTTCAATCTCTTTACGATTAGCGTTCCAAAATTAAAATGGTTTGATTTTCAGAAAATAAACGAATAATTAATTTAGAGAGATTGCTATAAAATAAAAACTATTTTATTTACTTAACGCAATCACAAAAAAATAAAAAATAAATAAATAAATAAATAAAAAATTAATATTGAATGAGGGGGGGGGGATATCAGGTACAAGTAGTTTAAATAACTATTTTTTTGGGGGGGGGGGGTAAGGGGGAGGGATTCTTTTTAGAATACGAAACTTATCAAGATAAATAGCACTGAAGGTTAAAGTCATAAATACTTCATAAAATTATGAGAAAAATATTTAGACAAATTTAAATATTTAAACATTGTTTATTTTTTGCGGAGAGGCAAGCAAGCAAGGGCGAAAAGGAAATAGAAATTTTGAAGAAAGGATAAATAGGTGTTAATCCCAGCCTAGTCGTTTATAGACATAATACATAATTTATTATTGTTTGTAGTGACAAATGTGACAGAAAAAGTGTAGCAAATTTTAAAAACTTTGTGTGATGTTAAGTCAATAAAGCAAAATATTTTGTCAATATTTCAGGTGGAAGAAAATTTAGATTCTTGATTATTTTTACAATCATTATATAAAAACCGCAAGGAGCTCTAACAATTTTTAATTTTGAGCACTGACATAGCAGTAAAGTCTATAGGAGGGAGGGGGGGGGGGTTCTGAAAACTGTTTTTTAAGTGATACAGTCAGTTAAGAATGGTTTTTGTTTTGATACAATATATTGTACTGATTCATTTTTTTATGGATTTACTCAACTCAGCCGAAAATTCGGGTAATTTTGGTATTTATGTTTAGTGGTTCAATTCTGAGCTAATAGAAACGAAATAACTGCGAAAAGTTGTGAAAAGTTACTTGCACATTAATGGAAAATCACAATATTTTATTTAAATATCTCTCTAAAGATATTTTACTGTATGAAATGCACAAACACAATACGCAAAAAATGTAAAAATGTGTTTTGTGTAGAATTTAATGCATATCTATCGCTTTATTTTTAACACTTTCCTACATAGTTAAAAAGACTTTGTTAATATTATAGTTAGCAGAGATTTATAATTAGTACTTAAAAAAAATTAAACATATTTAAAGACTTAATTATTTGTGCAGAAGGAGGATTTCAGGTTTTAATTATTTTTTTTATTAAAATACGGAGAGAAAAAAGAATTTAATTTTGTAAGTTGAGAAGGGGGGAGGGGAGGTAGAGGGAAAAAACGGATTTTTTTGGGGGGGAGGGGAGAGATAGTAGGACAGTTTTATAGATGACAGCTTATTTACCTTCTTGAATATTTATTAATAGGACGAAAAATGTAACTTAAAAGTGTTTTAAAGATTTTTAATTTTGTGTACTTGAAAAGAACGAGGGGGTATACAACGATATTTATGGGTTGTTTACGATTAATTATTTATTTTTAGAATAAAATATGTATAAACCTATGGAAAAAAAAACTTTCAAAGATTTTAAATTTAGTGACATATGGGTAGGGGAGAAAATAGTGCAATCCCCCCCTCAAAAAATGGTGGAATTTGTGTTTGTTTCAAATTTGTGAGCTGAGGAAAAAAAAAAGAAATAAGCACATTATTAGGTGCGTTCGTAATTATATAATACGTAGCACCTATAGTGGTCGTTCAGTCCGTCCGTCTGTCCGTCCGTCTGTCTGTCCGCATACAACAACGCAAAAACTACCTAACCGAATCGTTTGAAATTTAAAATACATAATTATTACATAATTTTGTCGAGTCATTTCAAATTTTATGAAACTCAGATGCATAGGTCAATTACAGGGGCAATCAAAAGTATTCCATTACATTACGGTGGAAGGGGAAAAAAGTTTCAAATGCATTTTATTCGTTTGAAATTTAAAATACACAATTATTACATAATTCTGTCGAGTTATTTCAAATATTTTGATAATCGTGTGCATAGATCAATTACAGGGGCAATCAAAAGTATTCAATTACATTATGGTCAATTAGGAAAAAGTTTCAAATATATTCTATACGTTTGAAATTTAAAATACATAATTATTACATAATTTTGTCGAGTTATTTCAAATTTTATGAAAATCGGATGCATAGATCAATTACAGGGGCAATCAAAAGTATTCCATTACATTACGGTTAATGGGGAAAAAAGTTTCAAATGCAGTTTAATCGTTTGAAATTTAAAATACGCAATTATTACATAATTCTGTCGAGTTATTTCAAATATTTTGATAATCGTGTGCATAGATCAATTACAGGAGCAATCAAAAGTATTCAATTACATTATGGTCAATGGGGAAAAAGTTTCAAATATATTCTATACATTTGAAATTTAAAATACATAATTATTACATAATTTTGTCGAGTTATTTCCAATTTTATGAAAATCGGATGCATAGATCAATTACAGGGACAATCAAAAGTATTCCGTTAGATTACGGTCAATGGGAAAAAATGTTTCAGATGCATTTTAATCGTGTTACACTCATGCGAACTTAATAAAATTTATATGCAACTATAAAGTACATATTATAATATACATCATACATAATTTGTGGTGCAAAGAACATTTGTTATTGATTTACAAGGCCACACAAAAGTATTCCATGACATAATGGTATAGGGAGAACATTGTTTGATGAGCGTTTTAATTGTAATTCACTATTTATAATTTTATGAGATTGATATATGAAAATAATATTTTTAAAACTTCGTTATCGTACGAACGCACCTAATTTGCTACGCTTCACGTGCAATTTCCAACTTGTTTATTTATTTTCGTGTGTGTGTGTAGGGGGGAGATGTTTATTAGGTGACTTATTATTTATTTGCCTTTCAAAATATTTATAAATCCGTTTAAAAAAATAATAAAAGTGGGAATTGTTTAAAGAACTAAATTTTCTGCACTTAAAGGAACAAAATGATAAATCCTAATTTCAGTCGTGGGAGGGGGGAGGAGGAAATTTTGTGATTGATTGTTTATTGATATACTAAAGTGACTTATATGCTACAAATATGGGTATTGTGGAGTAGACTACAAAACGAAGTGATATTTTTGTAAGGTGCAATTTAGAAGATTGTGACAGATTCAAAAGGCGAAGCGAAATTTTGATATAAAGGGAGGCGAAGACCAAGGGCTGATCTTGAGAGTCCTCAAGGGGGGGGGGGAGGATTTTAGAAATTTGGATACTCCAGTGTAATGCACGGGTCGGAGCTCATTTTTTTATGTGGGTCGTGTTTTTTTTTTTTTTTTACTTTTTTGCTGTTGGTCGGGTTTGGGTCCGGTTGGCTTCCATTTTTTGCTCCTGTCTGGGTTAATTCCTACTTGGGTCGAGATTGGGTCAGGTTGACTTCGACTCTTTGCTGCTGTTCAAGTTAATTTCTGATTTTTTTTTTTTTTTTTTTTTTTTTTTTTTTGTCAGATTTGGGTCTCGTTGACTACTACATTTTGTTTTTAATCTGGTTGACTTTTACTTTTT
Organism: Maratus speculifer; assembly: GCA_964019185.1. Classification (NCBI taxonomy): domain Eukaryota; kingdom Metazoa; phylum Arthropoda; class Arachnida; order Araneae; family Salticidae; genus Maratus; species Maratus speculifer. Next base: position 1,976,155 of record OZ025293.1, on the reverse strand, counting down.
AGCAGTGCTTAGCGCATTTGGGACACTTTAGGATTTGGTTTTTAGCACTTTCCAACAAAGTTGAAAAGTGCTTATGCATTCGGTTTGTCTGTCCGTCTGGTCGGATGGCCGTCTGTCCGTCTGTCCGCGCTCTAACTCCCGTAAATATACTCGGATTGCTATGAAATTTTTATACGTTATTGATGTTTACCCTAGCACGACACCTATTAAAAATGAAGTATCTACCATAATTAGTTTATCTACAGAGAGAATCAAAAGTTTCCCATTACATTACGGCGTATGGGGAAAATCGTTAATATACTCGGATTGCCATGAAATTTTAGGACGTTATTGACGTTTACCTTAGCACGAATGCTATTGAAAATGAAGTTTCTACCATGACTAGTTTATCTACAGGGCGAATCAAAAGTTTTCCATTACATTACGGCCTATGGGGAAAAATCGTTAATATACTCGGATTGCCATGAAATTTTAGGACGTTATTGACGTTTACCCTAGCACGAACGCTATTGAAAATTAAGTTTCTACAATAATTAGTTTATCTACCGGGAGAATCAAAAGTTTTCCTTTACATTACGGCCCATGGGGAAAAATCGTTTATATACTCGAATTGCCATGAAATTTTAGGACGTTTTTGACGTTTACCCTAGCACGAACCCTATTGAAAATGAAGTTTCTACCATGATTAGTTTATCTACAGGACGAATCAAAAGTTTCCCATTACATTACGGCCTATATGGAAAAATCGTTTCAAAGGAATTTTAAAGATATTATACCCTGTCAAACATATTAAAATATGCATTCTATAAAATATAAGGTGAAAATTTAGCTATTATTCATTTACATGGCCACACAAAAGAATTCCATTAGATAATGGTAAAAGGGGGAATTGTGTGTGGCATATTTTAAATATATTAAGCTGTTTCATGTATAATAAAATTGATATATGTCACTGAAGCTTAATATAAATTATACGCTCCTGTCTTGCACAATATGAAGTACGTAGAATTTACAGGGCCATACAAAAGATTTCAAATAGCATATTCTTTCCGAAGTACCGTATATGTGTCCAATGATGGCTGATGGAGGGATGAAATGCATTTTAATTATGATATGCGCGTTTATATTTCGCTAAAAATATGCACATTATATGGTGTGTATAAATGTTATAGTTGATATACAGGGCTACCCAAAAGAGCTCATTAACGTTTCTGAATATGAGCATAAATTATTTAAACGTTGTTCTTAAATAAGCTATGCATTTTGAGCTTCATTTAATTTACTGAGAAATGTTTGAAGAATATAGATAAAAGGATATACAGGGCCACGGCCACGCAAAGAATTCGGTACATGGACGCCTATGAATGATAATTTATGAGAATGTGATTTCAGTTGTTTTAAAAGTGTTTTAGTTTACAATAAATTTTAGCCTAATGCTGACGTGTAATAAAGGTACAATGTAAACTACAGGGCTGAACAAAAGTATTCAAGTATGTTTCCATCTGATAGTATGAAATGCTGAAAAATAAATTTCAAGCTACTGGGTATATTCTTGCTAAACTAATTTTTCCCATTATATCAAGTGACATATGAAATACAGAGCTGTTCAAAAGTACTGGAATACATATTTGGGTATATTTGGCTATACACTATTATTTCCCTAAATAACAAAGTTTTGTTAAAGATTTCATTATGTGTTGCAAAGTGCTTCATAATCAATGCTTAACGCATGATTTTTCTTACTTGTTACTTTATCGAGAAGGGTTCGGGTTGACCCGAATTTATTGGAGTGAATTCTTTGGTAAAATGTTCGTTCTTTTTTGCAATTTTTGTGCAAAATGTGCGTCTGTTTCACGATATTTTGAAGATATTCGTGTTTTCTCCGTGATTATTTTACAAAATTTGTTGTCCGGTTCGCTTCTATTTTTTGCTGCTGGTCGGGTTTATTTTTTTACTTTTTGTTGTGGGTTGCGTTTGAATCCGGTTAACTTCTACTCTTTCCTACAAACACGTGACGTTACACACAGCAAACACGTGGGTGGTTTACAATTCTCCATCGATATACAGAGTGATATCGGCTCATACAAATTGCTCTCATCTCCGGGAAAAAAACAACAACGAGAGTAAAACAAAGAAAAAAGGAAGACAATAGAAATCAGAGGAAAAAGAAAAGAGAAAGATCATTCAGGTGGCTTGGGTTAGGAAGCCCGTGTATATTTAAAGAAGGTATCCTCCTGGGGGCGATTAGTTTTAAGAATTCATTGAATAAGTATAGGGGGAGAAAGGGTAGCTACACCCCCCCTTTAAATTTAGAAAAAGGTTTTTATGCTGAGTTACCACATTTCGTTCGAATATCATAAATCATATAAATAATTGGTTTAAAATTTCCTTTATATAATTGTTGGAGATTTCTGAGAAGGAAAAAATGAAAAGTATTTATTTATTTATTTTGGAGGGGGATGAAGGGAATTTGTTAGATGACTTACTCTATATGACTAAAGATTAATAAATATGGCTAAACACAAAATAAAGAGATTTAAAGACTAAATTTTATGCACTTGGTAAGGAGAAATAGGGGGAAAACATCAATTTTTGTGGGGTTAAGAGTACAACTATGATTGATTATTTATTACTACAGTAAAAGTTTTCGAAAAATCGATGACTTTAAAAGTTTAAAATTTGTGAGCTGAGGGGGGGGGGGAACAATTTATTAATTATTTATTTTGGTGTGTATGTGGGATGGAGAAGTTTTTTTAAATGACTTACTTTTATTTGCCTTTTAAAACATTAACAAATGGGCTTAAAAAATAATAAAATGTGGGAAAGTTTCAATGAATAAATTCTAGGCATTTACTAATAGGATGAGAGGGAAAAATCTCATTTTTAGTAGTGGGGAGGAGGTTTTGTGATAGATTTTTTATTGTTACAATAAAGTGGCTATATTGTGTAAACATGGATACAGTGAGATAGACAGCAAAACAGCGAAGTGATACTTCTGGAAGGGATAATATTGATGGCTGTGATGAGAGCAAAAGGCGGGAACGAAATTTTGATACAAGAGGGGGGGGGGGGGCAAGGGTGATATAAATTTTTCTAAATCAGAATTTCAGAGAACTCAGATTTTCACCTCCAATTAATAAATAACAAAAAACTTAAATATTTTTAAGGACTTTTTGCAAATTCTGCATAACACTAACAAAGTTTTTTAAGGAGCAAAAATTACTTTTAAAAAATTAAACACTTTTAAAAAAAATTGAAGAAACATAAGAAATGTGTAGGATCACTCAAAATTATTCCGCTACATTATGGTCTATGTAGATAAATCATTTGCGGTGTTTCAAGGAGCGCCATACTAATTTAAAAGTAATGGAATTCATATACATTACTGAGGTACTCTGGAAGACAATTATAAAAAAATATGTCATGTATAGCACTTACAGTATACACACAGAGGATCTCCATAGTAATCTATTATATTCTGGTCTAAAAATAATTTCGCGATGTATTGTTGTAATAATGTTACTCTTTTACAAACAATGAAATTTATACGAACTTCTAAAATGGACTTAAGAATGCTTGCGGTATAATATTTGGAGAAAAACATTTGCCATTCAATTACAGAGTTACACAAAATAATTCGGTTGTAAAAAGCTCTTCGGAGAAAAACTGTTCCTAGCGTATTTAAATTATGTTCACTACTTTGAACATGAAATGCAATGAAATGCTGTTTCGCGTATACTCTCTGTTAAAAAGAATTTCCATAAAAACATTCCATTTATATATATAATCAAATTAAACCTGTTGAAATTAGTCATCTGTTTCCCGCCGTCCTTTTTTTTTTTTTTTTTTTTTTTTCTTTTTTTAAGGAAGATAGCGCACACTCAGTCTATCTTTATTAATGTTACAGTGTTTTACAATTAAGTTTTCTTTCAAAATTTATTATTCATTGCAGAACAATGTAATAATTCCCACGAACCATCTGTCGACATATAAAAAGATGCGATTCAATAGCAAGATTTCAATATGATGAATACCAGAAGTGATGGGGCGATCGCTCCCTCCCCCTTTGAGCCCAATGAAGGGTCTGGAAAATGATATTAGATGTCCATAGGATAAATGAATCGTGTTTAAGATTGAGAACGGTGCGACCTGATCGGACTCGACAAAGCTGTCACTGCCCGGGTTGAGCCGGCCAGTTTTAACTCATGAGACTAGGGCTTGCTTAGGTCTAGAGATCTGCATCGGCCTGTATCAGACTGGCAAAAAAATAAACAGGCCGTATGGGCCAGTCCGATAAAAAAGTTTAACTGGCCTGCCGGCGTGTTATAAAGATTTCGGTAAAAACGCTAAAATGAGGTCTATTTTCAATGAATATGGGTTTAACGACCATAAGTATAAATGTGCGTCACGAGTAGATACTAGTTTAACAACATCAATACATAAATGTAACGTGTACAGCGTAGAAATCAGCATCGGACAGTTGCTTTGTGTCTATACGGGTATAATAATTTTTTGACAAACTGGAGCCGGGCCAAGATCAGGTTTGCACTGTTTTTCTACATATAGTCGGGGTCAGAACTAGACTTAATTATTCGTAAGACGTATAGGGCAGACAACATTATTTGTAACAGGGATAAAAACTATTAACGTACTGTTAACGTACTTTTTGGAAATATACTCTTTGGTGTTTCTTAAATTCATTTCTGAACAACACGAAAGTTTGACACATTTTCTGACTAATTTTTAACTATAAAGGTACAAAAGTGACAAGCCTGACTATTGAAGGGATTTGGAATCGAACAGCATATTTCGTTTTTGGTAAATAAGATTTTTGTATATACTTGTTAAGGTATAAGAGATTCTTGTCACGTGGTTTCAGATTTTTCTCCTTTTGCATGTTGTCGCTTCCGGAAATTCGATTCAAAACTCTAATTTTCACAATATTTTCATAAATATCATAAAAATTAGCTTTTTATATAGCGTGTTGCGCATTGTATTTGCTTGTATCAAAAAATGGACAACGCCATTCCATTACATTGTTTCTGAATAAAAACACCTGTTAAACTCGTGTGTTTCCAAAAAGAAATGAAATCAGAAATGCATAAAAAATAGCTCCTCTAAATTTGAGAAAATCTTTGATAAAATGATAAAGAAGTATTTTCATAAATGTACTTTTTATTACACAGCTTCAAAAGTTGTGATAATTTTAACTTCCTTTTTTTTTTCTTTTATTCTAAACCATATTAATTTTTCAGTGCATCTTTATTTGAATGTTGAAAGTCTAAGAACCTAAGTAATCATTAATGTTCTTACTGTGTATTGTCAGTAAAAATTTTCTATAAAATCATCCAATAAATATGGATGCAGTAATCTTTAAAAAATCTTAATTGTATCATAAAAATCTGATTTTGTTTCGAAATAAAGATGCAGGCGGTTTTCGGCCTGGACTGTTTTCACTGATTTCTGTACGGGCCGGGCCTGGCCTGGCCTAGAAATGTAAAAGTGTAAACGAGCGGGCCAGGCTCGGGCCGAATATTTTGTTTTATACCGGGCCGGGCCAAAATAACATTCATTCGGTCCGGGCCGGGGCGAGACTGAAAACTCCAGCCCGTCCAGACCTCTACTCAAGTCTTCACTCTTTCGGAAACCATTCCGAGTTCCGATCTTACTTTTTTTCTGCAAAACTTAACCACACTATATTTTTTCTTCCACTTCGGGCCTGGCGTGGACTTCCTTCTTTTAGAGGTCTGCCCGAACCTAAATTTCCATGCCCAGGCTCAAAAAGCAATTCAGTTTTAACCCAACCCAAGCTCGCTAAAAAAAAAAATACATAAATAAATAAAAGAAAAAAATCTGATTCAGTACCGAATAGCCTGATACAAAACAGATCAACAAATCCAAAATGAAACAAAATCAATCTAATATTTGAAGGAAATTGGGAAAGGTATCGCATATAATTACATCAATATTTTTTTTTGTTGTTTAAGTAGAAAAATGAATATATATACAATGTACTCGTCAATATTCAAACATATAGTTTTTCATATAAAATATTGTCTGATCTATTGAAAAATCCAGTCATCAACCAGTTTATACTAGATCCGAATTTGTCAAAATCCAAAAGAAGAAATGTTCCGAATCCGAAATGTTTAAAGTCAACCCGACCCATAATATATCAATCCGAACCCAAAAATTACAAATTATGTCAAATCGAGCCCTTACTCGAACACCTGAAACTGAAATGAAAGAAAATGAGTTCATGTATTTTAATAGAATTAAAAAATGTGTTTTACATCTTCAACTTGAATGTTATAATTTATAGAGAAAAAAAATCTATTATTTGCTCTTTAGTGCAAAACCTATTCCTAAGTCAGCCTGCTCAAACTTGGTCCGTAGCAAAAAAGTATAAATCTATCCGGCCTACTACAAAAAACAAACTCAAAAAAAAAAAAAAAAAAAATCCCTAACCAAACTTTTTAATTAACTCGAATTCCCACCTTGTTCTTTGCGCAGTATATCCTGATGTAACTTTGTGCCATAAAACCCCATTCAACCAACCAATCAATCAACCTGAGTGCTACTCTCAGAAGTGAAATTTTATCCTGAACAGAACCGAATTTGAAAAAATGTAAGTCAAACTGACCCAAATCCGACCCACAGCAAAAATGTCAAGCCGATTCGAACACAACTCACTGCAAAATTTAGAAATAATCTCCACCAGCAATGAAAACATCACCTCCTGCCCGAACCTCCAAATTTTGAAATCGCTCCCTCTTGAGGATTCTCGTGTTTCCCCCTTGAATCAGAAAAGAGCGTTCCTCTAAGAATTGCACTTAAAATAACTTCATTTTTCAAATATTCGACAAAAAAATTTATTTGACCCCTGAGCGTATAGTATTGCCCTGCTTCCGATCCGAACCCGAAAATACCATTGGAAATCAAATCAAAACCCGACCAAAAAATTTTTTGTCAATTTAAAATCGAAATGAAAGAAAAACAATTCATGTTTTAATGGAATTATAAAATGTCAACATTTATATTTCTAATATCAATTTTATCTTTTATATAGAAAATAAATACCTAATATATACTCATAACGGAATCAACCAAAGAGAGATGGCTAAATTGTTGAAAAGTGTTCGTTAAATAGAGGTATCTTCTATTCGAGACATTCCGTATGGATATTTTAATGTACATGTTAACACTTGTGAATAGCAGTTTTAACATGTAAATTGAAATGTAAAATCTTAAATATTCATAATTAACTATTTGGAAATGTCTGTTATGGCGTTTATATAGTTTCATTTCATAGTATCTTCGATATTTTCTTTTATAATACTCCTTTAAACTATTTTCTTCCATAACGGAGAAAGTATTTAGACTTTCATTTGAAATATGGGGTCGAATCGAATCCTTCTTGCGAGATTGAAAATTCACTATGAATCAGATCAGAACCCAAAATAGTGTAAATTAATTTCACACCAAAACAACTACAGCAACAAAAAAGAATGCAAAGAAAAGCAGATAAAAAGTAGAATTCCACTCTGTCCGCAATAAAAACGTAAAAATCCACTCGACCAGTAGCAAAAAAGTAAAAAGTCAACTTGACCGAAACCAAACCAGCGTCAATAAAATAGTACTCAACTCAACCCCCCCCCCTAGGGCCGTAGCTAAGGGGGCGCTATGGGCGGCTTAGCCCCCCCCCCTCCTAAAATATTTTGAGCCCCTCTGGAAAAGATTCCAAGGTCACTCAATGAATTTCTGTTCCGAAAATTCAAATGAAATTCTGTTCAAAAATCTAACTTGAAAACCTTTCACAATTTTGCAGGATTACTAAATTGTATCTAAAATAAGTGTGTTCAACACCTCCCTCATCCTATTGGCACATAAGAAGCTAGCATGATGTTTAATTTTGATCAGCTATACACTCAAAATTTTCATCATCCTATAGTTTTCTTAGTATAAAATGAAGTTATTAGAACACTTTTTAATAAGAAACATAGTACCTACAATATGAATATGCATTACTTTATCTTTCTGTGGCAATGCGAGAGAAAAAAATTATGAGTCCCCCTTACATTCTCTTGAGCCCCCCTTACATTCTCTTGAGCCCCCCCTACATTCACTTGAGCCCCCCCTACTGTTCACTTCTAGCTACGGCCCTCCCCCTCCCCACACACACACAAAATAGAAATCAACCAGACCCAATACCAACCAGCAGCAATAAAGAAAGAGAACCGGACTCCAACCCAACCCGCAGCGGCAAAGTAGAATTGAACCTTACCCAAACAAAAAAAAAGTATTGCAAAAAAAAAAAAAAGTATTTAACCAGTACGACGGCAAAAAATGAAAGTAAACCGGCCGAAACTCGACCTGCAACGAAAAAAATTAGCCCCGATCCTACTCATGATGAAAAAAAATTGTCCCAACACGAGCTGCAGGTGCGATTGGAATCTCCAAATTTCTGAAAAGTCCCCCCCCCCTCTTTTTTGAGGAGTCTCCAGATCTGCCCTTGTACAAGGACAAACAAAAACTGCTAAAAACTGCAAAATCGTCTAAAAGTTTTTCAATATTATATTGAATTGTCACCCATTAAATATATACGAACTTGTAAAGTTTGTAAATATCTCGACAAATCTTGTTCACGATACTTTGTACTATGATGTTTTGGAACATGCAAAAGCCTTCTGCTCGATAGAAGCTGCATTAGTTGAACGTCGACAAAAAACTCCAAAGAAGAAACAATTCTGAAAACTATTAGAGAGTAAAATTTGCTGAATAGCAGACTTTAAAAAAATTGCAAAATTTTCCTTACAGTTTCATTATTTTTACTTTTATACTATAACTAGCGGCCCGCCCTCGCTTTTCTTCGGGTAGAGCAAGTCGCCCAGTCCCCCGCCACCACTGACACCGCAAATTGTTTCTACCACTTCATCTCATTAAATTCAACTACTAAAAACATTACCCTCATTTTAGGTAGTCCGATAAAAAATAGCTTATATGTTAATCTAAGGTGTCAGATACCTCCATACAAAATTTCATAAAAATCGATCCATCCGTTCTTGAGTTATAAATGGTGTAACTAACACGATTTTGCTTTATTTATATAGATTATAGCAGCCCGCCCCGACTTCTCACGGATATTTAAGAAAAATTTCAAGTTATAAATTTTTACACACACACTCATAACCTAATAATTAAAATGCCATCTCTGACACTGACTCCCCTCCCGTGTCCAGTGACGCCTATATCACACATTATGATGCAGCCTAGTCGAGCGGGGTAAACGGCAACCATTAAATCAGTCTTGATTTTGAAGTAATTTATTTTGATAAGAATCAAAACCAAAGTAACAATAAAGAGCTTTTACAGAAACGGCATTTTAATTATTTTTTTAAATAAAAAACACTTATTGTGACATAACTATAACAGTTAGACATATGCGGTTGCGACATTTTTTGTAGATAATTACATGTTAACAAAGTCGTAGTACATTATTTTGTTCTATAATCAATAGTATTCGCAACGCACGCGATGTAAAGATTTTTTAAGTTCATTTTTCTACACCTTGGGTTACAATATTGGCATTTTAATAAGGATTTGAAACAATTTTTTTGAAAATATAATATAGCCTATGTTCACCGGAAATAGTGTAGCTTTCATACGGTGAAAGAATTTTTTAAATCCGTCAAGTAGTTTTGGAGCCTATTCAATTCAATTCAAACAAACAAACAAACAAATCTTCCCTCTTTATAATTTTATATTAAATTAAATAAGTAATATTTATCCCTAGGCTTATTGAAACAGTCCGCATTTGAAATTGTAGAAAACGTTACAATTTTAAATATTTGACTGCTCCTCCTAAAAAAAAAATCCTCCCTCCCCATATTTGATGCTTACTACCCTTTAAAATATTTACTATCTGTTATAACTTTTTTGACAACTCCAAAACAATCGTTTCGTGATTTATTTTTAACTTTAATTAATTTGCGTTTCAGCATTTCTTTTCCTTTTTTTAGTAATTGCTAAATAGTTTTAAAAATTAAAAAACACGGTTTTATATCACGTCGGGGTAAAAAGTTTAAAATGTTTTTTTTTTTTTTTTTTTTTTTTTTTTTTGGGAGGGGGGGAGGGGGTTTCATAGTTACGATTTTCATATGTGTTTCAGTGATTGTCATATGTCTAGTGGGTCAGGTAACCTTTAGTTTCTCAAATTGCTTTTGATTCGTTTATCCGGCGTTTTATTTTTATCCTTTTAAGAGGCGACTATAGCCTATGTTCACCGGAAATAGTGTAGCTTTCTAACGACGAAAGGTTGGTTGGTTGGTTGATTTTTGACGTCCGATTATCTACGCTAGGGATATAGGACCAGGGGGATTTGCCCTTCGTGGGGGGTCTTTCTAAGGGAACCTAACCCGTATTTACGCAAGGTTCGAAGAAAACCACGAAAACTCCGAACGGTTAGGCCGACAGCCGCGATTGGGTTCGAACCCAGCACCTGCCGTCTACCAGTTGAGAGGTCCGAACCTCTCGGCCACTGGTGGGGCCTCTAACGGCGAAATAATTTGTCAAATCCGTCAAGTAGTTTCGGAGCCTTTCAATGCAAACAAAAAACAATCAAATCTTTCCTTTTTATAATATTAGTATAGATAAATAATGATAAATATTTGCAATTCGTTGTCTTTGCAAATAAACCTTTATGTTATATTAAAATAAAATGTATTACGCAGGATAAATTCCCCATTTTTAACGACTATTAAAAGTGCATCGTTTCCCTCAAATGTAATAAATATTAAAAAATATTTCTTTAAAGTTTGAAACAAGTTGATCAACAATTTTAAAATTACCAATCTTTAAAACTTTCTAACTTTAATTTCTGCTTATTTTTGATAAAACTGTTTTTCGAACTGATAATGCTTATTTTTTTTACTGTTTTACTTAATAATACTGGACTGAAATTGGGCTGCCTAGTATCGTATAGTACCAAAAACAAACACAGGGAAGAGAAAACTGCGCCCGGGTCAAAGTTTCAATTTGGCGCCCCCTTTCCCAACTTTTTCTTGTAACAGCCCAAGAACGATGTTGATAGTATAAATGTGGCGCCACCCCTCCCCTTTCGGACGGCTCGGTGTTGAATAAGCCTCCTCAAAATGTAGTTCTTGCAGCGCCGTGCGAAAAAGAGTGGGACGAAGGGGGTGGTTGCCCCGGGATCGAGATTTAGGGGGCGCCAAATTTTTACTACTAACGTAATTTTTAGTCTGTCACAAGAAAAAGTTCAGGGAATGGGGCGCCAAACTGAACTTTACTCCGGGCGCAGTTTTCTCTTTGCACACCCCTGCCCCCCCCCTGTTTCATGTATTTTGCAAGCTGTATAAGGAAATTTATAAATTCCAAATATAGCTCCTTGTCCTTTTAATTCTACCTATGTATTTCACAAAAGTTCCAATTATATTTTAAAATTATCAGAATTTCCTTTTTGCTAAAAAGGAGCTTACTGTAATTTGTATCAAATCTACCTTGTTTTGTATGGACTTGAAAAAAATATATATACAAAGAAATGTATAATTTTTTTATTTGGAAGTTAGTTATAACTTAAAAATAGCGTTAGTTTTATAAAAACAAAAAAATAGATGTCGTTGATTTTTTTCAAGACTATTTTAGTTAAAATTTATCTATAATTGTAGAAAAAATAAATCCAAACCTTGAAATAAGGGAGGTTATATTAACGCGTTATTATAAACCAATAACAGAAAGGAAAATACAAGGAAAGGAAAAAAGTTACTTTCATTTGCTAAAATGGATTGGTGTTAACCAATTGTAATTTTCAAAAGGGCAGGAGAGGCGGAGACTGGCTGAGGCGGAGCGCATATAATTAAAACGCTTTTTTTGTACCATTTTCTGATCAAAATCTTTTCGAATTTTGCTCAGCCTAATTGCAGTAGAAATATGGAAAGCATATCATTGGAAAGCTTAAACACTAATATTCCGTGAAGCGTTTTTAATTTTTTCTGAATTTTGCTGAAATAGAATTTATAAGAGTAAAAAGGGCACAACACCTCGAATTTCACTGAATCCAAAATTTAAAGGGTCCTCAGAATTAAACTGCTCTTAAGAGCACACACTAGTCACGCGGTAAAAGCCGAACGCTAATGGTAAGTCTATGGGCGCAATCTTTTCTAATATCTCGCTTAATTTTCAATATTTTTAAATGATTTTTTTTTCACAGGATAGCTGAGGACATTCTATTACCGGGCTAGTTTGTACTTTTCTGATTTTCGTTGTAGTTTAATTCTGAGGACCCTCTAAATTTTGGATTCAGTGAAATTCGAGATGTTGTGCCCTTTTTACTCTTATAAAATCTATTTCAGCAAAATTCAGAAAAAATTAAAAACGCTTCACGAAAGCCTAGTGTTTAACCTTTCCAATGATATGCTTTCCATATTTCTACTGCAATTAGGCTGAGCAAAATTTGGAAAGATTTTGACACAAAATGGAGCAAAAAATGCCTTTTAATCATATGCGCTCCGCCTCTACAGGGAATCTGAAATACCGCCCATTTGAATATCTGATTGGATAACACCGATCCATTTTAGCAAATGTAAGGAGATTATTTCCTTTCGTTGCGTTTCCTGTCGTGATTGGGTTATAGTAATGTGTTAAAGTAAACTCTTTCTGTTCAAACATTGGATTTATTTTTTTCTACGATTATTGGAAAATTTTAACAGAAACATTCTTGAAAAAATAAATAACGATTTCAAATTCTTTATTTTTATAAATTTAATGCTATTTTTAAATTTTAACTAACTTCCAAAAACGAAAATTATACATTTCGTTTTTATATATATTTTCTTTTCAAGTCCATACAAAAGATATGATACAAATTACAGTAAGCTCACGCGTTAGTAGAAAGGAAATTCTGATAATTTTAAAGGATGCTTATAATTGGAACTTTTGAGAAATAGATAGGTAACATTCAAAGGACAAGGGGATATATTTGGAATTTATAAATTTCCTTATACAGATTGAAAAATATATGAGATGGAGGGGCAGAGGTATGCGAAGAGAAAACCGCGCCCCGGGCAAAGTTTCAGTTTTGCGCCCCATTTCCTGAACTTTTTCTTATCTTGAGACAAGCTAAAAATGACGTTGATGGTACACATTTGGCGCTTCCTAAATTTCCGTGCCAGGGGAAACCGCCCCCCTTTTTGCATAGCGCTGCGGGGGGTACATTTGGAGGGAGCTTATACAGCGCCGTCCGAAAGGGGGCGCCAAATTTATACTACCAACGTCAATTTTGATCTGTTACAAGAAAAAATTTGGGGAGGGGCGCCAAATTGAAACTTTGCCCCGGTACAAGGGCAGATCTTGAGAATCCTCAAAAAGAGGGGGGGGGGGCATTTCAGAAATTTGGAGATTCCAATCGGACCTGCAACTCGGGTCGGGACAAATTTTTTCATCGTGGGTAGGGTCGGGGCTAATTTTTTTCTTTGCTGATTGGGTTTCAGTCCGGTTTACTTTAATTTTGTCGTTGTTCGGGTTAAATCTTACTTTTTTTGCTACGAGTCGTGTCTGGGTCCCGTTCAATTCTACTTTATTGCTGCGGGTTTGGTTTGGGTCCGGTTCTCTTTCTTTGTCGCTGATGGTCGGTTTTGGGTTTGGTTGACATCTATTTTTTTTGGGGGGGGAGGGGAGGGTTGATTACTGTTTTATTGACGCTGGTTTGGTTTTGATCAAGTTGACTTCTACTTTTTTTAGTGGTCGGGTCGATTTTTACATTTTTCTTGCGGATCGAGTAAAATTCTACTTTTTATCTGCGCACTGTTTTCGGGTCAAAGCTCACTAATTTTTTTTGGATTTGGATCGGTTTTATACTCGATTTGCAATTTTGCCAGAAGGATTCGGTTCGACCCGATATTTCAAATGAAAGTCAAACGAATAAATATTTTCTTCGTTATCGAAGAAAATAGTTTAGAAGAGTAATATAAAAGAAAATATCGAAGAAACTATGAAATGAAACTATATAAACTCCATAACAGACACTTTTAAATAATTAATTATGAATATTTAAGATATTACATTGAAAATTGCTATTCGTAAGTGTTAGCATGTACATTAAAATCTCCATACGGCTTGTCTGGAATAGAATATACCTCTGTTTAACGAACACTTTTGAACAATTTAGACATCTCTATTTGGCTGCTTCCGTTGTTTAGAAAATCTACTGTTATTTTAATATAACGAGTATATATTAGATATTTATCCTTCTATAGTAAAAAAAAAGTAGCCTTAAAAGGAATGACTCCTGGAATAATGCTGATGTGTAAGATTTCCGGAAATAACGAATCCGGGTGGACCACTCCTTCCATGAGTCGAAGGGCTCCGTCTATGCATCGCGAAGCGATTCCAACCGGGATTTCAAAGCAATACCGAACGGAAACGCGAAGCTATTAAGAGGGGGGTTGGCGAGCGTAGCGAGCAGGGGGGCGGAGCCCTCCTATAGTTTAAAACTACTGTGACTGCTCATTCCAATTATGTATGTTTGGGGCACCGCACCCACTTTGACCCCCCAAAGGGGCACTTTTTAAATGTTTATCCACAGCACTCGTGTTGCATATCTCTAGAAAGGTCTGAAACTGCCTTTTCCTGTTATGGATGTCTTGTGTGTGCCCCTCCGCTCTGCGCCCTAGGGGGGCACATTTTTAATTTCTGTACAACACCAGTCGTGTGACACATCATTTGAAAGGTCTGCAACTGCTTATTCATATTATGGATGTCTTGTGTGTCACCCCCCACTCTGCCACCCCCAGGGGGGCACATTTTTAATTTCTTTACAACACTAGTCGTGAGACACATCATTTGGAAGGTCTGCAACTGCTTATTCATATTATGGACGTCTTGTGTGTCATCCCCCACTCTGCCTCCCCAGGGGGGCACAATTTTTATTTATTTACAACGCCAGTCGTGTGACACATCATTTGAAAGGTCTGCAACTGCTTATTCATATTATGGATGTCTTCTGTGTCACCCTGCACTCTGCCCCCCCCAGGGGGGGCACATTTTTAATTTCTTTACAACACCAGTCTTGTGACACATCATTTGAAAGGTCTGCAACTGCTTATTCATATTATTGTAGTCTTGTGTGTCATCCCCCACTCTGCATCCCCGGGGGGGGCACATTTTTAATTCCTTTACAACGCCAGTCGTATGACACATCATTTAAAAAGTCTGCAACTGCTTATTTATATTATGGATGTCTTGTGTGTCAACCCCCCACTCTGCCCCCTCAGGGGGCGGCACATTTTCACTTTTTTTACAACACCAGTCGTGTGACACATCATTTGAAATGTCTGCAACTGCTTATTCATATTATGGATGGCTTGTGTGTCATCCCCCACTCTGCCCCCAGAAGGGGGCATATTTTTAATTACTTTACAAAACCAGTCGTGTGGCGCATCATTTGAAAACTCTGCAACTGCTTATTCATACCATGGGTATTGGCATGTGCAGCAAGCAGGGGTAGCCTGCAACTTGGAATCACGAAGCGATTACGCGGGGTGTTGGCGAGCGTAGCGAACAGAGGGGGGCGGAGTCCTCCTAGTTTTCTATATAAAAGATAAAATTGATATTAGAAATATAAATGTCGACATTTTATATTTCCATTAAAATACTGATTTTTTTTCTTTCATTTCAGTTCAAAATCGACGAAAATTTTTTGTCCGGGTTTCGGTTTCTAATGGAATTTTTGGATTCGGATCGGAAGCCGGACAATACTATACGCTCAGGGGGTCAAATCAATTTTTTTAGTCAAATATTTGAAAAATAAAATTATTTTAAATGCAATTCTTAGAAGAACGCTCTTTTCGGATTCAAGGGTGGAACAAGAGAATCCTCAAGGAGAAGCGATTTAAAAATTTGGAGGTTCGGGCAGGAGCTAATGTTTTTCGTTGCTGATGGAGATTATTTCTAAATTTTGCAGTGAGTCGTGTTCGAATCGGCTTGACCTTTTTTCTGTGGTCGAGTTTGGGTCAGTTCATTCACAGAACCGAATTTGAAAAAAATGTAAGTCAATTACATTTTTTGAAAACCGGTTCTGTTCCGGATAAGGTTTCACTTCTGAGAGTCGGATTCGGGAAATTGGTTGGTCGGTTGAATGGGGTTTTATGGCGTAAAATCCTTTTAGGGATATGCTGCACCAAGAAGTAGGTGGGGATTTGGGTTAATTAAAAAATTCGTTAATAGGATTTTTTTTTTTTTTTTTTTTTTTTTTTTTTTTTTTTTTTAGTGCGACTTGGGTTATTTCCACCTTTTTCAGTAGGGCGTGTATATTTCTACTTTTTTGTTACGGACCGGGTTTGAGCAGGCTGACTTAGGAATAGGTTTTCACTACAGAGAATATATTGGATTTTTTTTTTTTATATAAATTATGACATTCATGTTAAAGTTGTAAAATACATTTTATAATTCCATTAAAATACATGAATTTATTATTTTATCATTTCAGTTCCAGAACAACAAAAATTTTTGTGCCGTGTTTAGGCAAGGGCTCAATTTTACATAATTTGTAATTTTTTGGTTCGGATTGATACATTATGGGTCGGGTTGACTTTAAAAATTTCGGATTCGAGACATTTTATCTTTTGGGTTTTGACACATTCGGCTCTGGTATAAACTAATTGATGACCGGATTTTTCAAAAGATCAGACAATTTTTCACATGAAAAACTATGTTTGAATATTGATGAGTACATTACATATATGTTCATTTTTCTACTTAAACAAAAATAAAAATTATTGATATAATTATATGGAATACTTTTCCCAAATACCTACAAATATAGATTGACTTTGTTTTATTTTGAATTTGTTGGTCTGTTTTGTATCAGATTATTCGTTAGTCAGACTTTTTTTTTTTTTTTTTTTTTTTTTTTTTTTTTTTTTTTTTTAAGGGAGTTTGTGTTGGGATAATATTGGAATTTCCAGTCTCTTCCTTAACATTAATCTTGGCTGGAATTTCCAGTCTCTTCCCGGCCCGGTATAAAATTTAAAAGTTCGGCCACCCGTTTACACTTTTATTCTATCAAGTTACATTTCTGTATTGATGTTATAAAATTAGTATCAACTCCTGACGCACATTTATACTTATGCTCGTTAAACCCATATTCATTGTAAATAGTTCACATTTTAGCGTTTTTGCCGAAACCATTATAACGGGCCGGCAGGCCCATTAATATTTTTTATCGGCCCGGCCCGTATGGTATGTTCAATTTTTTTTGCTGGTCTGTTGTAAAATTCTGAATTATTTCGCCAGCCTGGCCCAGGCCCTTGTAGATCTCTAGACCTGACCCAGTCCCAGTCTCATGAATTAAAACTGGCGCGGCCCGATTCTTGGTGACAGCTTCATCGAGTCCGGTCAGGTCGCACCGTTCTCAATTTTAAATATGATTCACGTATTCTGTGGACATCTAATGTCATTTTGCAGACCCTTCATTGGGCTCAAAGGGGAGGGGAGGGCGATCGCTCCATTTTTTTCTGTTATTCATCATATTGAAATCTTGCTATCGAATCACACTTAAGTTTTTTATGTGTCGGCAGATGGTTCGTAGGAAATATTACAGTGTTCTGCATTCAATAATAAAATTTGAAAGAAAAATTAGCCGGAAAATACTAACATTGATAAAGCTAGAGGGAATGTGCAGTATCTTCCTTTGAAAAAAGAAAACGAACAGTGAAGAAGAAGAGACTCTGTATGCAGTGTTCTCGCTGTCACTCGCCAATGCGTCAAATTGCAAGTAAATTCTTCATTTGGCAAGTAAACAAGCGATTAGATTCGCCAAATTGCTAGTGCTCAATTTTTTCTTTTTCTTCTTTTTCGTTTTTCATACATATGCATATATATATTATGGTACTACTAGGTTATCCTGTCGACCAAAAAATTATCGCCAAACTATAAGATTAAATGCCAATAATGGATGATCGTGAATGTCATATTCAATTATATTAAATACGATTCACGCGTTTAAAATATCTTTAAGGGATTTTTATTTCGACTTTTTATTAATATTTTTATTAATATTCTACTAATTATTATTATTATTATTATTATTATTATTATTTTGCTATTTAAAATAAAAATTATGTCAATATGTATAATTTGGCTATTAGTTTGGCGATTTGTATATATTGGCGAAATTGGTCGACGGGATAACAGACTAGTACCTACATTATATATAATAGATACACACACACTATTTTAGAACATATGGAAAAAAATGGGTACATTAAATGTTTAAAGATAATTTTTTTGTGCTACACGGCGAATCGATTTTGCTAATACTTTTTTCATTTGGCGAATGATTTTTATTTTTAATTAGCCAAAATACTAACGTTGGTCAAATGTCAGTGACAACAACACTGTCTCTAAGTGATAAAGAAAGCAGGGGCGGCGGGGAACAGATGACCAATTTCACCAAGTTTAACTTATTATGTAGGGGAGAGTGGGGATACTTGAGCATAGGGGATACTTGAGCCACCCCTATTATCTCTACAGTTGGTTAATTTTTCTTTCTAAAACTGCCAATATGGTAACATATTTATAGATCTGAACATGTAAAAAAGAAATCACACATCTTGATACCATTTTGAAAGTATTGTGATTAATAGTTGTCTTTTCCCTATCTGAAGTAAATATTTGGGTGCATGGTTTTTTTGTTTTTTTGTAATTAAAGTTTTGGTTACAGTTGCAACTATATACATAAATTTAATAAGCATAATTTCAATTGTATTTTGAATCTAAAATAGTTCTAATAGCTGCATGCTTTTATTAGTAAAACTCTAGGAAACAAAAATAGTGGTAGTGGGGATACTTGAGCCAGTGAGAGTGGGGATGCTTGAGCCATGTCTCAACCACCCCTACTAGAAATTAAACATGGGTGAAACAAACAAGAAATAAAATTCCATCCTTATATTCACTAATATATTTTTTTCTAGATAAAAGGGAGAATAATTTTTCATTTTATTTTTTTTTCTTAAAAAAATAACGACCTAAAAATGTTTCAAAATGTATATTTTTTAAATGAAAATATCCATTTTATTTTTCATTTTGACTAACAAAATAGCCTGTCTAGATAAATGTAAACATATTTTTCAATTTAACTTTTATTAAATTAAAATAACTTTTTAAAACTGTTTTACAGGCTATAATCTCTAATACTTTAATTAGTTAAGTCCAACATATTAAAATATTTATTTTTTAATATAACATATTAAGATTAATATTTTATATTGAAATCGTAACCTCTGTTGCTGTAACTTTTTTTTTTATTTAACTAAGAAAATTGAAGAAAAATTGGTAAAAAAAAGCGCACAAAAAACAAGAAAAGCAACAAAAATCCCAGTTCAAACTTACCTGCATGGAGCCAAAGAGGAAGACAAAATCTTTTCCTGTGAAATCAAAAAAGTGTTTGAAATAGTAAAATGATACATCTGGCTTAAATTCCGACAGCTAATAAATTAAAAGCATGAGTTCGACAGTATCATCAAAGGAAAATTCTGTCAATGATGGTGATGATGTGAAAAGAAAACCTTCTATTGATGGTTGGTTACTAATAAAATATGCCAGAAAGAAAACTGTAAAAATATTTGTTGGATAAGTGCTTAATATTTTGAAAATGAAATTTGCTCGATGAATTGCAGATTCCAAATTTAAATGGCTCTGAACTGAGGAGGCTTCTACCGTCGTTATAAGTCAAGTTGAAATTATCCTTCGACAGCCAGTTCTAACGACAATAAATTTAACTTTTTCAAAAAAATGTACAACCGACTCCAAAAAAAAAAAAAAAAAAAGCGCTAAAAAGAATTAAATAATTCTATAAAATTCTCTAATGACAAATCGTTATCCAATAACCACACATCGACTATCATGTACCGGTATAAAACGGTTAAATTTAATATGTAGAATTTAATATCCACCAAACATAGATTTTCCAGAGAATATTTTTTACAAGAGATTAATTTAAATATTTTTGATTTAATTTTTGAATATATACATATAAAAAGTAATGAATTACTTTCTGAAGTTGGTGCCAAACAATTATAATCGATAATGATTTCCCTATTTTATTTATGGTACTAGACATAATATATCCATAATTCTTACTATACTTAAGATAGTTTGGCACCAACTTCAAAAAGTAATTCATTACTTTTTATATGTATATATTCAAAAATTAAATCAAAAATATTTAAATTAATCTCTTGTAAAAAATATTCTCTAGAAAATCTATGTTTGGTGGATATTAAATTCTACATATTAAATTTAACCGTTTTATACCGGTACATGATAGTCGATGTGTGGTTATTGGATAACGATTTGTCATTAGAGAATATTATAGAATTATTTAATTCTTTTTAGCGCTTTTTTTTTTTTTTTTTTTTTTTTTGGAGTCGGTTATACATTTTTTTTTAAAAGTTAAATTTATTTCCTACTTTTTATTTATTTATACCGTAATATATAATTATGTGTACTGACATATGATGGCTCTTTGCAACGCATTACTAATGAACGCATTTTGCTGAGTTCTGATGTATTCGCTTTACTTGTCACTGTTTGATTGTCAACTTTTCAAAAGACACTTATAATATCGGTTAGTATCGTTGTGAATCTTTAGGTTTTCTGGATGTGGTAACTTCTTCAGATCTGGCAGGACGAAAAGCTACCGCATTCATGAATGAAATCAACATCTAATCGTACGGACATCGGAAGTGGTTATCGAAAGGTGTCAATGCCTCAAGTAAAGTGTCCTCACACATAAGCGCGCGGCAAAGCGCTTCCATATATGAGTAAACAGCAAAATGACTCCATGTATCAATGAATAGTAAAATGCTTTTCTAGTGTAGTCAAAAGTACTCCCCCTTCAGTCAGAAAAAGCAAAAAGAAAGATTTTAACAAAAATCGCTCTATGATTCAATAGATAAACAACAACAATCTAATTCCTATAAATGCAGTAAAGGCATCGGAAATGAGCGGTGATGTTTCGACGAGGAATCCGAAAATCATAACCTGTGCTTGGCTGCATCTATAAGAGAGTGACAGCATTCAATGCCCAAATACTTTTTTCACGGACGCTTTTGTCCGAACTAAAAATTTGAAACTAAACACCGACCGAAACTAAACCGAAACTAAACACTGTTAAAAATTTGAAATTCACTCCACCGCTTTTATGGAAAACGATTATTTCAGCCTATCATGGAGCATTCTCATGGGTCAAAAGACAAATATTTTATAAAAGTGGGGGAGTGACGATGCAGCAAAAGGGTATTTTTTTTTACAGTGTATGTATGAGATATTCCATAAAAGGGATGGACTGACGATGCAGCAAAAGTTAAATTTTTAACAATGTATTGCAATGCTAAGCATTTTCTATTATAAAATTTGATGATGATTTCCTGGTAGAATTCGATTGTACGCCGAATGATCCTTTATTTCTACACAGACATAAATACATAATCCATATTAGTTTACAAATTCGTGGATATACAAGGACAAGATATCACAAGGAAATATTACGACACAAGAAAAGTACAACCGGGAGTTACACATAAAGAGTGTGTGCAACGGAGCCAGTGAGATTCGAACCCACAATCTCCTACGCTCTCAAGAGATTAGCAATGTAATGTCTTAACCACTCGGCCACAAGGACACCCTTGATGACTCATTTTTGTCTAGAATCTTTTCAATCAATCGTATACTGTGCTCCATGTGTCGTCATATTCACATCGAAGAATCCTATATGAACAAAATCTGAAATCATTCTGGTGTCTAATCCGGTAACCAAATCTGAATCTAAAGATAATTTTGTTACACATATCTATGCACTTTATTTTGCATTGATATGTAGAGATAATTTTTTCCTCCGGAGCAAGATATATACTAAAGGATTTTCATCTTTTCAACAACTTAAGGATGTCGATTGGTATCGATGTCTATTTCCGCTTTTGTGGATGCGAGAGCCGACCCAGTGGCGTGGGTGGTGGCGGAGGCTGCTCCCACACCGCTGGTCCCTGGTTCGAGTCCAGCTAGCGGCATGGGTGTCTGTGTTGTCCCTGTGAAAATGTATGTACTGGATATTCTGTAATAAAGTGTTCTATATGGTTTCTTGTGATCATTGGAGGTTATGCCGGCGAATAGCTGTAGCGCCTACCTCAAAGCAAATAAATACAAATAAATACAAATAGGATGCGAGAAGTTGTCCATTTAAGCTTTAACATTTCGGAAATTTATCGCATCCAGCAAACTTTAAGGCCGCACACTAAGCACAGTAAAAGACCCGGATGATAATGTGAAGTCTATGGGGGCGTTCTTTTCAAATATCTCGCTCAAATTTAAAAACATTTACGTGATTTTTTTTTTTGTATAGGATAGCTGAGAATATTCCATAACCGGCCTAGTTTTTACTTTTTCAATTTTGGTTTCAGATTAAAAAAAACATATTTTAAATTTGAAAACCGGTTTAAACAGTTCTGAAATTGAAACTATCATTATATAAAACATACATAAGCAAAATCGAAGAAGTGAAAACTAGGCCGGTTGTAGATCATCCTCGGCTATCCTATGCAAAAAAATATCATGTAAATATATTAAAATTTGATCGAGATATTTGAAAAGAACACACCCATAGTCTTTGCACTAACATCCGGGTCTTTTTCTGAGACTAGTGTGTAGTCTGTCTCAAAAGTTTAAGCACAAGCATAAAATATCGATTTTTAATGAATTATAAAAAGTTAGAATTAATAACATTTTTTTATTTACATATTCCGCAATATTATTTAAATAAACTGTATCAAAAATAGAAAAAAATAAATTACATAATTTTAAAAAATACAATTAAAAAAAAGTTATAAAAAAACTGTCTCAAAAGTTTATGCACAATGTAAAAAACAACTATATTTATAATGTTTACAGAACTTTTAGTAACAATTTTTTTTTCCATATTTTCGGATTAGTTCAAATAAATGTGCTTTCGTCGAAATTATCAGTTTTTGTGGGGTTTCTGGTGGAAAAGAATACCATGCTTTCTCAATAGCCTCTTGGAGTTCTTCAATAAAGTCATACTGCTTTCCATTGCCTAAACTTGGCGGGTTAAAGTATTCCAGACATTCTCAATCGGGTTTAAGTCTGGACTTAAAGCTGGCTAGTCAAGTACTTTATCATTTTTCTGAAAAATCCAAAGTTTTGTAAAATGGGATACGTGGATAGAGGCATTGTCTTGCAGAAAAGTTCATTCAAAACCCCCCAAAATATCACCGAATGGAAGCAAATGGTGGTTTAGGGTCTCTTGAAACTTTTTTCACTCTTCTCTTCCTTTTAGAAAAGCTAGAGAGGGCTGGCAAATGTCCCAAATGCCCCCTAAACCCTAACGGATTTACCGCCTTGCTGCCTGCTGAAAAAAGTCCATCGGTTCTTGCGTAAATCATGCCAATACGCCTTCCAAACATCAGGGCCATCTAAGTTCCACTTTTTCTCATCCCTGAATAAAACAGTAAGCCATTTGTCCCCGTAGGTCATGTGTTTTTTAGCCCAGTTCATTCCTACCTGTTTGTTATGTAATTTAAGAGACGGTTTGCGAGCCAATTTCTTTTACATGATGCAATCACACGCTTTAATACGTCTATTTACAGTGTCTTTGGACATCTGTACTCTGAAATTATTTTTAATTTGCCGTATGGGGACATATTTTGTCTAAATACCAATCTCCGTATTTTCCGATCAGTCTGAACAGTCGTCATACGTGGTCGTCTGCATCTTGGTTTCCGCTTAAAATTATCATTTCTAGAAAGTACTTGGTATATACATAGCTTTGATCAATTTAAAGCTTTTGCAATTTCAGAAACAGTTTTATTTTGAGATTTCAATTTAAAATCTTTCAAAATCTCACATTTTGTGAATTCTTTACCCTTTGCCATGTTTAAAACATTCAGAAATAATTTATCCACCTTTTATACTTGTATAAAAGTGCAATATGATGTCATACAACGTCATTACACAATACCAATTCCGTGTTTCTAAAAAAATTTGCATAAAGTGCTTAAACTTTTGAGACAGCGTTTCTTTAAGAAAAAAAGAAAAAATAAATAAAAATAAATATATTTTTTATTTTAACTAACCAAAATGGCTTATTTTATTTTATTTTGATTAAATGTTGAGTATTTATTGTAAATTAGCATAAAATATTTTCTTCTTCAGTTATTTTAAACGAGATTTGCAGAGTGCTTAAACTTTTGAGACAGACTATAGTGCCTTAAGGTCCACATTGAAATCTACAGACTTCGTAAATGGGCATTGAAAAGCTGACAATCCATCAGTATACGTTAAAATTATTGTGAAAAATTACCTTTGTTTTTAAAGCTATCTATTTTCTGACTAATGAGAACGATCTAAAAACGTCTATGGAGCGTTTTCATTGGTCAGAAGTTAGTCAAAAGATAGTCTTTAAAAACAGAGGTAATTTTTCAAGATATTTTAAACAGGGTACACTGTTAAAAATTTTACCCTTTTGCTGCACCGTTCCTCCACCGCTAATAAAGAAAACGATTACTTCAGCCTATTATGGAGCCTTCTCATGGATCAAAAGTGAGATATTCTATAAAAGCGGGGTAGTGACGATGCAGCAAAAGGGTCAGATTTTTTACAGTTTAAAGTACGCGTACACAATCAGAGCGCGTAAAGTTGCTTTTATGATTCAATGCATAGCAAATTAATTCTAAATGTTCGTATGTATTAAAATACCCTTTTCAGTCATAAAAACTAAAAAGGAAGATATTATCAAAATCACCCCATGATTCAACATGCGTCTATATGAAAGTAGCAATATTTGAAGTTAAAAATGTTCTTTGATAAACGCGGTTTTCCAAAGTATAGAAAATTTAAAATTTTTTATTTGGCGGTAGTCGCCTGAACGAGTTTGTTTTATGGGTGAAAGAAGTTAACTAGCTTAATTTTAATGGTAAGCTTATCAAAATTTTTCGTCATTTATATTTGTCCAAATGTAAATCTAGCACATCGCAATGTACTTTAATCACTTTGTGAATCCGGCATAACAAGCACCCTGATACACAGACACTCTTGCTTTAACGTGTAAGGCTCTTTAGAGATGAATTTTCAGCTTTTCGATATCGAATTCTCATGTCTGGATCGATGTGGGTCTTTCACTTTGGTAGATACGAGAATTGTTCCAGCTAAGATTTCGTACTTTGGAAAAAAACTAGCATCTCTGCAACAGTGGTTAGGATCCAGAAGGATTATTCGCTGTTAATTAAAACAAGATTGACCAATCATAAGCCTTCATTTTTGAGAACTTTTCATTGTTTGAAGGAGAGAGTTTGTAATACATGGAGTAAAAATCTGCTATCTACACTGTAAAAAATTGACCCTTTTGCTGCATCGTTACTCCATCGCTTTTATAAAATTTCTTTGTTTTGACCAATGAGAATGTTCCATAATAGAGCGAAGTAATCGTTTCCTATAAAAGCGATGGAGTGACGATGCAGCAAAAGGGTTCAATTTTTTACAATGCAAGCAGTGCTAAAAATTTGTATCCTTTAAATGTGCAACGATGCTACTGAATTCCAAAGTGTCGATCACAGCGACATCTGCGTGATACATTATCTAGACTAGCAATATTTCTTGCAATTTTAGAAATTGTCCTGCAGATGTCGCTTCTATCTTTAAATTTCATTAGCATTGTTGCACATTTAAAGAATAGAACATTTTAGCGTTTTTTTTTTACGTGTTACAGATGGTGTGTTCAGCACAACTTACCGGTTACTTACCGACCACTTACCGATTGTAGACAAATACGAAATGAAAATCAAAGCGAAGTGTGACGTCAGCTACAATTCAACAGAATAGTTTTCATTGATGCCACAATTTGCTTTCGTACTGCCCTACAATCGGTCGGTAACATTGGTTACTTTTGTAAGTTGCTCTGAACATGCCCTGAGATAGCCGATTTCCACACTATATCCCCTAGATGCTACATTACCGGTTTCATGCATAAGAGAACTTGTCCGGAATCCAGGTAGAATTTACGCTGTTAGCGAAACCAGATTAACGAATCAGAAGCCTGAATTTTAGCAATTTTTTCAATGTTTTAAATAAATTTTCTTGTTAATAAATCTCCTTTCGCAAACAGCGCAAAATTTATATGAATCCTGGCCCTCATCCAGTTAGGATTTTGCACTTTGAACACTGTTAAAAATTTGAAACTTTTACTTTATCGTCAATCCATCGCTTTTATAGAAAATGATTACTTCATTGTATTATGGTGAATTCTCATTGGTCAAAATAGAGATATTCCATAAAAGCGGTGGAGTGACGATGCAGCAAAAACTTCAAACTTTTAACAGTGAAAAGATCGTGTGTCTCTGTAAGTATAACATAAGAGCATGCAAAATGAACACTTCTAATTGGTCGATTGCTTCAAAATGAATTTGAAATTAAAAGTTTTTATTTTTAAAAAAGTTCTAATTATCAGATTTTTATGAAATTCGAATGGGACCACATGGACCTCATATGCTTTCAAACAAAAAAAGAATTATCAAAATCGGTTGGTATTTGCAAAAGTTATGCGTGAACAACAAATACATACAGGTCGAAATCATAACCTCCTCTTTGAAGTCGGTTAAAAAATGATCTTATTACTAGCTTTGTTTTCTCAATTGGTTTTGAAGGAATTTATATTTCATAATTTATCATTCTGTAAAATGTTTGTGCAAAAATAAAGCGAAAAAAAAATACTTTTGTAGGTATTTTTCCGTCGTGGCTCAAGTATCCCTTCACCATGGCTCAAGTAACCCCCCCATGGGGATATTTGAGCCACGATGTAAAATAAAAAATAAACACTTATTATACATAGAAAAATAGTTCAAAATTAATTGAAAGTGGTTTTCAGTTGAAGAAAAAATATCAAATTTTCATTTTCAATACTTTTTTTTATTCTAAGAAATTATAAAAAAATTTTAAAATTTAAAATTCAAAAAATGGCTCAAGTATCCCCATCTTCCCCTATACAAATGGAATGTTTTTATGGAATTTTTTTAGCAGAGGTATACACGAAACAGCATTTCATTGCGTTTCATGTTCGAACTGGTGAACATAATTTAAATACGATAGGAACAGTTTTTCTCCGAAGAGCTTTTTATAACCGAACTCTTTTGTGTAACTCTGTTATTGAATGGTCAAAGCTTTTCACCAAATGTTATACCACAAGCCAAGGGTGTAGTCGTAAAAATAACAGAGGATGTACGCTCTAAGCAGAAGGTATACGTTCAAGGCAGAGACTATACCCTAGCGTGTGTACATTATAAGTTTTCTTGAGAAACAAAGGGTATATGTTATTCCTTTAAAAAATCCAGAAGGTATATGACGTATACTCCCGTATACCCTCCACTACAGCCCTGCCGCAAGCATTGTTTAGTCCATCTAAGAAGTTCGTATTAATTTCATTGTCTGTAAAAGAGTAACATTATTACAACAATACATCGCGAAAGATTTTTAGACTATAATGTAATGGATTACTATGGAGATCCTCTGTGCGTATACTGTAAGTGCTATACATATCATATTTTTTAATAACTATCTTCCAGAGTACCTCAGTAATGTATATGAATTTTATTACTTTTAAATTAGCATGACGCTCTTACAAACACCGCAAATGATTTATTCATATAGACCATAATTTAGCAGAATAATTTTTAGTGATACTACACGTTCCTTATGTTTCTTCAATTTTTTAAAACATGATTACTTTTTTCAAAAGTAATTTTTGCTCCTTCAAAAAAATTAGTTCTATCTGAATTTGCAAAAAGTCCTTAAAAGTATTTGTCTTTAATAATTTATTAATTGAAGGTGAAAATCTGAATTTTCTAAAATTCTGATTAAAAAAAAAATCTATATCACCCTTGCCTCCCCTTCTATCAAAATTTCGTCCCCCCTTTTGC
Source organism: Maratus speculifer (assembly GCA_964019185.1). Taxonomy (NCBI): domain Eukaryota; kingdom Metazoa; phylum Arthropoda; class Arachnida; order Araneae; family Salticidae; genus Maratus; species Maratus speculifer. Next base: position 1,948,160 of record OZ025293.1, on the reverse strand, counting down.
TCTCATCACAGCCTTCAATATTACCCCTTCCAGAAGTATCACTTTGCCGTTTTGCTGTCTATCTCATTGTATCCATATTTACAAAATTTAGTCACTCTTTTGTAACAATAAACAATGGATCACAAAAATTCCTTCTCTCTAACTGAAATTGGGATTTATCCCTCTCATGAAATTGCCAAGTGCCTAATACTTAATCATTGAAAGGTTCTCTCATCTTATTACTTTTTTAAACCTATTTGTAAATGTTTTGAAAGGAAAATAAATAGTAGGTTATCTAATAAACTTCTCCCCCCCCCCCCCAACAACACACATTGAAATAAATAAATAATAAATCTGTTTGTTTCTTTTTCCCCCTCAACTCGCAAATTTTAAACCTTTAATGTCATTAATTTTTCTAAAACTTTTACTATAATAATAAATAATCAGATATATATATTTATCCTTAATCCCACCAAAATTGATTTTTTCCTCTGTATTTCCTTACCAAGCATATAGAATTTAGCCTGTTCATCTTTAGTCATGTAAAGCAAATCATCTAATAAATTTCTTGCATTTCCTACAAAATAAATAAATAAATTAAAAAATGATTTTTTCCCTTCTTTATATCCTACGATATAGTATATATATAGTATTTGTACGAAATCTACCTAAACCAGGCAATATCAAACAATCATAGCGATGTTCTTTACAGGTCTGGCATTTAAAAAATTCCAATGTGACACCGACTCTCGATTATCCTTCCACTAGTGTTTGATAATTAAACAAGTTGGAAATTGCACGATAAACATGGAAAATGAGATGCGTTCGCACTATAACTATTTTTGACGCAGATTTTGATACAATAATTTTGAAACTCTTATGCAAAAATGCATGTATACAAAATGTGATGTGATTATATGTCTTAAATTCAGTAATACGAAAATAATAAAATTCCATCTTAAGTAGTATGTAATCAATATTGCAAACCTAGAATCATTACCTATTACGGGATATCATTGAATTGATTACTTATAATAGGATTTAGCTGAATGAAGAAAGCTTATCTTATTATCCTTTTAAGTTCTGATCCGATTTTTACGAAATCTGGAAAAATTCAACAGAAATCACCAACAATTATAGAAACGAAATTTTACACCAATTATTTAGCAGATTTACTAAATTTGAACGAAATATGATAATTCATCATAAAAAAACCTTTTTCTAAATTTAAAGGGGGGAATTAGCCACCCATTCCCCCCATTATACTTATCCAATGAATTCCGAAAAATAATTGCAACCAGGGTGATACCTTCTTTAGATATTCACGGGCTTCACAACCCCGGACACCTCAGTAATCTTTCTGTTTTTCTTTTCCTCTTATTTCTCTTGTCTTCCTTTTCTCTTTGTTTCACTCTCGTTGTGGTTTCCTCTCAGAGGCGAGGGCAAATTTATATGAGTCGATATCACTCAGTATATCGACTCATGGAGAATTGTAAACCGCCCACGTGTACGGCGACCAGTATCCCTGAAAAGGGGGATCCTCGCAGTTGAGAGAAACCAACACACTGATTTGGCCTCTGCTTCAAATAGACGGGAGGTATATATTGGTTGCGTATGTATCAATCGGCTGGTCAGCTGACTTTTGTTACTGACTTTAAGGATTAAGTGAGCGAACAATTACTTGTCATCTCGTTAAGGGTGGAGACTGGAATAGGATTGTCTTCTGACCGTATAGGCCCTGGTTAACACTTTTATACGAGTGTATATCTCCTTGTTGGACTCGGTAGTGGGTGGTGCGGCCGGGTCCAAATTATTTTCTTGTGCTAATATAGATGAAAAAAATTCAATTCCTTCTATATCTCTTCCAAGTAGAGAGCAACAAAATGTACAGAATATTTCCTTTATCCGTTTTCTTATTATTAAGCATATTGACAATCTTTCTGATTGCTCTTTTAAGAGAACTTTACCTTTTCTTATTGCAAAAATATTTAATTCTGTTTTGGGGGGTTTTGTTATTTTAAAAAAATACACTTTGGAGATTTGCTTATTGAGGACTCTTCAGCTAGCTAATCAAAACTCCTCTCAAACTGTAATACAATAGGATCTTTCTGTGTTTCCACTAAGGAACATCAAAGTCTAAATTCTTGCTACAGTGTTATATTCAAAGCTGAACTTTTACTGTCTACAAAAGAAAAATTCTTACAGAATTTAAAAGATGAAATTGTTATCAATGTGCACCGTATTACTATCCGTCGAAACGAGCAAGTTTTGCCTACGAAACATATCGTTCTTACCTCCAATAACCCTGTTTAATCACCCAGAATTAAAGCTGTCTAAATAAACTATCCTATTCGGCCTTATATCACTAATCCTCCCCGATGTTTTAAATGACTGAGTTACGGACACGCTACGACTATCTTTCTTAAATCTGTTACCTGTCCAAGATGTCCGGAAGTGGGCCACGAGGGTGATTTGTGTGAAAAGTCTGAACGCTGTATAAATTGTAAAAGTGATCATGCCGCATTTCCCGTTCTTTCTCAAACTGGATTTGTGAAAAAGGTATTCTTACCATTAAAATAATAGAAAACTTCCTTACCATGAAGCTCGCAAAATTGTTGAGTCTAGAATCTTATGTGTTGATGTTTCCTATTCAAGTTTATTCAAACAGCAATCAAAATACGTAAGGCACATTAGCATTCAAACAGATTCCCCTATTCTACCCAGTATCTCAAAGAAAGAAACCCGTAATGATTGTTGTTATATTAAGTGTTCTGTAAGCCAGAAATTAGAACGCTGGTTACCATCAGAATCTATTTCAACAGCATACCAAACTAATCAATCATAGAAATCTTCAGTTCAATTAAAAAACTCGACCAAATTCCAGACTAATACTAAGACAGTTATATTCAATAAAAAAAAAACTCTGATCCTTCTGCATTCAATGTACGGATACCTAATGCTAGTCAAATTGCGAAACGATCCATGAAATAAAAGAGAACAAGACATTTCGGTTCTTCACAATGGCAAACAGTGCGGAAAAAACAGCGAAAATTATGTCATAGTCCATGGATTACAAATTTGAAATATTCTAAACAGCTGATTAATTTTGTGGAAGTAGCTATTGAATCGGATTCTTATAACTCGAGTACTGATGAAGCGAATACTACCTACAAAGAATTTGTGGCTGAATAATTTTACACATTGTTTTTTAAATTCTTTGTAATTTTAAATATTGTTCTTATGTAGTATTTGCACATTTCACACTTAATTCATATTTTGACATTTATCACTTTTAACCTTTAAAGTTCTTACTTATGTAACTTTTGTATTTTAACTATCATCTTTTGACCCTTTTAAACGTTTTTAATTATACATATCATTATTGTTCTCATTAATTATATAATCTTTTTTAGCTCATTTGCTTTTGGTTTTCTATTTTTGATTTCATTTTGAATTTGTTTTAGCCCAGTATGTTCCTGAAGGGGCTTTGTGCCACAAAACCCATTCAGCCAACTAACTAACCAACCCAAACTAATCAGCGAAGCACTTTATCTCAATAAACCTATATCCAAATTTGAACCAAATCGGTAAAATTCTGCGTAAAAATCCCCATTTACATAAATTAAGGTAGGTTATCCCCTATTATCTCCGTTTAAACCTAAACAATGAACACCCAAATTTAATCATGGAAGTGCCTCGTCAGAATAGCCCTCATCTAAAGTTTGAATGAAATCTGATAATTCAACATAAAAAATCCGGTTATCTAAATTTAAAGGATGGGATTAGCCACCCATTCCCTCCTTATACTTATCCAATGAATTCTCAAAACTAATCAGGGAAGCTCTGTATCACAAAAACCTACATCCAAAATTTTAAGGAAAATCGGTAAATTCTGCTTAAAAAACCAATTTACCTAAATTAAGCGGGGTTACCTGCCCCTTTTCTATCCCTTTATAATTAACCAATGAATATCCAAAACTAAACATGTAGGCATCATTAAGCATCAAAATGATCCCATACCTGAAATTACGATGAAATCTGTTAATTCAGCATGAAAATAAAATTTATCTAAATTAAGAGTTGGGATTAGTCCTCCCTTATCCCTTTATACTTATCCAATGAACTCCCAAAACTAATCAAAGAAGCGTCTTATCGCAATAGATCTAAATCCAAAATTTGAGGCAAATCGAATATTATCATGAGTTATCACATTACACACAGGCGTACGTACATACATATAGAATGGGCGGACACATAAGCTTCCAGGCTTTGATAAAATATGAAATAAAAAAGGGAAAAATGTAAATGAAAATAGAAGCATTTAATTGTTATTTCAATTTCGGATTTTTACAAAACAATGCTTTACTGAATGTATCATTTAAAAAATATTTGATATTTAGAAGTTTCTCCCCCGAATTTACTCTTTTGTTAGTAGTACTCAAAATTTAAAACTTCTACTTGTTTTTTTTTTTTTTTTTTTTTTTTTTTTTTTTTTGCCTTTTTGCTAAGAACACATAAGAAATTTTAATATTAAAAAAATAATAATTCATTTTTTGTCACATTTGTTACTGTAACAATGATAAATTGTGCACTATAACTAAAGTGGCCATCCATAAATGATGTCACGCCTGGAAGGGGGGAGGGGAGGTACGTGAAATTGAGACGGCTTGTAACAAAGGGCTGGAAGGGGATAAGAAGAAATGTGACACTACATATTTTGGTTGAAAGAAAAGTATTAATAATTAGAAAATTAAATTTTGAAGTTATTTTGGAATTAAAATATTTTTGTGTTCATAAAGTAGAGTAAAAGTTTAAAACCAAATACAATTGCATTTCAAATTTCAAAACATTATTCCTTTTAATTACTCTTTCATATTAATATTATATTATTAGTGTATATTAATTATAATTTTTGTGAGTTGTTATTATTTTTATAGTTGTTCACGTAAAAGTCATTAAAATACACAGTTAAAGTTTAAAAACAAAATTTAAAATATGATCTATAGCACAGTGCTTTCTTTCTGAACTGCATGTATATATAATATAGCGTGACATGTGACAAAGGGGAGGGAGGGGGTTAAAAGTATTGGATAAATGTGTGGCATCATTTATGGACAGCCCCATAAATGAATACGCTGGGGTTTCGATCTATACCTACTTTCTTCGAAATTTATGTTTACCGTTTGATACCCCCCCCCCCTCCTGCTCGCTTTACAGTATAAAATATTCAATGTTTAAAATCGTTTAATTTGTTAAATATTTTTTTCCTCATTTCATAAAGATCCTATCTTATACTTCAGTATGATTTAGCTTTTGTAATTTTCTTAATAAATCTCGAGTTCTGAAAAGAATTTTCCAAAATACAGTTATTTTAATATATTTGTACATAATAATTTTTGCTTCTTTCAAAATTCTTCTTTTAACTGCGTAACGTGAAAAAAAAATCACGCTACATGAATATTCCATTTGCTAATTAGAGGCGTTCGTTTGTCATTTTTCAATCATTCGGAAAATGATCGAGGTGTGTGTCTTTTACAGCCGAATGAAATGATATTAGCAAAATTCAGAAGAAAAAAAAACGCACAATAATAGCTCAGAGTTTAAACTTCTAGTAATATGCTTTTTATAGTTTTACCAAAATTAGAATGAGCAAAATTACGAAAGATTTTGGTTAAAATTTTAGCAAAAACGGCCGATACTCTACGATTGAATTTAATCTCGTCTCCACTCGTACGTCAACCAATCTTCTTGAAACTGACCGCGCTACCTTTAAATATCGAGTCTTGGTAGGTTGGTTGGATGACACAGAATCTGTTTCATTACGGTGCTACAATGCGAAAAATTTGTAGAAATTTGTTGAAATTTGTCCATGGATTGTAAGGGGCTTATATGGGTTATTTCCAAATGCTGACTTATTTTTCCTAGGGTAGATGTGCCAGTAATGGGCCACCTCGCACATTTTAGTTTATAAAAAAATAATAAATAATAGTTAAGCTTTTATTATTTTTTTCTGAACTCTACCTTGCATGCTTTATAAGCTGGATTAATTTTTTACACTTTTCGTCAAAACAATTAGGAAGCAGAAAATAAAGTTTCACAGTTTTTCTGTTTTTCACTGAAAATCTTAATGAACATGCTAAGAGCAGACTTTACTTACTTAGTTTTATATCTTTTTTATTTTTCCGTAAAAATTGAATGTTTTTGTTTGGTTAGCAATATAAAACATTGAATTTAATATACCAATGGCCATTTACAAAATTTTATTCATTTTTAAGATTTTAGGAGGGGTGGCCCACTACTGGATTGCTTATTTCGTGATTTTCCAGTAATGGACCACCCAAGTGACCAATACAAAAAGTGTTATTTCAGTAGAGATAAAATATTTTGATTTAACTGAAAAGCTAAATAATCAAATTTAGTACTTAAATTTTACCTATTAGAATTTAATAAAGGCAATTTCTTTATAAATAGTTGTTTTAAATAAGTCATCCAAAATTGGTACAAAACACAAGCAGAACATTTGACAAAATCTAGATGTGCCGTTACAAGAGAAGTTGTTTTAAGTTGGTTCAGAAATGTAAAATCATATTTGGAAGAAGATATTATTAATATTTTCTTCCGAATTCTAAAGCATACAGAGAGAATTTTCAATAAGGTTAAAACAAAGTTTCTTTTGTGCTCTTAAAACAAGGAAACTTTTGGGACCAAAATCAGTTAAAGATGTGTATTATGTAGTACAAAAAATAACGAAAAAAGATTTCTAACTTAAGTTTCAATATTTTGTTTTATTAGTATGCTTTTATTAAGTTCTGGAGCAAAATACAATTGAAACAAGTTGTAAATTGCACTTTAAGCATAGCAAATGAGGTGCATCCGTACGCTAACGAAGTTTTAAAAATATACTGATCGTCCTGATATAGTAGACAATACTTCGGATACAGTACAGTGGTTGAACTCTTTGTATTCCTATAAACAAGCAGGAAGTAATTTTCATTACACCTCAGCAAAGTATATCATATTCATAAAATGTGGCACAGTTTAATATAATTAAAACATGTCCCAAACAATGTTTCCCCGTACAGCATTATGTAGTGGAATACTTTTGTGTGGCCCTGTAATTTAATAATAAATATTCTTTGCATCTCAGATTGTACAGAATTTTTATTTTAGTATATATATACGTCATAGGTTCATGTCAATTTTATTATGTTCGAATGAGTGTAACACCATTAAAATGCATTTGAAACTTTTTCCCCCATTGACTGCAATGTAACGGAATGCTTTTGATTGTCCCTGTAATTGATTCTGATTGCATCTGATTATCATAAGATTTGAAATGACCCGACAAAATGTAATAATTATATGTTTTAAATTTCAAATGAATAAAATGCATTTCAAACTTTTTCCCCATTTACCGTAATGTAACGGAATCCTTTTGATTTTCCCTGTAATTGATCTTATTCATCCGATTTTAATAAAATTTGAAATGACTCAACAAAATTATGTAATAATTATGTATTTTAAATTTCAAACGATTCGGTTGGATAATTTTTGCGTTGTTATATGCGGACAGACAGACGAACAGACAAACGGACAGACAGACGAAAAGACAAACGGACACACAGACGAACAGACAGACGGACAGCTGGATGGACTGAACGACAACTATGGGTGCTACGTATTTACATAATTACGAACGCACCTAAAAACAATTATCTGTTATTTTTTGTAGGGTGGCCCATTACTGGAACATAGGCGGTCCATTACTGGAACATAGGTGGTCCATTACTGGTCTTTTGGGTGTTTAGACATATTTCTATTATTTAAAATTAAATTTTTACTTCTATTGGGAAACGTAACTGTGGGATTAGTTAAATATTGTTGAAAGATTAATCTAATATGAAAAAAATGGAATACAATAATTATAACTATTAATAAAAAATTATTTTTTAGAGAAATTTCTTAAGGTGGCCCATTACTGGCACATCTACCCTATAATCTATTTTTTAAATTTCAATAAATTACTACTGAAAAATGATTCACGAGTATTTTCACAAATGTAACCTTGACGTACTGTTTCCCTAGATTCAAGAAATTTCTTTCCGGTCCATATGCAAGAGGAATATTTTTGTGAAAATAATAGCTAGTGTATATTTATGGCAATCTTCAGAAATTTAATTTGGTATAATAAATTGTAGAAGTATTTTTTTTCTTAATGGAGCGTTAAATTTACTATTCTTTTTAAAGGCCGTAAAAGCCAACTAGTAGCCTTCACCCGCTACGCTGGGTCGGTTTTTCTAAAGAGTCTCGAATCCAACGAAATATATCTAGCAAATGTGAAATAAAATAAACATTTTCTTAAATATCTAATCATATAACCATAATTGCTGCCTTATTCGTATAATCTTACGTTATCTAGTACAAAGTCGATGTTGATGACATAATAGACACAAAAGGAATAAAATCACTGATATACTAAATTTAAATATATTTTTAGTCGGTTTATTATTCTGATTTTCCTGTTTATACCTAAAAATGTTGCTGATATATGGCGAAATGTGCTAAAATTTTCACCCCCCTTCCTACACACACAAATTTATTACCTTCTTAGGGAAGGAATTTCTAAAGCCGCTAAAATAACTATTTAGTTATATTTTTAAGAAGTTATCCTGAATTCCTCGCTCTTAGCTAAAACGGCTAATCAGATAGGCAGAATGTCCCACTTTTTTTTTACCTTCTCCCTTTGTACTCACTTTAGAGATCTGCACGGGCAAGGCCTCGCCCCAAAGCCAGAGCCCGACCCACGGGCCGGGTTCGGGTCGATTTCCATTAACGGCATTCGGGCCGGGCCGAGCCTTACTTGTGAATATTTAGACCAAGCTGAACCGTGCCTAGTCACTAATGTTTTCGGGCCATATTTTTCCCTGGAACATCGGGCAGGGCCTAACGTCCCAATAAATGATCTTCCGAACGACACTAGATGCCAGCAGAGAAAAATTGTTGGTCCTAAACTCTAGGCCGGTGCTACCCCTGTCAGGTGGCGCCAACTTTAATTTATTATCCTGGGAAAGAGTCAAGTTCTCACACTTTCAGAAAAAAAGCTTTAGTCGGTCTTATTTTTTTTCTGCAGAGCTGGATCGCGCCACACTGGTTTTTCCAGGTCGGGTCTGGTGTGGACTTCCTTCCTACAACAGGTATATACGTGAAAAAATTTTCAAGCCCAGGCTGCATCCGGTGTAAAGTCTAAACGCTCGATCTAGCATCGACACAGCCCGTATGCTGTGTCGGTTCTAAGGAGTGGGGGTAGGGCGCAAAGTCCCCCCCCCTGGGCTGATAAAGGGTTTATAAAGTGATATTATGTATCCTCACGAGAAATAACTTGGGGAGAAGCTCGAGCCCGTCACGGCTTGGCACGGGTCGTGCCAGTTTAAGTCCACGAGACTTGGACTGGGTAAGGTTTTCTCTCATTTTGAATCGGTTCGTGTTCTGATCTTCCATTTTTTTTTGGAGATTCGGGTGATGACAAGCTTCTTTTTCTTCCAGACGAATTCTGGTCTGGATATCATTTTTCTTAGAAGTTTGCATTGAACACAATTTCCAGGTCGTGGCTAGGCCCGAAATAAAAGCTAAATATTCGGTCCGTCTCTTATCTAGATAGTATGATAAACATTACTGTCCCGATCTCAACCCGTGCAGATAAACTTTCGGTACAACTCTGATCTAGATTGTATGATAAACATTACTGGCTTGAAAGCGACAAGTGCACTTCTCTAATTTTGTTCCCACGAGCCCAAATTGGATTGAAAAATTTTTTGCTTGTTAATATTGAAAATTATTAAACAAAGAAAACGCGAATTTCGTTAGGGGTTGCAAAAGAAACTCGCAATTCATCAAATGGTCGCAAAAAACCCTCAAACTTTGTGAAAGGAACACTGTGAAAACGTAAATGTCTTCAAAGGATCCCATTCACGTATAAAATCGAATTTTGTTAAAGGATCGCGGAAAAACGCAAATTTTGTCAAAGGATCGCGATCAAAACTGACGTCAACCATTTACTATGCTCAATCCGCAAGAATAAAAACCGAATATGTAACTGACTCAAATCCGAAATCTATGACAATCTGCCCCGATGAACTAAGCGCAGCTAAAAAGTAAAAGTCAAACCGACTATTATCAAAATATAGTTGCTAACCGGACCCAGACCCTACCTGAAGCAAAAAAATCAGAAATTAACTTGAACCGCAGCAAACACTAGAAGCTAACCGGATCCAAACGCGACCCACAAAAAAAAGTAAAAATTATCCCGACCAGCAGCAAAAAATAGAAGCGAAACACACATCAAATTTTGTGAAATGATAGCGGAGAAAACACGAATTTCTTCAAAGGATCGTGAAACAGACGCACATTTCGTACAAAAATTGCGAGAAGGAACGAAAATTTTATCAAAGGACTCATTCCAATCAATTCGAATCAACCCGAAACCTTCTCACAAAATTAAAACCAAATCCTAAACTGCCCCAAATGCTCTAAGCTCAGCTAAAAAGTAAAAGTCCACCCGACCAACAACAAAATGTAGCAGTCGACCAGACCCAAACCCGACCAAAAAGCAAAAAATCAGAAATTAACTCGAACAGCAACAAAGTATAGAAGTCAACCGGGCCCAAACTCGACCCAAGTAGAAATTAACAAAAAATGGAAGCCAACCAGACCCAAACCTTACCCACACCAAAAAAAGAGGACGAAACATGACCTGCTTTAAAAAAATGAGTTACGACCCGTGCATGAGATTGGGGTTTCCAAATTTCTAAAATCGCTCCCCCCTCCCTTGAGGACTCTCCAGATAAGCCCTTAGCCTCCCTTTATATAAAAAATTTTCTTTGCCTTTTGAACCTGTCACAATCTTTTAAATTGCACTTTCCAAAAATATCACTTCGCCGTTTAATAGACTAGCCCACAATACCCATATTTGTAGCATATAAGTCACTTTAACGTAACAATAAAAAATCAATAACAAAAATTCACCCCCCCCCCCCCCCACGACTGAAATTGGGTTTTATCACTCCCTTCCTTTTATTAAGTGCAGAAAATTTAGTTCTTTAAATCTTTCCACTTTTATGATTTTTTAAACCGATTTATAAATATTTTTAAAGGCAAATAAATAATAAGTCATCTGATAAACATCTCCCCCCTCCGCACATACACGAAAATAAATAAATAAATAATAAATGTGCTTATTTCTTTTTCCCTCAGCTCACAAATTTTAAACCTTAAAAGTCTTTGATTTTTCTAAAACTTTTATTGTAATAATAAACAATCAATCATATAATTTTACTTCTCACCCACCAAAATTGACGTTTCCTTTCTATCTTTTTTTGCAAAGCATACAAAAATTCGTCTTTCTGTTTATTATTTTTAATACTATTTTTTAATATTTAGTCATGTAAATAAGACAAGTCATCTAATAAACTCCCTGCATCCTCCCTTCACATCACTCAAAATTTACTAGAGCTCCTTGCGGTATTTACAAAATGCTTGTAAAAATCATCAAAAATCTAAATTTCCTTCCACCTGAAATTTTGACAAAATATTTTACCCTACTGACCTAACGTCACACAATTTTTTTAAAATTTGCGACACTTTTTCTGTCACATTTGTTACTACTAACAACAGGAAATTGTGTTATGTCTATAAACGACGACTAGGCTGGGATTAACACCTATACCTCCTTTCTCCAAAATTTCTATTTCCCTTTCTTCCTTGCTATTTCCCTCTCCGCAAAAAAATATACACATTTTTAAAATATTTAAATTTGTCTAAATATTTTACTCATAATTTTATGAAGATCTTACTTTAAACATTCAGTGCTATTTGTCTTATATAAGTCTCTTGATAAGTTTCGTATTCTAAAAAGAATTCCTCCCCCCCTCCCCAAACAAAAATAGTTACTTAAAGTACTTGTACCTAATATTTCCCCACCCCTTCATTTAATAGTTTTTTTTTTTTTTTTTTTTTTTTTTTTTTTTTGTAATTGCGTTAAATAAATAAAATTGTTTTTATTTTATATTAATCTATCTAAATTAATAATTCGTTTATTTTCTGAAAATCAAACCGTTTAATTTTGGGGCGCTAAAGGTAAACAGATTGAAATTCTTTTACAACTTTTATAAACTTGAAATCATCGAATGTAGTGAAAGTAATGGGAAGACAGTTGAAAAAATCCTTTAGACAAGACACCGTCTAGAAAACACGCCTTTGAGGAGAAAAATTGTCACAGATGATTGGTTAAGAAAATCCTATTTCCTAATTGGATGATTAGATGTCAATCATTTCAATTTTAGTCCATCCTTTGAATGAGCTGAAAAAGACAGTCGGCCATCTTGATTTGCCTCGACGTGTGACTAGTGTGGGCTCTTAAGAGCCCACAATAGTCACAGAAAAATTACTCAAAAAGACCCGGATGACCATGTAAAGTCTATGGGAGCGTTCTTTTCTAATATCTCGCTCAAATTTTAATATTTTTGCATGATTTTTTTGCACAAGATAGTTGAGGGCAATCCACAACCGGGCTAGTTTTTACTTTTTCAATTTTTGTTTCAGATTTTCTTTAAAAAATTACTTTAACTTTCGAAACCGGTTTAAACCGGTTCTGAAACTGAAACTATCGTAATATAAAAAATTTATAACCAAAATCGAAAAAGTAAAAACTAGCCCGGTTGTGGATTGCCTTCAGCTATCTTGTGCAAAAAAATCATGCAAAAATATTAAAATTTGAGCGAGATATTAGAAAAGAACATTGTGGGCTCTTAAGAGCCCACAATAGTCACAGAAAAAGTACACAAAAAGACCCGGATGACCATGTAAAGTCTATGGGAGCGTTCTTTTCGAATATCTCGTTCCAATTTTAATATTTTTGCATGATTTTTTTGCACAAGATAACTGAGGGCGATCCACAACCGGGCTAGTTTTTACTTTTTCGATTTTGGTTATATATTTTTAAGCTATTGCATAGCTTTTATCGCGGGCTTTGAGCGCGGTGACCGAATCCAAAAATTCCGTAACGCGAAAAATCCTAACACATCCGTAACGAAAAAACCTAACACTCGGCTAACGTCATTTCCATTCGGAAAACTTCGGGACGGTATCCTTCGGTAGACTTCGGGTGACATTGACGCGGTATTTTTCAGATATTAGGATATCAAGTCTCAAACTTATGTTTCTTATGATCTAATTTTCATGGCACGGCCAAATTTTGTTTGGTAATTTATTATGAGACAGTGTTTAATTTGGTGGTCTTACTTATTTTGGTGACGGGAGACCCCCCACCGTCAGGGTCGAAAAATTTAAAATGCTTATAACTCGCGATCTAACCCTTCGTAGCGCGGCCAAACTTTGTTTTCTAATTTATTATGAGACATTGTTTATTTCTGGTGACAGGAGACACCCCACGGTGAGGGTCGAAAAATTTAAAATGCTTATAACTGGCAATCTAATTTTCGTAGTGCGGCCAAACTTGTTTGGTAATTTATTATGAGACAGTGTTAATTTTTGGTGACAGGAGACCCCACACGGTGAGGATCGAAAAATTTAAAATGCTCATAACTCGCGATCTAATTTTCGTAGCGCGGCCAAATTTTGTTTGGTAATTTATTATGAGACATTGTTAATTGTTGGTGACAGAAGAAACCAAATGTGAGGGTCGAAAAATTAAAAATGCTTATAACTCACGATCTAATTTTCGTAGCGCAGTCAAATTTTGTTTGGTAATTTAATATGAGACTGTTAATTTTTGGTGACAGGAGACCCCCCACGGTGAAGTTCGAAAAATTTGATATGCTTAAAACTCGCGATATATTTTTAGTAGCGCGGCCAAATTTTGTTTGGTAATTTATTATGAGACAGTGTTAATTTTTGGGGACATTAGCCCCCCCCCCCCCACGGTGAAGGTCGAAAAATTTAAAATGCTTATAACTCACGATCTAATTTTCGTAGCGCGGCCAAATTTTGTTTGGTAATTTAATATGAGACTGTTAATTTATGGTGACAGGAGACCCCCCACGGTGAGGGTCGAAAAAATTAAAATGCTTATAACTCGCGATCTAATTTTCGTAGCCCGGCCAAATTTTGTTTGGTAATTTATTATGAGACAGTGTTAATTTCTGGTGACAGGAGACACCCCACGGTGAGGGTCGAAAAATTTAAAATGCTTATAACTCGCGAAGTAAACTGAAAGCAGTTCAACGTAAAAAACCATAACTTAATTAAAAACCCCCTTTAAGTTAATTACCTTCACATTCAGTAATCTTTATGAGCTCTTTTGTGTAACCCTGTATATCAACTATATCATTTATACACGCCATATAATTTGCAGGCATTTAGTAAAACGTAAAAACGCATATCATAAAGGAAAATGTATTTCATCCATCCATCAGCTGTTATCGATAAAATACAGTACTTCGGATAAGAATATAAGATTTGAAATATTTGTGTGTGCCTGTAAATGCTATGCACTTTATATTATGCGTTAAATATCAAGTCTCAGCGGCGTATATCAATTTTATGATACTTGAAAGAGTTTAACATAATTAAAAATGTCTTAAACAATATTCCCCTGTCTTTATTATTGTGTAATAGAATTCTTTTGAGTGGCCCTGTAAATGAATAATAACAATGATTTTTACTGCATATTTTACAGAATGCATATTTTAGTGCACTTTGCGATTCTTGCAAATTTGAATAGGTTTGACAGGGTATAACACCTCTAAAATTCATTTGAAACGATTTTTTCTCATAGGCCGTAATGTATCGGAAAACTTTTGACTATCCGTGTAAATAAACTAATCATAGTAGAAACTTCATTTTCAATAGAAATCGTGCTAGGGTAAACATCAAAAACATATAAAAATATCATAGCAATCCGAGCATATTTACGGGAGTTAGAGCGCGGTCAGACGGACAGACAGACAAACAAACCGAATGCATAAACACTTTTCAACTTTGTTGGAAAGTGTTAAAAAGATTGTCGCATTTAGGCACAGTGACCTTATATTATAAATTAATGCTCTTAAAAGATTCTTTAGGACATTTATTTATCAAATGCTCGGCGCATAAATATAGTATTAAATAGTCTGTACAGGAAAGAATAGGGACGTGCCTGAAAACATCTCGTATTGATATTTCACATTTGCAAAATTCAGATGAAAACGAGAAACCACAATGAATAATGATTCTATAAAACTCATATTAACATCTTCAAATTTGTGAAACACCATATGAATTAAGTGATGTCATTCGAGATAAAATTATCAGTCATTTTAATAACACTTTTAATTTTTCTTAAGAAAGGTGTTATAGTAAAATTAAAATACATTGACATGTTTCGGAACCGTCAAATAAGTTCCACTTGGAACTTATTTGACGGTTCCGAAACATGTCAATGTATTTTATTTTTACTATAACACCTTTCTTAAGAAAAATTAAAATTGTTATTAAAATGTTTATATAAAAGGTGAATATTTTAAAATCTGATGATTTAAAAAATCAATTGGATTTAATTAACTTTTTATCAAAATTATCAGTCGCTCTTTTAAACAATTATAGGCATATTATATACAGGGTCAGGGTGTCCGAAAAGTCTGGAAACGATCGAATAACTCGAGAAATACATATGAGATTGAAAAACGAAAATATACAAATATACATGTTAAATATTTTTAATTAAGCTACTCAGTGATACCAAATTTGACCTTCACAACCGACCCCCTGGGGGTCAGAGGGGGTCCAACTTTGAAATCTTAAATTATAACCCCCATTTTTTATTGCAGATTCGGATTCTACGGACAAAAATACGTAACTTTTGTATTTGATGTTTATTTCGAATCCTCGTTTATCACGACGTAATTGAGCATATTAAATCGATACATATTTCGGTTTTCCCAACCAGGTTTTGCCTGATTGGCCAGAATTTTTGACATCAAATTCCTCGTTTTTTGCAGGAATAGCGTTTCTTGAAAATCACCCGTGGCGATTATTTCGATAATATTACGCTGTTAAAAATTTGATCCATTTGCTGTAGCGTCACTCCACAGCTTTTATAGAATATCTCTTTTATGACCAATGAGAATACTCCATAACACAGTAAAGTAACCGTTTTCTATAAAAGCGGTGGAGTGACTCTACAGCAAATAATTAAAAAAAAAACATACACCCACATCAGCCGTATTTAGAAACCATTTACTGGATAAAATAAAAATCTAAATAGAAAACTAAATTAATATATTTCAATGAATTTTTGTAGAAAAAAACATAAAAAACCCTATAGACTGTAAAAAATTTAACTCATTTGCTACAGCGTAGGAGTGGGCGATGTAGAGATTTCTTAAATGGATTTATCATCCATCTAACATCGCGATTTAGTGCTACATCGCGATTTAGCACTAATTTTACCCTCTATAATACGAAACATATCATTTAATTTTTCGTAACAAAATACGGGCTTTCAAAATCCCCCCCCCCCCCGCTTGTATTAATTTATCATTTAATTGTTCAAATAACTAAAAGGTATATATTTTACACACACACACACAAAAAAAAAAACTGAATGCCTTTTTTTTAAATTAGTGATCTATTTTAATATTTTTTATAAACTCATCCTTAAAGAAATAAAATAAATAAAAAAGAATACTGCCCAGTTAAACTGAAGGCATTGAGCTCACAGGCTACAAATACTAATTGCACATTAAAGCTTTATATTTTCAAGGGTTAATTCCGTTCGAAAAAAAAAATTAAGAAGGGGAAACAGCTCTCCCCTTTTCTCTTTTTTTATACTTAATCATTGAACCTCCTATACTATCAAAGACATGCTTTATCATATAAAAAATCTATATCCAAAATTCAGAGCAAATTAGATAATTCTTAATAAAAACCCATTTAGCATTTATATAATTTAAAAAGAGTTATCCCCCTCTTTTATACTTAACCATTAAACTTCCAAAACTATTCAGAGATTTGAACGAAATCTGAAAATTCTGCTTGAAAAACCCATTTATATAAATTAAGGGGGGGGGGACATTAGAACTCCTGTTCCCCTTATTTATACTTATTCAATGAACACCTAATAAGAGTCATGGAATCGCCTCATCAGAATGATCCTAATCTAAATTTTGAACGAAAATTAATTCTGCATGAAAATCCCATTTATATCAACTAACGGGGGGGGGGCATTAGAGCCCCTGTTCCCCCTATTTATACTTATTCAATGAACACCTAATAACAGTCACGGAATCGCCTCATCAGAATGATCCTAATCTAAATTTTGAACGAAAACTTAATTCTGCATTAAAATCCCATTTATATCAACTAACGGGGGGGGGCATTAGAACCCCTGTTCCCCCTATTTATACTTATTCAATGAACAACTAATAACAGTCACTGAATCGCCTCATCAGAATGATCCTAATCTAAATTTTGAACGAAAACTTGATTTTGCATGAAAATCCCATTTATATCAACTAACGGGGGGGGGGGGCATTAGAACCCCTGTTCCCCCTATTTATACTTATTCAATGAACACCTAATAACAGTCACGGAATCGCCTCATCAGAATGATCCTAATCTAAATTTTGAAAACTTAATTCTGCATGAAAATCCCATTTATATCAACTAACGGGGGAGGGCATTAGAACCCCTGTTCCCCCTATTTATACTTAATCAATGAACACCTAATAACAGTCACGGAATCGCCTCATCAGAATGATCCTATTCTAAATTTTGAAAACTTAATTCTGCATGAAAATCCCATCTATATCAACTAACGGGGGGCATGAGCCCCCCGTTCCCCCTCTTATACATATCGAATGAACTCCAAAAACTAATCAGGGAAGCGCCTTGTCAGGATATACCTACATACAAAATTTCAAGTGGATCGGATATTTTTATCATGAGTTATCGCGTTACGTACATACATACAGAACGGACGGGCACATAAGCTCACAGGCTATCTATGATAGCCTGTGAGCTAAAAAGGATTTTTTTCATTGTGTCTAACTTGTTTTGGATGCTACAATCTAAATTACTTGAGTAGGGGAGCCTGGGAGCAACTTCCCATAACACGCTCAAATAGCACTTCATTGCTAATAACATGCATGCACTTGTTTTTATTTTTTATAGACACTGAGTTAAAAACTTATTGAAGTAAGACAGAAGCAGATTCACTGATAAATTTAGCTGTTCATTTACCATCAGAAGAATAGTAGTATAAAAAAAGGAGAAGGGGGGGGGGTGTTTTGAGAAAAAGGGTGCATTTTTTTTTTTTTTTAACTTTTAGATTATAATAAAATGTGTTTAATATAAATGTTGACATTCATATAGTGAATGGAGAAATATTGAAAGGCCACATTACCAAAGTTGCTGATTTTTTTTTAGATAGTTGGCCCCTGTAAGATTAGTAATAAAACATAATCTTAAATATATATATCTTTTTAATAATAAGTAAATGACAAAAAAAGTAGAAAACTGCAAATCTACAGAAAAATCCATTGAATGTTCCCTCATTCTGCAGTAAAAAACAAATTACCTGAAACATTACAGAACCCTCTTAAAATATTTAATAAATATTTATAAAATTAATAAAATAATTAAATTAAAACTAAAGTATTCTAATGTTACACAAACATATAAAAAATAATTTTTCATCAAAATAATGCATAAAAATATAAACTAAGAATGGATTAATTTAGATTTTAACCTTCAGACTTTATTTTTATTTTTCTCAGACATAAATGGGCAATTCTACGATAAGAGGTTTCAAATACAAGAAAATACGACGAAGGAGAAAAGTTGGAGTTTTTTCATGAAACTTCATATTATGATTTTTGTCCCGTTTATATACCTTTTCATGTAAGGGCAAGTCACTTTATACATTAATTTATTACTTTTTCGAAGACCAGGGTAAATACATTGGGCAGGGGAGAGACATTAGAACCAGGGTAGATACTTATTTTACCAAGGGAGAGAGTTTGACACAATAATATACTTAATAAAATCAATGAAATATATAAAATCAACTTTTATAAAAAATTGTTCTTAACCCGGGAGAACACGCGCATACCCCGTGTATGGATGGTTTTAACTTTGTCACCAATAAAATCAAATTAAAACAGTTGCTTTATTTAATCGGAGACAATTCTCACGAATTTCGCCATAAAATAAGTAGAAGATTACTTTAAAATATTAGTGGTTACAATTGTAACAAATCATACGCACTACGGGTCTTTTAGGCCCTGCGCGCGTCCTCCCGGGTTAACATATAATCAGACTATCATATTAATCATTAATGAGACTATCATATTACAGCCCTTTTTTTTTAACAAGAGCGTTTCACTTGCAAAAATACACATATGTAAATTATCTTGTCATTGTACCTTCAACAAATAATTATATAATCTTTTATTAATATATATTAAATAGACTAACTCTTCTTAAGTGTTAATCACACTTGGATAGTCAGGATAATTTTCATATTGCCTATACCTAACAAAAGCGCTTCGGTCATATTTTGTATGCAGTTCAATAAATGAACATGCGTTAATCATTAGAAAATGAAATGTAACAAATAGTTAAAGGCACTCTCTTGCCTACATAAACAAAAAAATAAAATTAAAGGCACTCTTCTGCCTACATGAACAAAAATTAAAATTAAATTAAAAATTAAAGGCAATATCTTGCCTACATGAACAAAAATTTAAATTAAATTAAAAATGAAAGGCATTTTCTTACCTACATGAACAAAAATTAAAATGCTTAAGTTTTCTCAAACACATTCACTGACTTCTTAAAGGAGTAAAACATCCTCTGCTTTATCAAAATAATATTTGGCATAGGGAGTGTCTGGACAATCTGATCTTCTGAAATGAATGATATATCTTGTTCATCAACTTTGAATAATTTTCCGGTTTCGTCCCCTATTTCACAGAAAACTACCTATAATTCGCCATCCTCTTCCAAACCCGTACACATAGCCACGTAACGGTACTCTGTTGTTTTTGATGATAGTTTGACAAGAATAAATTCGCCGTTCTTGAATGTTTTTTTCGATGTCGACGGTTGTTCTTCATCCTCTGTCTGGTGCTTGCCACCTTTTGGTATATTAACCCGCGAGGACGCGCGCAGGGCCTAAAAGACCCTGAGTGCGTGTGGTTTTTACAATTGTAACCACTAATTTTTTAAAAGTGATCGTCAATTTATTTTATCGCAAAATTTGTAAGAATTGTCTCCGTCTTAATAAAGTGACTGTTATAATTAGATTTTATTGGTGGCAAAGTTAAAATCATTCATACCTTGAAAAGCGCGCGTTCTCCCGGGTTAATTTGTTCGTTATCAGATGAATTCTCGTTATCGGACTCTGAATCCGGTCCGTAAACATCCTCGACCCGAAGACGGGATTTTTTATTAGACGAGTATGCCATGACACCAATTTGGAAATGATCACAATTTATACTTTCATTGCAAAAGCAGCTTAAACTGTTCATTTTCATTTGTTTTTTATCTTCAGTGTTCCATGACACCTGATGGACACGCAAAGTACCAGGAAAAGTCTTTATGTATTCTTTAGCACTAGCAAGCAAAGCTTCTTTTTCTAGGATATTTTTGTTCTCAATAACGAAAACATTGATGCTGGGACAGTTTTTCTGAATAGCATCTGACAAATCGCTCAGAGATGCTATATCCTTGCCACTAGCCACCAATCGGTTAGCTGTTCTCTTGCAAACAGCACCGACACCATCAGGAGCCCCCTTACCGTGTCCTGCCTCATGGTAATTCCAAGTAAAGTGTTTAAGGTTTGGGTAGAATTCTGTTAAATGATTGACAAGAAAGTAAAACATGTATTTGTTGCGATATTGTGTTACGGTCCATCGCTCCAAATTGCAGAATGTCTACTTCGGGTGGTAAGCGGTTTAAAATTGTAAGTGTGCCCATATAGCTGGAGGCGAATGTGACAAATTTTCTGACAACGAACAATAGCATGTAGTCTTTACTTCGCCAAATGCTTCTTCTTTCGTGTAAGTTACAAAAGTGTGCAGACTTATCTGTTGACGCGAACCTCCAAAATGAAATGCCTGAATCTCTTCTGCGTATTCAGTTAAGTAATTTTCACTGAAATCCATATGAATAACAGCTTCATTTTCTGTTAAATTTGTCTTCTTAATTTTAAAAGCAGAATGCTGGTGGACTGTGTTCAGTTCATGGTGAAGAAAATTTTCCAAATTACAATCTAATTGCTTAATCAAATCACGAGGATAAATTTGAATCGATATTTT
The DNA here is from genome assembly GCA_964019185.1 of Maratus speculifer. NCBI lineage: Eukaryota > Metazoa > Arthropoda > Arachnida > Araneae > Salticidae > Maratus > Maratus speculifer. The sequence goes on along the minus strand of OZ025293.1, from coordinate 1,926,867 downwards.
CAAATATTTAGTCACTTTTCTTGTCTTAAACTTTTTTGGATCAGTTATGTTGGTAGAGACGGATTCCCACTTTCTGTAGACAATTTGAATACTATTATCGAATTCCTTGTAATCGAGTCCTTTATTTTTACAAGTTGCACATTCTCGGGAAAGGTACTGCTCGTTATATCTATTGCAACAAATTATATGAAGCAGATCTTGGTGCTTTGATATAGATATAATTTTGGCTTGGAATAGAGCCGTAAGAATCAGATCCATATTAGCATGTGTAACACACAAACAAGTGCCACGTTTCTCACAAAACGATTGTACTATCCAAAATGGCTTTAGGCGACAGAATAGAGAATACGATATCGTGATATTGTACTTCTTCCTGAAAGATTTGTGGAGATTTCTTAGAGTATCCAAAAGAATTCTTTTTTGTTTCCGTTCTCCTTTCTTTGTGACATAATCCTTTTTACCGGCACATAACCTCATATTAGAGTCATTTTCAAGAAAATATATAACTTTATTCTTCATTACAACATAACTTGCTTTGGCTTTCCTTTTATTTTCTGCTAATTGTGCTTTCTCTAATTTTCTTAAAGGTTTCATATTTTTTTCTTTCTGTAGTATACCATATTTTTGCACTAGTTTCCCGCTTATCACTCTTTTGAAAAAAAAATTTTCGTTTTTGTTTGGGAGAGCAGAATAATTTTCTTTTAATTGTTGAGTGAATACTTCTGCAAAAACCAAATTTTTCTTCACTGTCTCACTGGCACTTGGAGAATTCATCATTTGTTCTACTTTTCTGTTAGGTGTAAGACCTTTTATTAGAATACGAATTAGGCCTTTCCGAAGTATACATAATATATATGCTACATTCTTGTGAATTTTAATAAAAACGTACTTGTTTTATTCTTTTTTTTTTACATTTATATTTATCGCTAAACCTCGGATTTAACGACTGCTTGACTTTTGTCTTGGCGGCTTTTCGAAAAATTCGCCAATTCTAACAATAACAATTTGTTGATAGAAGATAGCTAAATCTGCGTATAACCTCTTATGATGAATTCTGGCCCGTAGCCAGGATTTCTTTTCGGGAGGGGCTGAATCTTGGATATTGTTTTTCTGATCTCACAATTTAGCAAGTACTGTGACCGACTGTCAGCAATGTTTTATCCTAATGTAATTCGTTGCATTATAGTACTCTAAACATTTTGGGACCTAAATGTTTGTGTGTCACTTTATAGTGAAAATATTCAGAGAGATTCTTCGATATTTATTTAGAAAGCGAACTGTTTTTATTCGAAATGTTTTTATCATAATTTTGAATAAGACTTTCTAAGTAGCGAATAACAATAGTGACCCTGTAATATTATTTAGCGGGAGTAAGTTGAGGATTTATATGTGTTATCTGCCTAAATGTTAGACTTAGAATCTTCATTTCAGTTCGGAAGACATCATCGACTGTTCCAAGTCAATTTCGGATGGCAGGAATCAGCATGCTGTTGGGCAATGCCAAGTTTAACTGCTGACTTGCATAATGGACGTATCTAATTTTTTAGATACTTCTGACGAATTTGAAGCTGAACCCACTGATATATCCACCCATATTGTCTGCCAACAATACGCCTCAGCGACACATTTAGACATGTCAAGTCGTAGTTTATCACAACATTATGATATCACTGGAATGAAACCTAAAATAGCTTCCCGAAATGTAGGTTTTGTGAATTTTATATATAGCCCACATTATATAACATAAGAGGCAAGCTTTTCTGTTCTTGAAACTTAATAGTTTCATCAGCAATAAAGGCAAAACACATCACATTATTTATTTTGTAAATTAGTTCTTCGATAACAATATCCGAGCTTATTTGAATTATTTGAATGTTTTTTTTCTGAACATCTGTGCTGAAGTAGCACTTTTGCAGCTTTTTCTGATATGTTGTTTTAATTCAATATCTCCAGATTCTGCTCTAAATTTTGAAAGCTCTCTTAGCTTAGTCTTTGTTTTGTCGCTTTCTCTAACATTAGAGAATCACTATCATGATAACATCTGAGTGACATTTCTTGCTCAAAACAAAATAAGATTGTAAGGCACGCCACACATTATGGGGACATGAGTCAAAAATCGTGATACAGGATGCTGTGAAACGGGTTTTTTCTTTGTTACCAGGGTGAAATTGTCGCATGTCGCACGTTTTTTGTCCAATATCTCACTGGTGTGGTGCAAGGTTGTTAAAATAGATAGGTTGGCTCGTTACTAAGGACTCGATCCCGCCCACTCTCGTTGCTATGCAGGATCATACGTCACAAGAATCCAGGGAACCAGGAAGACCCCTATATCCTTCAGACGTAACATATATTTCCTTTGTTTATGTCTATTTGTCTGAAATATTTCTTTTAGATTGGAAGAAAAATACACAAATATTTGAATTTGAAACTAGTTCTCTTAATTATAGTAACTCTTAATTATTATTTTTAAATTATAACTATATTAACAAAAAATGTATGTTCTTATTAAATATTGAGAGGGCTAAAAACGGAAGCAGAAAAAGATTAAAACAACTGCACAGTTGCTTTGTTTTTCATTATTATTTTTGTTATTGTACAAAACCAAATGCTTTCAATTGTTTAAAAATATACAAACAGTCGAAATATAAGAATTATTTTATTATTTTTAAATTATGCCTATATTGAATATTTAACAAAATGGATGTCGTTAATAAATATTGAGAGGGCTAAAAAAGAAAGGGGAGAAAAAAGGTAAAAACAACTGCATATTTGATTAATTTTTATTGTTATTTTTTTATTATTATTATACAAAATCAAATGCTTTAAATTGTAAAAAATATGTGAACAGTTGAAATGTTGTAAGTATTATTATCTTTTAATTATGGATACATTAAACATTTAACAAAAAATGGATGGAATTTTTTTCTATACTCCCTCACTCCCCTTTCCTTTGTATCAGCTTTTGGAATTAGCCAAAACTTGGTTTTCAAAAAAACTCCTTTAAAGTACTATGTGTTTTATATACAATACAAAGTCTCAAATCCGGACAATTTCGTAGTTGCCGTTTTTATTTTAGCAAAACGTAAAATAAACCGCTAATGATCGCATACAATGAATTCCGAATAAACATTAAAAATAAGCCAACATTTATCACATTAAAATAAAAAGGTAAAACCGAATTCCTTTTCATGATGTAGAAAAACTGAGGAAGAAAAAGAAACCCAAAAAAACTAAAAATTTAAAAATCGCAAATAGCAAAGTTTATTGTACATAAATTTACAGTCTAAAACTTTGCAACGAGAGTGTTTTTCCGAATTGAAAAATATCGCATTGAAAATTTAAAAAAAAAAAAAAAAAAAAAAAAAAAAAAAAAAAAAAAAAATTATTTATCACGGGGTATGAATTTTACTAAATTAGACTAAAACTTTGAAATCCAATTCGTTTTACGGATGTCAAAAAATAGTAAAATGTGAGAAAACTCTCAAAACAACTTTTAAAAATTCGAATATCTATGGTTTCTAAGTAAACTTCGTTGTTAAGAGGCCAACACTTATTATACTGAATTAAAATGTAGCTATCAGATTCCTGTAGGTAACATAAAGAGAAAAAATATTTTTTTTTATCACAAAATTTCCAAAAATGTTTAAAATCACATATAAAACATTAAATTTAAAAAAATTGTAATTCTGATAAAGTTTTTTTTTTTTTTTTTTTTTTTTTTTTTTTTTTTTTTTACCTTTTTAAAAACCTTTGAAATCGTTTAACCTTTTTAATATATTATCCTCCTATTAAAATATCTGCTTTAGTATTATTTTAAATTATTTTCCTTCAATTAATAATTAATTGTTTTCATTTTAGTATTATAATGTTTTACCGACATAAATAATTCATCTGTAAAAATGAATAAAGTTCTTTTTTTTTTTAAATTTTTTTTATTAATATGCTAAAAAAAAATAATATATTGCATTCGTTGTAAGTATTTTTTTAATGTTTTTTTTTATTATTTAAAAATATTTTAAAACTTATTAGTTTTTATAAAAATAATTCTAAAAAGTTATTATATTGTTTTTCTAATTTGTAGAAATTCCATATTGAAACGTATATTTTAATTAAATGGATTCAAACTACTATTTTACTAAATTAATAAATATGTATAAAAAGTAGAAACAGACCACTAATAAGTAAAAAATAATATATCATAATACCAAAATAAGAGAGAGAGAATAAGAATTGTAATGCAGCTATAAATGTTTTTCTTCTTATTTTCACAAATCTTTTAATTTTATCCCCTGCGTCACCGTGAAAATTTTGAAACTAATTAATTTTCTTATAAATAGTTTTAAAACTAAGGTCTGTCACTTCTTTACACGAGTAAAAACATTTATTTTCGCTTAAAATTGCATAGTAATTCAACTGTATATAATGTACTAGCATGGGATGAAGTCCGACTGTGGATTCTTGTGAAGTAGAGGAACCGAAGCCCTTTGATTAAGGGAAAAGTTACGAGTCAACCTATCTATTTTTAAAACCTTGGGTGTGGTACACCTAAGAATGTTAGATGTTGCCCCCTAGATCTGTAGGGGGAACTTTTAAAAACTGTCAAAAAATCCTTATACAGGTGTATGCATTTCTAAAATTGATAATTCTTTCAAAAGACAAAGAAAATTTTCCTGTCAAACAGACTACTCCATGCACATTTTCTTTCTATTAGAGATATTCATACGCAAGCAATTTATAAGAAAGTTGTTGAGTGAAGAGCCTGGGCTATGTTGGCTGCCGCGGCCCCTTGGAAGGTTTTTCGATGCCCTATCATTTTTCTTCAAATCAACATTTTCTTTTAAAATTTAGTATTATTTTTTTAAAATAAAAAGCCCTTTACAATCATAGCACCATTTTTAAAGATATTTTTTCCTAATCAATAATTTCCACATGATGTAGCATTATAGGTAGTTATTAAAGTTTTTGACCCCTTTCTCTGTAAACATTATAACATTGACCAGTCAAAACTTTCATTATATGCATGATATAGTATAAAAAGACAAAAAAGATCATACCATGTAAGCAAATGTTTTATATTCGATTCCTAAAGTTAACTTATATACCATACGTGCATTATACTTGCTTTTTCTTTTTCAAATTAATGATATAGAATTACTGCCGAATTTTACCACGCAAGAAGGCAGTTAAATTTGCATTTTAAAAGAACTTATATTTTTAGTGGTAGATATGAATAAAGAACAATATATCCGAATCAGTGGGTATAACGAAAAATTGCTATAACTGTATTTGAATAAATTTATATTTTTACAGCTAAAAATGTGCGCACCTTTAGTGAAATGAGAGATAAAAACAAGAAAAACATTGTCGTTTTTTTATTGTTATTAGAGACAACTTTTTAAAGTCCATAAACTTTCGGGAGGGGCTTCAGCCCCCTTAGCCCCCTCCCTGGCTACGTGCTTGGATGAATTTTATCTCCCCTGGTCAGTGAGTCTCTCCCATGGCAGTTATCTTGACAGGGGAAATACGGCAGGGGAGAGACGTTTTCATGACAAATTCAATTGTTTTAACTGACTGAATTATTTTTTGGGTTAATTGTATATCTCACTTTAATTATTACTGTATTGTTTAATTAGGGCAGTAAGCACAAATAAATTAAATGAATATTATAAGTTTTATGACTTACCAGGGGAGATACACGATCACCTTACGAAACCACTATACTGCACAGTCGTCTGGGAACAACTAAAAAACAACGGCACTTAAACGGTTGCGCGTTTAGTAATGCTAACTTCACAGCTAGAGATGTCCTTGAACGTAACTTCTAATACAGCCGTCCTTGAATTTATGTTTGTATTAGCGGAACGAAATTTGGCAGGGTAGATACAGAAATAAAGCGGGACAAAAGTTAATTTTAAAAATTATTTGAAATTAACAAAATTATTTCATTTTTTATTTAATAATACTTAAGTATAATTACTTAAATTCCGATTAAACATACTTTAGTTACACATCTGATGCAAAAAATATATGTATTGTTTGAAAGTTAAGTTTAAACCGGCAAGGGGACATGCCAGGGTAGAGACTTTTTTAGACTTTGTAAGAAATTTCAGAAAAATGTGTTTTAATTAGGCATTCAATCGTGATGTTATTTAATAAAGTATGTTAAGATGATGTGATTCATTGCAAAAAATTGCAACATATAGAATAAAAATTCTGTTTTAAACGGATTGCCGCACAAGTTACCTCTTATCGTAGAATCACCCAAATAGTGAATCAGTTACAAATAAAACACAATAAAATGTTATTTGGATTTTAATTAATAAATGTGTTTTAATGCACTACACACATCAAATACACTTGGCATCTATACTGGTGACTGTATTTCGCATCATTAAACAGTATATCTTGGGGGGATTAGACATAATCAATGTAGATATGCATATTTTGATGAAAAAACTGTATTTCACTTGGCGATCAATAATTATTATTTTAAGTCGTCACTTGGCGAGTGATGACTAGAGTGGCGACAGATGACCAGCAAATTATCTAACCAGCTAATTTATCTTTTTGTGTCAGAGAAAGATAAAAAACAAATAAGCACCCCCTACATTTTCTTGAGCCCCCCCCCCCTCCCCCCCCCTATTATTCACTTCTAGCTACGGCCCTGCCCTGACCCTGCTAAATCGATTTAACACAAACTTGCTCCGTTTTCCCTAAATCGTCTTTTTCTTATATCGCCTTTTTCCTAAATAGGAAAGCATTGAGGCAAAGCTACATCGTTTCGCTACATCGCGATTTATTAACTGGCTAAATCGCAACGTCCGATGTATCTATTGAAAACCAATAGTTAAATCGGATTTCCGATGTAAGCGTTAAATCAAAGCTATATCATTTCGCTACATCGCGACGCCCGATGTATCTATTCAAGACCAATAGTTAAATCGGATTTCCGATGTAAACATTAAAACGATTTAAGGCTCAGACCTGCAAATTTGAATTTTAACTTTAAAATTGCTCTCCCCCCCCCGCCCCCTCAAGCACAAATAGTGAATTATTAATAAAGAAAACACAATAAATTGCTTTTTGGATTTTAATTAATAAATAAATGCAGTGTTGAATTCAGACACTTTTCTCCGGGTGGTATTTCCGTGGCTCCGGGGGGGGGGGGGGAATTGCACATTTTGACCATTAAAAACACAGAATTTCCGGGGGAGGGACCCCCTTAATAAACGTGTTAGTAATACACTACACACATCACATCCAGTTGACATCTATGCTAGCAGTAGCGTATCTAGACTTATCATTTCAGAGGGGGCTGAGATACAGCATATATTTCTGAGAGGGTAGCGCCGTGCAAAAGGGCGGGAGGTAGGAAGACGAAGGGAGCGGTCGCCCCGGCGCGGGAATTTAGGTGGCGCCAAATTTATACTACCAACGTAATACAGTTGGCATCTATACTGGTGAGTGTATTTCGCATCATTAAACAGTATTATCTTGGGAAAAAAAATAATCCAAGAGATGAACATGCAACAGAAGTCGAAAATTGAAGGTACTGAAATGTCCTTGAAATCCATTTGCATCCAGTGTGAAAAAAGAAATAAATTATTTGAAATGCACGTGGAATCAAAGCTGATGAATGTATTTTCCAGAATAAAGATATATTTCTTGAAAAAATAATCAAACTGAATATACTAAAAGCACATGGCAAAAAATCTCCGCAATATTGAAAATATAAAAACGTCATCGAAATCTGCTTGCATCCAATAGAAAAAAGAATTAACCAGTTCTCTAATTAGATGTAATCAATGTAGATATGCATTATTTTGATGAAAATAACAGTATTTCACTTGGCGATCAATAATTATTATTTTAAATCGTCACTTGGCGAGTGATGACTAGAGTGGCGATCGATGACCAATAAATTACTTGAAATTCATATGGAATTAAATCTGATGAATATATTTTGCAAAATAAAACTGTATTTCTTGAAAAAAACATCCAACTGAAATAGATAAAAGAATGCGGCAAAGAAAACGAAATATTGAAAATACAGCCATGTCATTGAAATCTGTTTGCATCCAGTAGGAAAAAGAAATAACCACTTTTCTAATTAGATGTAATTAATGTAGAGATGCATATTTCCATGAAAAAAATTGCATTTCACTTGGCGATTGAAAATAGATCTATTAAATTGCCATTTGGCGAGTGACGACTAGGATGGCGATCGATAGCCAACAAATTACTTTAAATGTGTGTGGAATCAATGCTGATGAATATATTTTTGCAAAATGAAACTGCATTTCTCGAAAAAATACCAAACTGAACACAGTAACAGAACTCTGCAAAAAACCAAAATATTGAAAATACAGCTATGTCATTGAAATCTGTTTGCATCCAGTAGGAAAAAGAAGAAAACACTTTTCTAAGTAGATGTGATCAGTGTAGAGATGCATACTTCTATGAAAAAAACTGCATTTCACTGGGCAACCGAAAATAAATTTTTTTGACCGCCACTTGGCAAATGACGACAAGGGTGGCAAACGAAATTTTTTAATTGCCACTTTTACATTTTTAATAACCACATGGCAAGTGAGCGCTGCTAATTTTAAATCAAATCCTACTAAATCAATTTAACACCAGCTTGCAATGTTTTTCTTAAATAGTCTTTTTCTTAAATTGCCTTTTTCTTAAATCGAAAACACTGAGGTTTGTGATGTGTGTTTAAATCGGATCCTCTAAATCGATTTAACACCAACTTGCTCGGTTTTCCTTAAATCATCTTTTTCTTACATCACCTTTTTCCTAAATCGGAAAGCATTGAGGCTTGCAAAGTTTGCTTAAATCGCTAAATCAATTTAACACCAGTTTGACATGCAAGCAGTATATATGTTGCTGCCAAAACCCGAAATTGGCCAATTCTAGAACTGGCCGGCAAATCCCCAAATTGGCCAGCAACGTTAAAAAATGACTGGCAAATTCTAGAATTGGCCGGCCAATTCGCGAACTGGCCAGATGCGAATGGCCAATTCGCGAAATAGACATAGGCACTCGGCTTAATTCTTTCAAACATAGTTGAAAGTGTCTATGAATTTAAATAGTCTAGCCGTCAGCCTGTCCGTGCTCTAACTCGAGTAAAGGTTCCGGTTAATTTGTAATTCTCATTTCATTTGGTTTATCAATTAATTTCGATATTGAAAGGGAACTGCGTACTTTTTTGGTTAATTTAGTTGGGTACACAAAAATATTTCGTTTCAATATAATCAATGGGAATCTTTTTTACTGTGCATTTTAATGTTACATTATCTTAATTACAAAAAAATTGGTATCTATGCATCATAATTCGGGTGTTGGCCAAGGCTTCCCGGCCAGTTCGCGAAATGGCCGGCCAAAACCCGAAATACGCTATTCATTTCACATATTTCGGGTTTTGGCCAGGAAGCTTGGCCAGTTCGGGTATTGGCCGGGCTCCGGGTATTGGCCGCAACATATACACCAAAGTACATAACTCAATTTTCTGATGTTAGCTCTGAATCATTATTTGAAAACGATTTAAAACCAATGGCTAAATCCCGATTTAAGACTGACTAAATTGCAATGTAAGGCAATGGCTAAATCGCGATGTATGGCAATGGCTAAATCACGATTTCCGATGTAGCGATTTAAGAAACTGACTAAATCGCTATTTCCGATGTAAGCTTTAAATCGATTTAAGAGATAAATCGATTTAAGGCCCAGGCCTACTACAGCGTCACATCACCGCTTTTATAGAAAACGATTACTTTAGTATGTTATGGAGCATTCTCATTGATCATAAAAGAGATATTCTATAAAAGCTGTGGAGTGACGTTACAGCAAATGGGTCAAATTTTTAACAGTGTAGAATTATCGAAATAATCGCCACGAGTGATTTTCAGGAAACCACTATTCCTGCAAAAGACGAAGAATTTGACGTCAAAATTCTGACCAATCAGGCAAAACCTGATTGGGAAAACCGAAATATGTGTCGATTTAATATGCTCAATCACACCGTGATAAACGAGGATTCGAAATAAACATCAAATACAAAAGTTACGTATTTTTGTCCGTAGAATCCGAATATGCAATAAAAAATAGGGGTTTGTTATTTAAGATTTCGAAGTTGGACCCCCTCTGACCCCCAGGGAGTCGGTTGCGAAGGTCAAATTTGGTATCACTGAGTAGCTTATTTAAAAATATTTAGCAGGTATATTTTCGTTTTTCAATCTCTTATGTATTTCTCAAGTTATTCGACCGTTTCCAGACTTTTAGGACACCCAGTATATTATATTGAAATTTACAACAGGGTTATAGGAACAGAGGTCTTAAAAAAAAAGGCAGGCGCGAATTCGAATGTCGATTGTTTGTGGGGGGGGGGAAAGTTTTAGAAATGCAAAAAATAATTTTTTTCTTAGACATAACAGGTCTCATCTACTCGAAAAATTCATGATCCAACGAGTATGTTATGTTTACAAAGTAAGCAGACAAGACATATTTCTACACTGTTAAAAATCTGTACCATTTGTTGCATAGTCACTCCATCGCTTTTTTCTAAGAATATTTCTATTCTGACCAATGAGAATGTTCCATGAGGCAGTGAAATAGCCGCTTTCTATAAAAGCGATGGAGTAACGATGCAGTAAATTGTACAATTGTAATGGAGGATATTCCATTTACGTTTTGATCACGTGGTCAAGGCAAAAGCTTCGAGCGTAAAGAAGAGAAAGCTTCGTTAGATGCAATATAAATCTCCACCAGCCAATGAAACAGTTTATAGGGAAAGCAGTGGCAGCCTCCCTGCTTATCGGTTAGAAATTCTTTGGGTAAATTACAGGTACCACGTGACCTTTTATAGCCTCGAACGCAGATTTGGAATATCCTCCATTGTGTAACGAATGCTAAACAGTTTGAGAATAAATTCTGACTAAATACAAAAACAATTTTTATCCTTTTTACAAGCATTTATTTCATTTACCTTGTGTGTCCGTCCGGCTCACATCTTTCAATCCAATTTTAACACACGTCTTGTGCCACAACTAATTTTTAATAATGTGACGTATATCCGGTGACAATAAAATATTATATTTAAAAAAATATTTGAAATTAGCCTATGCCATACCTCAGGGAGCAAAAACTTTTAGCCAATAAAAAATACGTAAATGCTATGGGATCACGTAAAAGTCAATGATTGCTTCAGAAATATTCTAAAGTTCTTCGATTGAACAGTGACATGGTTCACAATTGTACCATCTTTCCTTTCCGTGAAAGGGTGAATCATTGCGGATTTATTATTTTTCTGTTTTTATTTTATCCTATCCGTTGACGATAATTAATTATGCAAATGGATTCTATGTGCGTGAAAGGTCGTTAATGATTAATGCATATATTAAATATTTATTTTTATTGGAGGAAACTATCTACATAAAATTAAAATACATGCTATCCACATTAAAATGAACACAGTACAATAAGTCACTTAATCATAATCTACGGTTATAGCGGTTTTGCTACATTAGTTTTGACAGAGTTATCCAAAAGTTACTCATTGTTTTTTAATTTGTTGACGGTCCCCTATAGAGTTTCGGTAAAAACTCTTCACGGAAATGTATGACCTGTACTATTGTATTTACAAGCTTAGAGTTTCAGGTTCCTCATGTATTTTTCTAGATATTTAACAAAATGTCTAAAATCACAAGTGGCCGGTCATCTTTGGCCATATAGGGCCATAGGCCATATAGGGTCATCTTTGGCCATCAGGGCTATACAACGCGGCCCCCGCGGACGCCATGGCGCCCTTTTGAAGTTTTGCTGTTATTAGACTTTTAGAAATAAAATTTCATTATAAAAAATGATTTCTTTAAAATCATTAATATTTGCATCAGAGCTATTTCCAAAAATTGTGAAAACGAATTAAAACCCATTGAGGGGCAGTGAATATAGTATATCCCACCTAATTTTAATCAGGATTTCCACCAGAAACATTTAATGAATTTTTAAATTTATATCTTTGATGGAAAAATTGTTGTAAAAATGCCTTTCGTTATTTTTTAAAAAAAATTTCTAAAAATCTGGTTCGAGTTCAATATTAGGGTAACACAATTGCTTGTCCTCAAAGAGTTAAAAACTATAAACATACTTTGAAAATTTAATCATGCATGTTTTCACGATTTGAGGTTTTTAGAGGTTTTTTTACTTTGCTTATAAAGTGCAGTTATGATGATTAAATTTGGCAACTTTTGATAATAATTGAAACAGATCTCTTTAATAGTTAATAAGAAGTAACAGAAAAAAATTTCTCATCTCCCCCAACATTTTGGAAATATAAGTGACATTTTGAGAGAGTGAGACAGTAACTTTATCCGCAAGCTTCCCTATTTTATAGCACAGAAGTCGTGGCGAGATAAAATTTAAGTAAATAAATAAATGTGGAGGTTTCATGAAATTAAACATTTGCCAGCTCCAAAAGATTTATTTAATTGCAATCATATGCAGAGGGAAAATGCTCTACCCTTCCGAAGCAACATTTCATTAAAAAAAAAAACATTCGTCCTCGCTTTTAAATCGTTCAAACCCGAAACATCGAATAAAAGATTCCATTCATCTCTGGGCCTCCTCACGTAAATAAAAAAAAAGTTTTTAGAACTTTCGATAATCTCTAACAACGTCTCTTTTATGTAAACAGAATTTAGTGTCTAGCGCCGAGGTTAAAAGTAGCAGTCTCGAATCTTTTGCAAACGATAATTTTTATTTTAAAAGATTATTATTTAACTAATTTATAATCGAATGTAATCAAAATTCGAATATATTCCATAGACGATAATTTCACACAAAAAAGAAAAGAAATGAATTTATTGATATGCAATAAAGATCAAACGCGAAGAAAAAAATAAACATAAAGAATGATATTTTTGAAAAGCATGGTTTTGGAATAAATTTAATAAGATTTTCTTAAAAAAGGATTGATAAAAACAGGGGAAAAATGAGTTTTATTGGGAATTTTAAGAAATAAAGTTTAATTAAAAATATTTTTAATTTAGAGCCATTTTTTAAGTTTACGCATATTGGAATAAATGCTTTTTAAGGCGAATTAAGAATTTATATCGTTTTTATAAAGATTAATAGATTAGGTCTAATAAGAAGATTTTAATTTAATAGGTTTAAATAAGTACGGAACATTGTTAAAAGAAACTTTATATAGTATAAGGTAAATTTCGGCGAAAAAAATTTAAATTTTTAATATACATGTGCATAAAGGCTCAGCATTTTTCTTTTTGCAATTGTCACACTGACCCATTGGTTGTCTTATTATAAGGGATAAATGGCTTAATTATTACTTCTTGACTTTTCGAATTTTAGAGGTTTTTCTACTTTGCTTATAAAATTGGAGCATAGTTTCCATCGATGAAAGCACTTTCAGACTTTTCCTCTGGCACCGAATAGATTGGTCACTATTATGCTTGCTTTTATTTTTGTACTTTTTATAAACTAAATTCAGTCACGCAAAATAAGGCATAGGGTATTTTCACATCCTAAAAGTAACATAGCATATCTCTGATTTCCATTTCTATTTATTTATTTTTATTTATTGATGTTACTTTAGACGCAGTTAAAGTTTCTGGCATTTTACTCTACAGTCATTTTTGAGATAGTCCTGTCATAGAAAATTGTATAATTTGAAATTTAATATATTTAACTCCAGAACCGTACAGCCGCTGTAAAATTCATTTGCTTTACGTTATGAAGTGCGTTTATACTAACACTTTTCCATAGTATTGCCGTGTGTTTTCGGTCAAGTGAATGATGGCGCCCATCTTTGAGGGCCAAGAACTGAGGTGCGCCCTTGATTACTAAAAGGTTGGACAGGCCTGGTGTAGATGCTATTGGCCAAATTCGTAGCACTTAATGTAAAATATAATGTATTTAGCTATATGTGCTATATTTGACACGTGGTGTTATATGCGTATAATACGTGGTTAAGAAAGGAACTGAAATAGAGGTAAAAATAAATAATCAAAAGTGAATTTTAATTAAAATTTAGGTAAAAATATCAATTTAAGAAACATATATGTGATTCCACGCATCACAATGGCTTGTGTGTCAATTTATTTAGAAAGAGTTACAACTGGGAATTAGCTTTAAGGCAGCCTTAATTTTTGAAATGAAAAAAGTAAGGATACTGTATACAATTTTATCACCTTATCAAAAATTTCAATAAGGTTGATGTTTTCATAATAATTTAATTTAAAACGCAGAAAAGTATAACAATGACATTAACTTCCATTTTAAAATCAAGGAGACGTATACAGAGTGTCGTATAGCCGTGAACAGACTTTGCCGTTTTCATCTCATTTTTCATGACTTTTCTCTTAGGAACCCTTCATATGCAGAAAGCATATTGCTTATTATTATTGTCCAATAGTAAATTTCTATAGCATTAGTTTTAGAGGTGCCATTTCAATTCCAAGAATGTTTTAAAACGTTATCCATGATATTCAAACCGATTTACATCAAAAAGTTACTTTTGAGGAATTTACAAAATTTAAATATTTATACGATTCCAGGTTACGTTTAGAAAAAAATTTCATGATTTCACAAATAAAACAATAAATTCATATTTGTAAGACTAAAACTTACCAAGTTATGCTTCCCTTAGTTTCACGAATTTTCAGTATTTTCTATCACATTAAATATTTTTTCCCGTTAGTGCCAAAAAACACTCACAGGTCATACATTAATGAATATTGTAAAATTTTAGTCTTACATAGATGAAATTTTTATTGCTTTGCTTGTTAGTGCAGTGAGAAAGTTTTTCAAAATATAACTTAGCGAACACAGGTACTGTGAAAATTTTTTAATTTAATAATTTTTACAATAAAACCATTTTGATGGAAATGGCTTTCAGTATGTGGAACAACAGTACATTTAAACGTTTTTACTTTCTTCTATCTCCAAAAGAAAAAATTATTGGATTCGTGAAAATTTTCAAATTCCGGTTTTCGACGGATTTACACGTTTTAGGGGTCAGAGATTCCAAAAAACATATATTTACAAAATGGGAATATGCGAGTTTGTCTGTCTGAACGTATGTGAGATAAATTTTGTTGGCGCTCTGTCTGAAGAATTAATGCACGGAATTTCACAAACAATATATTCAGTTAGGCCTTTATATAAACTGAATTAGATTTTAGCGTATATCGCTCAACAGGTGGCGCTGTTATGCTGCATTTTTTACGATTTCCATAATAGCTATATCTTAAGAAGTAATGGACGGATTCTCATAAAACTTCAGATTTCGTTAGTCCTTGATATAATATGGTTCTAATTACGTTTCTGTGTAAAACGCACAACAGGCGGCGCTGCTATGCGGTATTATTCATGGTTGTCTCAATAGCTCTATCTCAGAAACTAATGCACTTGTTTTCATCAAACATCAGATTCAGTCATTCCCTGATATAAATGAGTATGCTTTAGTTTTTGGATCAAATCTCTCAACAGGTAGCGCTGCTATAAGGCATAATTCATGATTATCGCAATAGCTCTATCTCAGGATCGAAATTTCAGGCACTAATTTTCATCAAACTTCAAATTCAGTTAGTCTCTGATATAACTGAGTATTCTTTAGTTTTTAGAGTAAATCGCTCAATAGGTGGTGCTTCTATTCAGCTTTTTTACAATTTTTGCGTAATTCTATCTCAAATACTAATATACGAATTTTCATCAAATTTCAGATTCAGTTAGAATTTGAAATAAGTATTTGCAGATTAGATTTTGGTGTAAATTACCTAACCGATGACTATGTTTAATTTTTCTGGAAGTATAAATTTTTATGAGATAGAAGAAAATTTTAGTATTGCCACATCCGACTACTTTTCCATTGGAGTTGGAAATAGAGTTCTAAAACTAATGGTTTAGGAATTAGCCACGGGGCATCGATAAGAAGAGACACCTTGTATATAAAGTATTCCCAAAAGAAAAATCAGTGAAAATGAAAAATAACTCTTAAGAAATCGGAAAAGTCCGTTCACGGATATATCATAAAAAATGAGAAAAAATCTGTGATGATAGCAGTAAATTTAATTAAGGGTGTTCTTAAATCAAAAAAGGCAACTTTGTGACATATGCATTAATTTATTTTTGTTCGGAAATGCATGAAAATAACAGGTCTTGTTGTTCAGAAACTGTCTAATTGCACTCATTCTTCTGTTTTTTGAAAAACACAATAGATTTTTTATAACAGGCCTTCAAAATTGACACTTTTGAGCATCTTTTTCGACGAAAGCAGAAAAACCGGTCGAAAAGCAGGGGAAAAACGGGTGATCGATTGGTCAAAATAGCTTATAACTCGATAGGTAATTTACTTATCATAAAATGGAAAAATAAGTTCAATTCAAAATCGCTTCCATAGTCAGGGCATTCCAATTTTATATATTTCCGTTAAAAAATGAATTTGTAAATGTGTCAAAACGTTTTTCACTTGTTGAGCGAATCAGTTAAGAACACCCTTAAGGGTGTTTTGTAAAAAGAGCGAAAAACGTTTGTAACGAGAACGGAAAAATCCATTACGGAATTTCCGCAAAAAATTGGAAAACGTCGGGTACGAAAAAAAAAAAAATTCCACTGCAAAAACATTTCATGTAAATGGAAAAGATCTATGCTGGGAACGGAAAGTTGCATGACGGTAAGTTCACAAGAAAACGGGAAAAGACGCGGGATTTAAATGAAATGTTCCATTACAGAAATTCCGGACAAATATACTAGAAAATTTCGTTTCAAACACGAAAATTATCATAATCAAATAAGTTTTAAATAGCACTGTGCTGCCTATATTTTTAATGCATTTTCACGAAACTTCTTCCGAGAGTGCCCATAGTGGAAAAATGAGGCATTCCTAACTATTTTTGTTCACATTTTACATATTTTAAAAACTCAAAATAGAATTCCAATAAATTAGACAGTACAAGATTATTCCGCTACAAGTTATTGCGGATAACACTCAGTTGCGATTTGAGATAATTCTATTGTATCGTCATCAACCAGCAAAACAAGTCTTCTTACCTAGGTCTACCTAGGTCTTTAAGTTTTTGTTCTTTAGACTATTGTTCTTATATGCATCTTTATGCTGTTATAATAAAGTACTCATTCTGCCCACAAACTTTCCTTATTGTTAAAAGAAACCTCATAGTGAATCGCTGAAGCTTCAATGGAAAAAGTCCTTACGGCAATGCCGGGAGGAAGAGGTAGCTTTCATATACTTATTTATATATTATTTATTTTAAATTAAGTTATATTATTCAAACATACGAAGGCCAAATTAGTGAAACCCGATTTTATAAGATTGAGTGCTAGTTTTTGTCAATACTGATTATTAATAGGAATTTTTAGAAATTAGTCATATTTTTTTCAACCTGGTTTTATTTTCAGCGATTTAGAAAGTCGCCAAATTCCGCGATATCATGAAGTGTATGCCATTTTAAAACAACATGGTGGATAAAACAAACCAATGAGCTTGGTCGAAATCTTAATTCATGTGGACATGCTCTCTCATATCGAAATCGATTAATATATACGAGTGCTGTCGCGGGCAAATTGATTTTTTTTTAAAAATGTCACCCACATTAGAAATTCAAACTGCTATATCTCAGGCGTTTTTTAAGATAAAGATAAAGCAAAAAATACTCCGGAATTCATTATTAAGATAAATACATTCGAAAGAATCTTTTTTCAATTTCGAATTTTTTATTTGTACATCATTATACATTTAAAAGGTTTTTGACAAACTTAAATAACCGCCATTTTGAAACAAAATGGCGGATGAAGTTGGCAGGTGCACTCGGTCAAGACATTGATATGTACTATGTACACGCGGAGTTATATTCAAATCAGTTTATAAATATGTGCATTATCGCGTGACGAATTTCAGACCGTTTCAAAATGCCAACCACACTGGAAATTGAAAGTGCTATAACTCAGCCATTTTTCAAGATATAGATGAAACAAAAAATGCCCTGGAATCTTTGTATCAAGGTCATTTGACCTTGATACAAAGATTCCAGGGCACAAAAGAAAAATCTTTTTCAATTTCTCAACTTTTTGTAAATTTTAAATTTTAATTAAAAAAAATTAAATGGCCGCCATTTTGAAACAAGATGGAGGATGATGCTGGCCAACGAACACGGTCGAGATATTTGTATGCACTATGTAATACCTAATTTAATTCAAATCGGTTCATAAATACGTTAGTTACAGCATGACAAAAATCAGATCGTTTCAAAATGGCAGCCATAAGAAAAATTCAAAGTGCTATAACTCAATCATTTTTTAAGATAAAGACAAAATAAAAAGTGTTCTGGAATCGTTGTTTTAATTTCTAACACGTAAAAGGAAAATATTTTTCAACTTTTAATTTCTTCGCATTTAATTTTAATTTAAAAAAAAAAATTAAATGGCCGCCATTTTGAAACAATATGGCGGATGATGCTGGCTAACGAACTCGGTCAAGACATTTGTATGTACTACGTACATACCAAGTTTCATTCAAATCGCTTCATAAATACGTTAGTTACAGCATGACAAAAATCAGATTGTTTCAAAATGTCAGCCATAAGAAAAATTCAAAGTGCTTTAACTCAATCATTTTTTAAGATAAAGACAAAATAAAAAGTGTTCTGGAATCTTTGTTTTAAGTTCTAACACATAAAAGAAAAATATTTTTCAACTTTTAATTTCTTCGCATTTAATTTTAAATTTTAAATTTTTTTAAATTTTTTAAATGGCCGCCATTTTAGAACAAAATGACGGATGATGCTGCCTAACGAACTCGGTTGAGACATTTGTATGTACTATGTACAAAACAAATTTCATTCAAATCGGTTCATAAATACGATAGTTATCGCATGACTAAAATCAGATATATATATATATATGGTTATATATATATATATATACAGGGTGAGTCATAAATATCGAAACAATAGGCTATCTCCTTAAATATTGCCCTTAGACCCATACTTCCAATTGCAAAAATTCATTAAAAAAAAGTGAAATTTTTGATAACATAAATTGCGACCCCATGGGGGGGGGTCTAGTTGAAAAGTTACGAAAATTAAATTTTTATACGGCCCCCGTAGGACAAAAATTCCAATTAGGAAAACTTTTCTTATTCAGTCCTGAATAAGACACAAAAAGTTGCATCTTCATATCTCCAAAATTCGCAAAGTTATAGCCGTTTAAAAAATTCATCAGGTTTTAAGGGATTAGACACAAATTGAAAAGCGCGCAATTCAAAAACTTTATTACTTTAACAGTTCTAGAAAACGCATAACAAATATATTTCTTGAGTTAGAATTTTGATTTTTTTCTTTTTTTGTGATGGTTAGCATTATAATTTGCTAAGAAAATCACATTCTAAAATTTCTCATACAATTTATAAAAGTTTCATGTGGCTAGTACTGGTTTAAATGGGACAATCAAAAATCGTTATAACTCGTAAAGTTATTTATCGGATTTCAATTTCTTTCCATTTCATTAAAGATGAAAATCTGATTTTAGTTTTGTTCCAAGGTTTTTTTATATTAATTTTAAAACTATTAAAAATATTTATTGAAAAAATAATATAACTTTAAAAAAAATCATATTTACAAAGACAAACATTTTTTTTTCAAAAGTAAACATTTTTTCAAATTTGTCAAAACAAAACTAATGTAAAAAAATCAAAAATGGCGAGTTTCAAGTTCTTTTTTCTTTTAAAAATTCTTAACATTTAATAATTTAAAGACAAGAAATAGAGGATGAAAAATTCATTATGCAGAAAAACGAAGTGTATTGTTTAAATGTTCGTCAGTTATTTGAAAAAATGCTTTTTCTAAGATGCAGATTAAGTCTTTTTTTTTCTTTTTAAATTTACCTCTGACAACTTCAGGCTTTTTATCGTCCTCCAGAGGATGTAAAAAAATCTGTATTCTGAGCCCAGGTAGGGCCAGGACCGAGATGTTACTTTTTTCGGAAGACCCGCTAGGCCGGGCCTAGCGTACTTTTCACAAAGGAGGGGACTACTTTCTTCAACTTAGGTGCACTCTGGATGAAATTTTCAAACCCGGTCTCGACAAAACCCGTATTAAAATGACTGTCTCTGACTGACTTAATACGTACATAAAATAAATAAAATTCGGCTCAATCGAATTTTTTTACGAAAAACATATAGATTTTAAAACTTTTATTTTAGAAAAAAAAAAACCTTTAAAATTTATTTTTTTTAAATGGATTATTCAAAGGCTAAAAAAATTAAATACAATAAAACCAGTGAAAAAAAAATTGCCTATGACGGAATTCTGTCTTAAACGGAAAATATGTTGATCCATACAAAAGAAATGCAATAGTACCTGAAAAGAAAATAAGCTCCAATTACATCTTCTTGGGAGAGCATCTGTCTATAACGTATTTTTTCTTTCCTATGTGATTCCGTCTTAAAAAGTTTTAGTGTGTAACATTTTTCAGAGTCTCCACGCATGGGATATGGATTAACGATATTAAAATATAAGTAAAACATTTACATATAAATAGAGATTCATTGATAAAATAAATATATTACCGCCTTTGGCGCTTCTTTAATAATAAAAAGTATAAATATAAAAAACGAAAAGCTATAAAATAATTTTTTGGTCAGAACTCCATATGAAACATTTTTTTCCCACTCCGAATTAAAAATCTATGTAGAAATTTGCCACTGAACCGGGCTATGATTTAAACTATTTTCCAGACCGTTCCGGGTTATGATGTTGACATTTTTTCAGGCCACGCCGAACTTTTTACCCTATGGGTCTGTTTGAGACTTGACCTAGATATTTTGACCCGGGCAGACGTCTGGTATACCAATTTAGCGTAAAAACTATACGCTGCTATTTTATGTCCAAAGAAAAAGCGCTATCTTAAACCGATTTTTATCAATTTGCAATTTGTGAATGTTCCCTAACAAGCGTTGAATCACAGAGAAGAAAGCACAGTTTAGAGGCAGGGAAAAGTGGTGCAAGTCAGGAATTTTTGAGGATTTTGGGATTTAATATTGCTGTCGGATTTTTAGATACGGAGATGAAATTTGTTTTGTTCAATTTAGGATTGGATAAGAAATATTTTCCTAATTGGGAATTTTGACCTACGGGGGCCGCATAAAAATTTAATTTTCGTATTTTTTCAAATAGACCCCCCATGGAGTTGCAACTTATCTTATCAGAAATTTCACCTTTTTTTTATGAATTTTTGCAATTGGAAGTATGGGTCTAGGGGCAATATTTGAGGAGATAGCCTATTGTTTCGATATTTATGATTCACCCTGTATATGTCAACATATGAACAGAAGATGGTTTTGGGGTCTGGGGGTCATGATCGGTGAAAATATACCAAAATTTTATGGAAGTGCTTTCCTCCGGACGGCTGCAATAGGTAGCTTTTTACTTTTTGTAACCTAAAAGAGAAGTTGTGAAGCTCTAATTCAAAATATTAAAGCATGAAATCTTTATTTTGCATTTCATTCATATCGCATATTCATGACCGTATCACATATTCATGCATTAATGAAATGCGCAAAGTCCGTTATAATTAAGCTAACAATTTTAATTTCTATCGCAGTCTTATTGCACCAAAGGTTTTAAAGATGACATTTTTAAATAGTTTTATGGAAGAGAAATTTTGGTTATTTATGACAATTCCCATTACTATTTGTAAGTAAGTTTAAATCATATAAATACACTTACAGACTGTGTGTCTAAATATCACCTGTGTATTTTCCTTATTTTATTCTTCAAATTTAAAAATCTTTAAGGTTGGTCTGCATAGTTTTGTTCCATGTAAAACAGATTTCATAATTTCCATACACAAGGTTAACCCTTAACCTACAACTATAGGCATAGCCCGTGCACGATGATCGGGCCAAACGTAAATATTACGGGCATAGCCGTACCGATCACCGTACTAAGCCCATAGTACGGTGATCGGGTCACTCTCGATCAGTATATTACAGCCGCGCAAATGGATCGAAGGCTGCGCGAACATGTTTACGTTTCCTGCCCAAAATTCTCGACTGTAAATCGTAGGTTAAGGTCAATTAATTTAATGAATGTTAAAAATGTCAATTTCTTTTTCCAGTTTCCAAAACATAAAAAAATCAGTGTTTAAAAAGTATAAAATATATAATTTTGAGAAATACATTTTATTTACTTTTTAAACCACAGTATTTTTACAATTAGAGTGCTTTAATATTTAAAATTCCTAAGCATAAAACTCTTTATTTTATTTTTCCAGTTTATTTAAAATCATGCGCAGTGATAGTATCCGTAAAGATGAAATTAACTGGTAATACATTAAATTAAATATCAAAATATAACACGTTAAGGAATTTTATTGTGGTTTATAGTGGTAAATAGTTCATCTATAATAATAACAATAAAATAATAATAATAATTAATATGTCCTTTGAGTACGATATATAGTAAGGTGTCCTGAGGGAGTAACATCACGTTAAGGTTATACTAATTTTCATTACTTAGTTTTAGATTTTTTTTAAATATAGAATTTGATACCGCAGCTTATTGACTACGTATTCAAGAAAGAATAATTTAGCAAATATATATTAATAAAATGAAGTGGCGTGTTTTTTTACCAATGCTATTTGGTGTTATTACCCACCTATGTAGGTAATAACTCTATCCAAACAAAACTATAAAATAAGATGAAATAATGGTATGTAAATTGTCAGTTCTAAAGATTCAAATTCTAAATCTCTTGCTCCCTGACTGCCCAGCAAAAGGGCAAAAATGTAATGTTGTTTTCTCCTTTATTTATTTTAAATGTTAATAAAAGAGGGATTTTCTAACATGGGATAATTTTTTTGTTACGTTTATGCTTATAACCCTTGAAAGAATCAATCATAACTTAATTTCTTAAAACTGGATTACATTTGTAGAATTATATTAATTTAAATAAAGCTTCAATTGCAGTGAAACCTGCAGCCTAGTGAACGGATATATCCGGTCGCGGCAGTGGGAACGCTAGAACGTGACAAATTGCTTTTACTTACCATTAATTATGGTGATATCAAGATATAGTAATAATCATTTGATATTTTATTCTTTTGACATAAAAAAAATTAATAGTATTTAGGACATACACGATTCTCTTTATCTTGTTTAGATTTCAACAACGACAATAATGGTTTCTCGTGCATAAAATAAAATAAAATAAAAATAGAAAATGTAGTGTTCCACCACAGAAAAGAATCAACTGGGAACAAACACCAGTGGATGACTTTTTAATCCTGGTATACATTTTGTGTGTTACATTTTAATCTACAAGCTACCTCGCGAACACTTCCAAAATCTCCCAAAACATTTTGAAAGTACAAGAAATATACACTACAAATTTATGTAATAAACAAAGCATTTCCTAATAAATATATAGTCTTCAAATCACAGAGCGTACCTAGCAAATTTTAGATCGCGCGTTGACTCTTACGTGCTTATTTCAGCGATAAGAACCACAAATGTAATAAATTATTTTCTAGTAGTTGTTTGTGACTCAGGTGACTAAAAGCATTTCGGCGCAGAACCCGTAATTCCAGATTCCTTCATAACTACGCGTAATATTAGCACCTGTCCTTATTACTCACACTGACATTATTACCCCAGGACATCTTACTAAAAAACACAAATTTGACAATCTTAATTAGTTGAACTGAATAATAAGCTGTATAAAATAACTATGATAATTTAAGTCAAAATGAGTACGAAATGTGGTAATACAATAACTCTATTGTAAATTTGCTACATGGACCCAAAACAATTCTATATAAGTACATGAATGTATTAATTTTTAGTACTTCATTTTTTTCAGTGATTACATTTCATTCGGCTTAACATGAACGTCTTGAGTTGTTGTTCCGAAGGCACTACTTAAAAGCAGATCTCATACAAAATTGTATTTTACTTGCAATATTTCCACCTTCATTTGCCAATCAATATTTTTTTTTTCTTAAAGGTGGCGTGAAACAAGGTTCTGTGTTGTGTCATTTCATCTTTTACCGTCCAACTAATTACAAGTAGTCTGTTCTTTTTACCTTAGAGTCCCCCTGATGCTGTGAGGCCTTATCCCATCTGCCAAACAGCCGCATTTTAGGGTCGTCGTCCCTCATTAGAAAACTCTACTTGGAGAAGATCTAACCCTTATCCTTTATTAATATAAGCATGCAGGTAGACTGTGATAGAAAGTATAATAATAAATATGCAACTAATAAGAGGTTTTTTTCTTTGCTCAAATGAACAACATTTTAATAAAGAATGTATTCCTTGCTAAGCGTTTTGTTATAAGCAACAGTTTCAATAATAAAGCATCAGTAGCTATTGAAGAACGTGCTTATACCAAAAGAAAGACAGATAAGTTTTATTTTTTCTTATCTGTAAATATAAGAGAATCGAATAAAACACAGACAGAATAAATTAAGGCAGTATTAAAAATAAGAGGAATAAAACAGGCAAAACATTTGTATATGAGTAAGATACGTTGAAAGTGACATTTCACCAGCAGAAAGTGCACTAGAAAATATGTTTAGCTTCCATTAAAATTTTTCTTCTGGGTAGGATATAAAATAAATAAAAATAGATATAAGTAGTGTAAATAAAGCTATCATTAACAGCATAAAAATTTGAAAACGTAAAAGAGAAAAGCATTTAACGCTAATTTTAATGGATTAACTATACTGAGAATTTCTGAACAATAAAATGATTCTTTTTGAATTTTAGTGTTATCATACGAAAACTTTAAATAACTCTCAAACGGAACTGTAATTCATTAACCCTTTATCTACCGAATTATGAATTTATGAAAATTTTACATTCTAAAGCATTTTACATAAATTGTTTAAATTAAATTAAGATTTACATAATCATTTAATAAATTTTGAAGGATTTAGAAGGATTAATTAAATTTGAATTTACAGGGATTTTTTGCAATATTTAAAACCTCACTAAAATCTTTTATTTTAAATTGCTTTTTAAGCATTTTGTAGAATTATAAAATGTAAAATATGATGTTGTTACAATATAAATATAGAAATATTTCCTAATTGAAAAATCCCCATTCCCCTCCCTCTGTGCCAAGAAAGCTGAAAAGATACAAAGTTAAAAGAAATGATCCTTTTAAAAATATTTTTGTCTTGAATAACCAACAATGCTTTTGGAATAAAATAATATACCTGTAACTCATTCTAAACAGTGCTACAACTTATCGACGTATTAAAATAATTTTATAATAAGTAATTTTAATGGTACTTATAAGTACTGTCGGTAGATAAAGGGTTGAAAATATAATATATTTTTTCACACTGATGTGAACATGCTCTGAAACATCATTTATTTTTATCACCTGCCCTGTAGTCATTTAATTGAAGGAAGGATTTCAACATACTGTATATTTCTGGTACATTAAAAACTTCTCACGTTTTTATCGTCAATGACAAACTCAAAAACAGAGTACACAATTTCCTTGTGTCATATCTAAATAGTATGCAGAATAGGGAGGCATAGAAACAAATGCCCATTTTTAGCACTTTCCAACAAAGTTGAAAAGTGCTTATGCATTCGGTTTGTCTGGCCATCTGGCTGTCTGTCCGCGCTCTAATTCACGTAAATATACCTGGATTGCCATGAAATTTTAGGACGTTATTGACATTTACCCTAGTACGAACAATATTGAAAATGAAGTTTCTACCATGATTAGTTTATCTACAGGGAGAATTAAAAAATTCTCATTACATTACGGCCTATGTGGAAAAATCGTTTCAAAAGAATATTAAAGATCTTAAATCCTGTCAAACATATTAAAATTTATAAACTTTTACGAGGTGCATTAAATGCACCTACGCATTCTATAAAATATAAGGTGAAAATGTAGCTGTTTTTCATTTACAGGGCCACGCAAAAGAATTCCATTAGATAATGGTAAAAGGGGGAATTGTGTGTGACATATTTAAATATATTAAACAGTTTCATGTATAATAAAATTAATGTATATGAATGAGGCTTAGTATAAATTATACGATACTGCCTTCCCTAATATAAAGTACATAGTATTTACAGGGGTACACAAAAAATTTCAAATAGTACATTCTTTCCGAAGTACTGTATATGTATCCGATGATAGCTGATGGATGGATGAAATGCATTTTAATTATGATATGTGCGTATAAATTTCACTAAATATATGCATATTATATTATATGGTTTGTATAAATGCTACAGTTAATATACAGGACTACCCAAAAGAGATCTCCAACGTTACTGAATATGAGCATAAATTAGTAAAAGGTAATTCTTAAATAAATTATGCATTTTTACGCTGAACTGAATTAAATTTATTAAGAAATGTTTGTAGAATATAGATAAAATGATATATAGGGGCGCGCAAAGAATTGGGTACATGGAGTCTATGAATGATAATTTATGAGAAAGTTATTTTAGTTGTTTTAAGAGTGTTTTAGTTTAAAATAAATTTTATCTTAACGCTGATGTGTAATAAAGGTACAAGGCTGAACAAAGTATTCAAGTATGTTTCCATCTATTAGCACAAATTGCTGAAAGAGAAATTTCAAGCTACTAGGCTTGACTAAATTTTCAAAAAAAAAACCTAAATTTTCCCATTATATAGTATATATATTAGCTGACAGATCAAATACAGGGCTGTTCAATAGTACTGGAATACATATTTGGCTAAATTTGGCTTTATATCCTTATTTACCTAAATAACGAAGTTCTGTTAAAGATTTCATGGATCGCTGGCAAGTGCTTCATAATCTATGCTTAACGCATGATTTTTCTTACTTGTTTTATCTGTTGACGATCCACGATTATTTATAAGGGGGAAAAACAGAAACAATACATTTTGAGTCAAAAAGATTTTTATAGTTAACTTTTTAGCGTTTACATAGGAGAATGAAAGAAATTAAAAGATAAATTTCTCAAAATGTTTGCCATTTAAAAGAGATTATTAAACCCCGCTTGAGTTGGTCCATTGAAACTGACATTATCACCCTTTATATGTTGTTTTTAACTTTTTAATGATATTTGGTCTATCTATGTATAATTTATTATCGTTCCATAAGAAAAAGACGTGAGTAGATAAGCCAGGGATATAGAAAGGAGTGCAAATAAGATATTAGCGGATGTGATTCGAGAAACCTCCAGCGATGCCACTACTTCCATAGAGATATTTTGTAAAAGTTAAAACGTCTCTTGTTGGATGTGGAGGAACTCCCTTTCTTTGAAACCATGCGTTTTGGATGCAGAGCTGGTAATAGGTATATCAAGAATGCACTCGCAAGGGTTTGCTTGATGATGACTTATGAAATCTATTTTTATAGGCACAGGACCATTGCTGGGTGTTTCAGCAGGTCTAAGTTGAATGAGATGAAAAAAATTCTCTGAAAAGATAAAAGATTTGACTGAGAAATACATGGATACCAACAGCAAACGATGTTGTAAAACAGCGATTCCTCTACTAAACTCCCCAAAATGTAGAGCATCGGATATGGTCAGTATTTTAACAAGGGATTCGAAGGACATTTCCTGGAAACACTGCATTGCTGTTGCAAGTTCTAAGGGAGGGAAATTTTAAAATCAGTGTCATGATTTTAAATAATTGAAATAAATAATATTTTTCGACACACCACAATAAAAATTAAAGAGGTATGTCACATTACCGGAAAAATATAGATGAGTTTTTCACATTAATAACCCACAGAAAAGGGAATCTTGAAAAAAAAGTTGCATACAATTTTATTTAATAAAAAGATGGTTTTTATTACATTTAAATATTTATACAATTTTCCTGGACACTTGTTAAATGACCCGTATATAGTGTTGCGAGAATACCTCGATTTCCAGAAATTTTGTCTGTTCGAAAAACAAGTCCCGAATTTTCATGATGCAGAAATTCTTCTGAGCTCATTATTCTGCATTGAGTAGAACTTATACAATAAAATCTGTGAAAATAGAACTTGACTACAATGGAGATTTTTTATTTGATTCCACCGAAGGAGTTACGATAATTTTACTTATTGCATTGAAAACCAAACTCAGACAGGATTTTTTGCGCTTCTTAGCAATTCTACTTTTTACTAGTTTCATTGAATTTTATTTAGTAATACCCATGGAAACAGAATTGTTTATAACGGAACATTTTTATTTGCCTACAGAAAAAATACTACAC